>OU343224.1:220934368-221038542 GCA_910596185.1 Chrysanthemum makinoi
GTATCTCCCCAAAGAAAGTTAGCAAAGAAAACAATTTCATGAGGGCTATGAAAACTCACTTGGTGGAATGATCACGAAGACAAAAGTGGAGTACACGAGATGTAATGTGATATGCAAATCTTGACCTATGATGAATGATATGACATGTAATGAGTTGCAATGTAATGTTATGCATGCATTTCATATGTTATTTATACCATTTGCGAGTTTTGAAAATATTACTTATATTCGAAAAATACTGCTTTGGCGTCTTGACCAATCAAAATCACTTTACAAGTATTTACGTCAAAATGTCATCCTACAATGGTTTAATAATGATTTTTGGTGAAATTTCCACTTTTCGTCGTAAAACAATGTCGTCGGAATTTTCATGAAATTAACAAAATGGCTTTGGAAACCGGCCGTAAAGCGATTATGCGTCGATCGTTAGAGAACGAACTTCGGCGGTTTTGGAAAGTTTGTATCGATATCTAAAAGTTTCGCTTCAGGAGTTTTCGTCATAAAGGTCTCGAACATAAAGATAATAGGGGTTAAATATGGTGATTTTAGTTAACGTAACACTTATCTCGTAAAAATAATATAGTTTTTCTAAAAATAATAGTTACGGCAAGTTTATGAAAGCGTGTATATCTTAGTCGTTTCAAATCCGTTTTCTACATTATTATCGTCCCTAGCTTAGTATCAAAGTATACTAATATATTTTTGATAAGTCGAAATAATTTGTAAAGCTTAGGACTCGTTTTGACTCGTACAAAACTAAAATAGGTTGCTGAAATTTCAGAAAATATATATTTAGTCGTCAAACTTGAAAAATTCATAACTTCTTAGTTATAACTCGTTTTAATCCGTTCAAGCTGACCACGGATTCATTTTAAGTATATTTTCTAAATATCAAGGCCAAAAATTTGTGCCCACTGTCGGATTTTCCAGAAAATTGAAACAAGGACAGAACATATAAATATACTTATCGAAAATAGTTTTTCCCGGACAAAACCTATTCTAATCCCTTCAAATCAACTCCAAAGCTAATCTAATCCTACCATACACCTTCTTAGGGTGTCATGGGTTCCTAATCATCATCAAGACCAATAGATACTAAGGGAATAATTATAGGATGACCTTATATATATAAACTCTAAAAATCATGTAAAAATGGTATAAATACACATGAGTCATGCATGTTTTTGCTCAAAAATGATGAGATGAGTATGAAATGAATAGGTAAGATGAAAAATAAACATGAGATGCTTACTAGTGATATGATGAGGTGATAGTAACAAGGATTAGCCTAAACACTCTTGGTTTTTATTCAAAACCCTAATAAAGAGTATTAACTAGATTGTTATATAACTTGAACTTGAAAAACTTTGTGATCCCTTGTGAAAACTCTCTATGGCCGGATTTGAAGAGAGAACAAAGAGAAAGAAATGTTTTGCTAACTTGTAAAAATGATAAGAATGAAATGAATGAGTTGAATTTTTACATGGAGTGTAAATAAATACAATCAAGGAAAAAAAGTCACCAACAATATTAATTACAACCCCAGGAGGCCGGATTTTGGGATCTTGTTTCTCCAAGTTTTTTTTATATATATAAATACTTGTATTGTTTGTTAAAAGATTTAAGTGAAAGGTGTAGGTAAAAAGGTAACTTGTAAGGTAAATGGTAACTTTTTGGTACAAGTAAATTTTTAATAGATCAACATAAAGTATAATGATTTTATAAAAATTGTAAAAATACATCCCTTGTGAAATTTGAGTGATATAAAAATTATCGTATAGTTTTTAAGAAAAACATCGTAATAATGAAAATTTAACGATTTATATACCAAATAAATTTAAAACACTAGGTACACTAAAAATATAGTTTTTATAAACTAAATGTAAGTATAAAAATATATCGGGATCATTTTTGAAAGTATCAGATTAAATGTTCAAATAATTAATTACTTAGCGATAAGCGTTTATTTAATAAGAGAATAACGTTTAATGAAAAATGTAAAACCATGCACGAACCGTTATGAAATGATGAATATGGAGTTTGAGAAGTGATGACGGGAATTGAGAATTGTGGAGAATCTCCAAGATTCAACCCTCCATAAATGTGAGTTCTCCCAAATGAAATGGCCTTTATCATTGGGAGATTGAGTAGAATAGAACATGAAGATCTCCCAAAGGAACATCGAGCCTTGTGGTGCATTTGTGCGATGTGGGTGGTGACAAGAGTGTCAGAGTAGTAATAATTCGCCTGTCAACCAAATGGAGTATTTCCTTCAAAAAGGTGAACTCCATTGAGGATTTGTCCAAACGATGTATAGCATTTAGCTCCTTATTAGTCAAAGTCCAATTGACTAGCACATTTTGATAGCCATCACGGAAAATCGACCCTTCTTTAATAAAGGTTGACTCATCTGACCTCAAGATCTAACTTAGTGATTTTGGCCATCCTCTTCTTCTTGCCTTCAGGGCTTATAGATACCTAAAGATGGTGCATCTTCTTCGGATGGCATTCATGCTCACTAGCAAATTTCTAGCCTTCCTAGTTTTTAAACTTGCTATATCACACATCGAGCCAGCAGATGCCACGGATGGAGTCTTGTTAGGAGAGCTAGCAATCAGTAGGAGGTTCAGAGAAACCATAGATGGTTATTGAAGGAACCTTGTTATCGTTATCCAAAATATCTTCTTACGCCTCGGCCAGATGCTACGATTGGGGTAAGAAGAGCATGACTATTTCTTCATTGGGAAACACCATGTGGTTCAGCAGTTGATCTGTTTCAGCAGAGTGTGTAAACTCCATGGTAGCCGAAGAGACTTTGGAAGAGCATGACATATCATCAAAATTTTCCACAATCTTAACTGTCTTTGTCTTCTTAGACTTAGGAGCACACGAAACACCGGCAATCCTTTTCAAGCTTGGAGTGTGCGAAGAAGAATACTTCATGATTTGATTATATTTGCGAATCAAAACATGATCGGGGAAAGCTTTTACTTGCTTCATTGACAACCCAGGTGTTATACGAGAGATGAGCTCCGGTTTTCACCACAATCCTCATTTCACTTTAGTAGGAGGTCTATCTTTATTCCTTTGAGTGTGATGGCTCTTCTCTTGGCATTTGCTTCTTGCTTCCTTTGTTGTCCACGAGCCATCATCGTTCCACAAACTTTCCTTGTTGAAGTGCTCCTAAGATACTCTAAGCAAGTGAAGGGTTTGCTATGACTTCTTGAGTATAAGCATCCCAATGAGAGTCGAGGAAGCTTAGAGCGCATTTCATCTATTTCGTTGTCTTTGAGGCAAAGAAGAAGTAGGCCGATCTTCCAAGCTGTTAGCCATTACCTCATCTTTCTTCTTTCTCTCCTTATACTCGACTAGCATTACGTCTTGTTCTCTCCTTTCCTCTTCACACAAGTCCGGACCAAGCTCATCTTCTACCATTAAACCTTTCCCTTAACAAAGGCCGGGCTCTTAGCACACTCATCATCACAATATTGATAACATGAATTTCGGATGAAACCCCAAGTCTTCTTGAAGAAACATGTTGTGAGGGAGCTTCAGAGAAGTGGACATATCGGCGGGGTGCATTGTAATGAGACTCTGGTTCCTGGATACCTCGGTAGTTGTTTTATTCAAAGTCACGATCTCTTTCTCCTTTTGTAAAAACGGGTTCCTTCTCCTTTGAAGATTACGCAATTCTTGATGAAGGATCATTAGGGATACATCAGCTAACATATCAAGAGACCCATCTGAGGTACATCTTCTTCCTCCCGGAAGAAACCACAAACTTCCTTTTGGTTTCCTTTTCAAGTCTATTCTCTAGGTCCTTAACTTTACCCTGTAGATCTTTAATCTTATTACCAAGTGAAGACTTGGTTTACGCAAGTTCCTCTTTCGGTCTAGATACCTCGGTTGCATTCTGTTCACAGAGCATACAGGATGAGGAGAGTAATGGGGTCCAGCGGCTCCACCAAATTTATACGTGGTAATGGAACTTCATTTGACCTTTCGGTGGAAGGGTCATGCTCAACATGAGGAGGTACTTCATCAACCGTTTCCCTTGGAGGACTAGGTGTGTCCATCTGTTCGGATCGGACTCAAAATTATCAAGAGATCATGTGTGGTGGTGGACTAGGACATTGTGCTAGAGTTGGTGTTGGTGGAGGCACTCTGTAGCAACATGAAAGCTTCAGCAGAAAGGAGGGGCCTTCATCAAAATTAAGCGATGGATTGCCATGGCAGCAACATGTGAAGAGGGTGGGATGCTAGCAACATTCTCCTCTTGGCTGACCACATTACCTTGAGGAAACATAGCTTACATGCCAGGGATGTGTGCCCTTCAAAGTTAGTTCTCATAGAGGCAAATAGTTTAAGTGAAAGGGCACCTATGGGATGAAAGGCTCTACTTGGGTAGGGTGTTATATGATAATTTGTAAGAATCTAGGGTACATCAAAAACTTATTCTTTTTCCTTTGAATATTCTCAACCAAGTTATCAAAAATAAACTTAGACCAATTATAAGTTACCCCTTGGGAAAGACACACAATACCACATCCCGGTTGGGAAGAGCGATCCCATCCACGACTTGTTGCTAATGCAGAAACGCGTGTGAGCCAAGAACCTCCACTTGGGGCAAAGATGCTTCTTTAGCCAAATGTCGGTCCTCGAACCGATGCTGATGGCTCGATCCGATAGCCAGCCTCGATTAGAGTGATATACTCCATCGACATCTTCCAGCGAAGCTTCCTCCTAATTAGCTCTTCCATAACCACGTGCTCTTTTAGTCAATCGTAGCCACAATCTCTGTTTCACTTGATTTGAAGCGGATGCCCAGCCAGGTGACTAGTGATTCATATATAGCATTGGAGAATGTGTTAGAGCAACAAAGCTTGGACCTTTTCAAGAATTCCACCATCGGTTCATTGACTCATCATCTTTAGCTTTTCCCAGAAAAGCAACCTTGTTGTGATCCTTCTTAAATTCAAGTGCCATGTGATGAATTGAGATTTTAGGGTTTTGTTTCTAGTAATGAGGTGTTTTGGATGAAGGAGAGGAATCGCTTTTGTTTTGAAGTGGAATAATGTGAGTGGTGGAGTGGTAGTTGTTGCCCAAGTTATAGTCAAAAGAATTAGACCGTTTGGTTGACCGTAGCTTACGTGTATTTCAACGTAACCCAAGAAAGTGTAGCAGCTTGGTAACGATGGTCAATCTAGCTGAAGTTATACACTTCGGTAAAACCAACCAAGACAAGGAAATCTTGGTAAGTTTCTAAATTCTGTACCCAACCACTGCATTAATTCCCATTTACCTTCGAACCCGTCTATAAAATGATCCCAATGCACAAATAACTCTTCATCAAAGATCCCCAAAAAACATTATAAACCCTAGCTTCTTCAAAGCCCCAAAATTAATCACAAATAACCATGAGTAGTTCCAACCTGATCATCCTTTCATCAGATGACAATACAACCTCTATAGCGGTCTTGAGAGGTGGAAGAAAAGTTATTTGTCAAGCAATCGGTGGTTGGAAGACAACTCATCCTTAAGTTCTTATGTATCACCTTATGAAGACTCAGATGAGGAAGCCACTTCAAAAGAGTGAAGGACTCCCCTGGCGATGTGAAAGAGCCTTCCCTTCCCGTTGAAGATTCGATGATTCTGTAAGGAGAGAACATCATACTCCCAACCTCCACACCACAGCCTCCACGAGGCCACGAGCCAATCCGACTTCCTAAGGATAGAGAGTGGTCCAAGGCCTTTTGCACCAAGTTTTGGTGCATCAACACACATCGTATAAAGGAAGGGCTTAAGGAGGGTGGATGGATTGCATTTTGGTTGAAATGAATAGATGAAGCACAAAGGACATATTATTTTTCTCCACCATCATGTGTGGTCATCGTCATCATCAACGTTTTCATCAATCCATCCTCTCCATTTTGATCCTTAGCATCTTCGTCGTATTGGTCATGCATATCCATCCATCTAGAAAGACGGAATGGATGGTTATGCAAGTCCTACGAACGCATATCCAAATCTAGTGTGAAAGTTGTGAGCGATCATGCATATCCAACATTCACTAAGATGTTTGAATAGATGATATGTACTAGATTAGGATTAGCGTAAGTGTATAGCTTGTATCTTGTAGATGCATTTGAAGATGATATGTAAGCTGTAAGCTGTAAACTGTATCTTGAATGAAAGAGCAATGTGACTCCAAACTCTTCTCTTTAGAATTTTGGCTAATTGGAATCAAATTGTTTGCTTGAGAACTTTAAATTTCGAAGAAACAAGCAATAAGCTTTGCTAACTTGACCGGATATAATGAACCACACTAGAGGAAGTTTAACAGACAAGGCATTACGCAAAACAAACTCGAGACAAGCAGAGACATACCATACAAAAACTACAAACGAGGGAGTAAGCAAACAACATAAACACAAAGTTTACTATAAAATCCTCCCACAGGCATATGCCTCCCCACAGATATGCTCCCCTAACTACTTGATTAAGGGAAGAAAAAGATCCTCCATTATTCTTGGGTTTCCATTGATAGTTAGGTCTTTTATAATTCCAAGAACAACCTGTGAGGACTTGGCAGTGATTGCCCCAACATCCTTTCCCTTTTTTATAGAGTCAACATATGCGGGCCAATAACCATGTTTAAAGTATGGGCTAATTAGATTGCGCACATAAAAAGTCTATTAGAGATTTCCTCCAAGAAGGGTTAGTTCTAGCTTGTGGGACATAAGGTGGAATATTGTTAACATTGGTCCACGAGGTCTTGGTTTTACTGGCGGTCGCACAAACACCCAATCTTTGCTCATAAAAATCACAATCCTTAATCAAATGAATTTTACTTCCACAAACAAAACATGTCTTCCTTTTGGAAGATTTATTCAACAAAGCAGATGTTCTATTACGGCGAAGTACTTAAACCGAAGCATTAAAGGAAGTGTTTTAACGAGAATGATTATGCAAAGATGTAAAAGACAAGTCTTCAGTAGAAACAGGCTTGGAAGTTGATTCCTCAGCAACTATCCTAGAAGGCTTGTAGGTGGTCTTGGAGTGCGGCTTGGGTGTAGGCTCGGTGAGGGCTTGGGAAGGTCGACTTATCACTTGAATCCGCAGTTGTAGTAGATCCTTGATCCGATGAATTGTCCTTGCAGGGAGAAAGAGACAAAGTCACAAGATAAAAGCATGGTTGTCGGGCAAGTCTTTTGACTTTTGCCATACAGATGGTGTGATCCATCAAAGTCAACGGTAATAGGCAATTCGGTAAACATAAATTCACCTCTAATAGGTCGAGGGACGGCATGCAAATCACCTTCCTTTCTAAAATGTTCTAAACTGCGGTGTAGATTTACACCCATCATTCCTAGCTTCCAAACCTACATACTTTTGAAAACCTAAACCTATTCGAGTTCATGGCCGACTACTATAGATTTCTTTAGCTAGATTGTCACCTGATATCAACCATTGTTTATGTCTAGCTATTTCCTCAGCAAGTTTCTCTTTAAGCTCTAGATTCTCGGTAATAGTATGACTTTTCATTTTCAGTCGTTTCAAGTTAATGTTAGCAATTTTAGATCCATGAAGCACCTTAATCTTTTCTTCATAAGCTATATCGATTATTTGGAAACCAAACCTTTTGTCTTTCTAATGTTTTTAACGAAAGTTTATGAGCTTCATTATCAACATAGCATGCATTGTATCTAGGTTTCATAGTATCATAAGCTTCTTTTAGTTCATTGTATCTTTCACTACAACCAAATATCTGATTATTGTGCACGAGAAAGACCATGAAGGCAAAGCGATCATGCCTATCTTACGAAGTGCACCTAGCCGATAATCCAATCTTCTACAGTCAGCTGACTTCCTTATTCACGGGTTCATGTGCTGACCCAGTTGACCTGTTCATCCAAGGTGACCGAGGAGCTGAGTGTTAGCTCCCTTGATTCTGGCGATAGGAATTGTAGCTAGTACTCTCTCCACTCTTTCTGTCTTTGCATTCCCTAGAGAAATGACCCATCATCGGTGTGCAAGAGAAGCACTTGACCTTGCTCTGTCAAATTGGATCCTTCCCTTGAAGCCAAACTTCCTTCACGCCTTCTCTTCAAACCTCTTGATATCCAGAAAGCATGGCCACCGCCATTTCGACTTCATCTCCTCCATCTCAAGTGGGTCCACTTGATCAAAGTCTTCATATACCGGATCTTTGAGTGTCATAATCGGCAACAAAGGAGTGAAGGACATCCTCCAATATACTTCCAGTCTTAGCTTGAGGATGAGAAGGAGTGGGACGATAGGATGATGATGGTAAATAGGATGGACTTGAAGCATGCATCATCATATTCAAGTGGGATGTCCCAACAAAATTTGAACGAGAGGAGGTTACCGCGGTAGGAGATCGACATCGGGTTCAAGAGATCGAGTTTGTTGTATAGCTTCGTCAAAAGTGAGCATGTCCGACCCACCTTTAGCTTTGAGCTATACTCACATGCAACGAAGATGGAGGCAAAGATCGTAGGAACTTTGAGTTGCTATCATCATTGTCGGGTTTGCATTCATTGGTTTAGCACTCGAATCTTGTGAACACATGGTATCCCTTGTGGATACCCTCTTCTTCAGAGATATTGAACTCTTGGAAGTGTTGTCTCAGCATGGACTTCCTCATTCTTACGGACTCTTCATTACCACTCAAATAGCTTTAAGAGCCATCCGGATGTCCTTTGCATCAACCATGTGGTGAAAATCACCTAAGTGATCTTCAGGAATTGATTGGAGGAGGATGGTTCTTACCATGTGCTCTCTTTGCACCAAAACCTCTTGGCAGGTTGTGGGAGGCAATGGAAAACTTACCATCAAGATGCGGGATGGTCTTCTTTAAGTGTTACCATTCTTCACTATCTCCCATAGATTCCAATCAATATTGGAGATCCAGTTTTGCATCTTCATGGTCCACAGATCATATTCTTCCTTCTTGATAAGGAAACTTGCCATTACTTGTTGGAGACTAAGTTCTTGCATAGAAGTGGTGTTTTTGATGATGTGTTGTTGTTGTTGGTGTTTGAGACATCGATTCATCATCAGTTCAGGCATTGTGAATAAGTTTTTGGTTGTATGTGGGTGAGGAAAATAAGGTTCGTTATCGTAGAGACTCTCCAGAGCTCTGAAACCACTTGTTGAGCGTTTGACACGTTGCACACTCGGACCTTGAAAGATCTAGCACTCGTGGATCGTTAGTGTTGCCTATGTAATCATAAGCAAACTAATAGAGAATCTCTATAACTCGTGTTCTAAAGCGGAATGTAAACACAAGTTGTTATTACTAAGAACACTTAGATCCTCTATGGATCTTTTATTCACTTGAAACTCTATGTTTGGATCACTTTTATTACAAACTATATGGTTCCTTTTATAAACAAGGAACCCTAATCTCTTACTACTCAATCGACTAAACATGCAAGCATGCATTTAATGACTAATACACTCAACTATATTGAGCAGTACAATAAAACCCATGCTAACCTTGGGACGTTCAAAGATAATAATGAGTTAGCATTTAATACAGATGCCGCATCGCGATCCTAGTCGACTTTTACCCTTGGTAGTAACACTACAATGCTTGTACTCTTGAAAGAATCACGTTCTTCGTGATTACGCTTCTACTTGTGAGAAACCCGCGTGTGTGAAATCTACTTACATAATTCCCAACAAGAATATTATGTTGAAAATTTATCGCGTGTTTTGCTTACATCTTACTTGATCATTGATTCACTATTATACGTTTTTAATACTTAAACTATTTTCGATAGTGAATAGGGAACAACAAGTGGTATCGAGCAAGAGTGATTATAAAAATTTTTAAGCCGCTCTAAAGCGTTTTAAATCGGGATCCTTATGGCGGGAATTGATTTACCCCAACTAGTCGACAAAAGGGTGGAGCTTATTCAAATTCTTGCCCTAGACTTGAAGTTGGTAAATTTAACAAATGGAAAAAGCGTATGCTTTGCTATTTGATTGGGATAGAACCTTATTATACAAGTGTATAAATGAAGGTCCATTTATCCCAAAAGCTATTTGAAGGTTTGCCTAAACACGAAGCTCGATGGACTTCGATGAGAGGAAAGTGGTCAACGGACCAAAGAACAAGTATCATCATATCATGTCTTCGATGATATTATGGAGTCGATTATAAGGCTGTAGTATAGCCAAACAAACACAGGATGACTGGTCCCGAGTCATGAAGGCCATCTGGATACCAAGGAAAGCAGGATAATGGACACGAAACTTGAGTATAACACCTTCAAGGCTAAGGACTCGAAACTTCGGTCTCAAACTTACACCGGTACAAAACTTTTTAAATGAACTATCTAATGATGGTGTTAAGTTGTCCAAACATGAAATCAATGTTGGTTTTCAATAGTCTCACGAGAAGTGTTCTCTCCAAGGACTTAGGAATGCTAATCATATCCGAATCTTGAACTTCACGAAATTTATGAGAAATTACGTCTATGAGGAGTACCTAAATGACTGAACATTGAATTTCGGGATTTCGAAACCAATATCAACCTTTTTATTCTACAGATTGTGGTTCAAGATTTTCGGAAGATTGAGATGATGAGCGATGAGAGATCAAGTGAGGAGTACCTAAATGACTTGAACATTGAATTTCAGGAAAGGGCACTCCTTGCTAACTCGAGAGGTTTGTAAAAGAAACAAATGTTTTTCAAATGCTAAAGCAAACGAGGACACTGAATGCTTTAAGTGTCACAAAGAAGTCATTATGCAAAAGGCTTTTTCAAAAACAATTTCTGAACCCTCTTACAAACCATCAGGATCAAATCAGTCCTCAGGCTTTAGCAAATTTCAACCAAAATCTATCAGTCTCATCAAAATTTTCAAAACAAAAGCTGTAGATTTTGAAGCTAAGTATAGGAAAGTCACGGCTAAGCATTGCAGGGCAGTCCCTCGAAACAACAAACAATGTTAAATGCAATGCGAGGGTAAAAACAAAAGCCTTGTTGGTGAAACCTTCAACTTGGATGAAGAGCTAGTCTCATCTGATGATGAAATGGTGCATGTCGATTCAGCTGATGGCCCTCTCGAGAAGAGGACAAGCTAGGTGGGAAAAATCATGCCAGGAATGGAGAGTGGGTCAACATCACAATGAAGAAGGTAAATATTTTACTTTCTATGGATGATGACTCAGATTGGCAGTCTTATATGAACTATATCAATGTTGACCTTAAGTTTGTAGAAGAGCAACGATTAAATCTTTTTCCAAAATATAACAAGCTAAGTTTTGAACTGAACAAGTGTAGGGATGAATTGCTTCTTTAAAACAAAATAAGCTTGAGGCTATCACTTTGCAAATTCAAAACACTGAATTAGTTAAAAGAAATCGGGCTCTTCAAGATGAACTTAAGAAAGAAAAAGATATCATTGCTAGTTGGTGCTAAGAATCCAGGGTCTTTGATGCTTGTGGGAGCCCCGATAGCAAAAGAGGCATAGGTGAAGATCATCTCCCCGACTCTCACGAAAAAGACCAGTCTCTAAACCATTAGTATCCGGTGGCGATTACTAATGTGTTGACTATTCCTAAGCCCGATGATTGGATTAAGCGGGTTAATCGAGTAAAAGCTTCCAAATTTCGATTCGGAAGAATACTAGAGCACGAGAGTCAAGCTCTTAAGAGCATGCTTGGACTTCCGATGTGCCCGGTGGTCGAACACATCGAGTCTGAAGCGAGAATCTAATGCACGCCTTCCACCCTGAGAAACCTCTTGAGTCTTTGCTCTAGCTCGAGCTTACTCCATTAAAATTCAATCTCACCAAAAGAAGGTGCAGATTCCGTAGAACCATCTGAAAAAGACAACAAAACCAATCAACAAGAGTCTACCCCCGAGACTTCCACATCCTCTGTCTCCATCGAAGGTGACCAAATTCGATGGCGAACTTGTGAGGAAGCTAACGATAAGATGGAATCCATTGAAAAAGTTCTGAATCTATCAAGGAAACAAAGTCGACTCCTCTAGTTCCTCAAAGTCAAAATCCGCCACCAAACCCCTAGAAGTGTGATCTATGCCACTATACGGTCCATACCATTGACAATTTGTTATAGAATCCTTTTTTGTATGATGCGCAAAAGGATGATCCATGAACTTCTGTTCACTTACAATATGTAAGTTCACTCGAGAAAGCAAACTATACCAAAGTTGGTCATCGATGCTTCAACCTCCAAATCTGCTCAAAAGTTTAGAGCAAAACCCTTTCTTCCTTACCCACATTGTGGCTTTAATGATCATCATCCTGATGATTGTCTCATGAACATCTTGTGTGATTTTTGCGAAATCCAGCTCATGAGACATCCGGCATAACAGTGTCATCCAAGCAGGAGAAGTTCCAAGCAACCCATAATCACGGAGTCATCCTCGGTCCCAAATGCAAAACTGTGGTAGCACATACACTCAACCACTGTGAGTCAATTGCCAAATTCATGGACCTTTAAGCCCAAGCCCACTAGTATGTGGGTCAGCAAGAGAAACTAATTCAGTTTACTATTTGTGCAGAGACATACCAGGGAGCCTATTTGGCATCTAGATAGTGGATACTCAAGAAGCATGATGGGTGGTGTTAAGGAATATCTGCACAAGTATGTAAAGGAACCAGGACTCAAGGTAGTATTTGGTGATAACTCATCATGTCCCACTGAAGGTTATGGTTTAGTATACTGCAATGGAATAGTTTTCTCTAGAATAGCTTATGTCAAATGGTCTCAAATACAATCATCATCGTCCAGTCAACTCGTGATGCAAAAGTACATTGTGCAATTCAATGACAAACAAGGTACCATTTTCAATGCCAACAAAGAAGTTGTTTTGATAGCTCCTAGAAGAGATGATGTTTATGTCTTAGACATGTCAACACTCTCTCAAAATGGAACTTGTCCCTTTGCCAAAGCCCAGAAACCATCAACTGTGTGGCACAAGAGACTCTCACACTTAAACTTCAAAAACATCAACAACTTGGCTAAACAAAACAAGGTCCTCGCTTACCATCACCGGTTTTGCAAAAGATAAACCATGCTCGGAACGTGAAAAGGCAAACACCAAAGAGCATCTTTCAAAACAAGACAAAATTTCTCAATCAAAAGTCAGCCTTCACCTCCCGTACATGGATCTCTTTGGACGGTCAAAGGTACCCTAGATCAATCCAAAGATGAAGTATACACTTGTCATTGTTGATGAGTTTTCAAGATACACGTGGGTATACTTTCTTTCCAAAAAGAGTCAGGCAGCTCATACTATAATGTCATTCATCAGGAACATTGAAAACCGAATGACATTACTGTTAAACAAATCGAATCGACAATGGTACCGAAGTTGAAATGAAGAGCTTGAGAATTTCGTGATGAAAAAGGAATCTCCCAAAACTTTTCATCTCCTTACACCCCTGAACAAAATGGGGTATTTGAAAGGAAAACGGAACTCTCATTGAGGCTACTAGAACTATGTTAAATGGCCGACTTTATTAAAACATTTCGACCGGCGGTCAAAATGACTGTTACACACTCAAAACAGGTCAATCATTGTCAAAAGACATAACAAAACCCCATATGAGATTTTCAAAGGTAGACTTCACGATATCGGCTACTTTCTTGTGTTTGGATGTCCTGTGTTTATTCATAACCACAAGGATCATCTAGGAAAAATTGATGCTAAAGCTGATGATGGATACTTTCTAGGTTACTCACTGATCTCCAAAGCCTTCAGGGTATTTAACACAAGGAGACAACAAGTTAAGAAAACCTTTCATGTCACCTTTGATGAGAGTTAAAAGCATCGGGTTCACCAACACCTCAGTGGAGGAAATAGGAATTGATAACTCATCATGATATCCTCCCCGGACGAGTATGATACGTAAATCAATTCCTCATACCAAGCCGATCTTCGACATCTCATATTATGTCTTACCTCACAACTTTCCCCAACCAACTATCAGTGAATTCATTGATAATCAATCACCCTCGGCCTCTGATAGGTAACACTGAACCAAATGTTTAGGAACCTATGATTCATGAACCTCAACCTGAACAAGACATCTCAACAGATGATCTTAATGATTATGTGGCTCCTCGCACTGAACTCACCTCCGAGCATCTCCAGTGACCTCTTCAAGCGCAGATCCTAGACCACAAAGTAAGTGGACAAAATCTCGGGACATTGAGCTTGTAAACATCATTGGTGAACCCACTGAGGGCATGCTCACTAGAAGCATGGCTGCTAAATTAACTGCAGCTTCAACCAATGAATGTCTATATGCCGATTATCTATCGTAAATAGAACCCAAAAGTTTCACTGAGGCTCTAAAACACCCAAGCTGGGTTCAGGCCATGCAAGAGGAACTTCAACAGTTTGACAAAAAAAAGGTCATGACCTTAATCAAATGTCCTCAGAATGTCATTGTCATAGGAATGAAGTGGGTTTTAGAAACAAACCGATGAAAACAACTGTCATTAAAACAAAGCCGACTTGTAGCCAAAGGTTACAATCAACAAGAAGGCATTGACTATGATGAGACATTTGCTACTGTTGCAAGAATGGAAGCCATCAGAATCTTCCTTGCATATGCTACCTACATGAACTTCAAAGTCTACCAAATGGATGTAAAAAGTGCATTCTTGAATGGTGATCTCAAGGAAGATGTGTATGTTCAAGAACCTCCGCTTTAAGAGTAGTGAATTCCCGACTATGTCTCAAGCTTGATAAAGCCCTTTATGGACTAAAACAAGCTCCGGGCATGGTATAAAACTCTCGGCCTTCCCGATTCAAAACAAGTTTGTCGAGGAAAGATAGACAACACATTGTTTATCTACGTGACAAAACTAGATGTGATCTTGGTCCAAGTATATGTTGATGACATCATCTTTGGCTTAACAAACTACACTCTTTGCAAACAGTTTGAAAAACTGATGACAAAGAAGTTTGAAATGGGCATGATGGGTGAACTCATATACTTCCTTGGACTACAAATTAGGCAAACTGATAAAGGAATCTCCATCAGTCAAGAGAAGTACATCGAAATCTCTTGAAGAAATATGAGATATCGATTGTGCCTCGATGAAGACACCAATGGTCCCTCCTAACAACCTTGGACCTGATCTCACCGGCAAATCAGTCAATCAAACCCATTTCAGAGGGATTGTTGGCTCACCGATGTATCTAATCGCTTCTAGACCGGACATACAATTCTCACCGTCTAATAGCAAGATATCATCCAATCCCAAAGAATCCCATCTCACCGCAGCCAAAAGAATACTCAAATACCGAAGGAACTCCAAGCCTTGGACTCTACTATCCAAAGTGCTCGTGGTTTGATCTCAAAGGATATTCGACTCGATTATGTTGGTCGCAACATGGAGAAAAGTACCTCGTGGTCCCGACAATTTCTTGGAGGAAAACTCGGTTTGTTGGAGTGCTAAAAGCAACAATCATTAGTTATGTCCTCAGTGAAGGTCGAGTATGTGGTCGCTGCAGGATCTTTGTGCCAATGTTTTATGGATGAAAAGTCAACTCGGTGACTATGACATCCATTACAAAATGGTACCCATCTTCTTTGACAACACCAGAGCCATTGCAATCTCCAACAACCCTGTCCTTCATCAAAGGACCAAACACATTGATATCGATATCATTTTATCGGGGACCACATAATGAAAGGAGACATAGAGCTTCATTTCATCCCCTATGAATATCAACTTGCGATATCTTCACCAAACCCTTAGATGAACTTACCTTCTGGATCTTGAAGGCGGATGAATTGGGAATGCTAGACAATGAAAGTCAAGAACGAAAACTAATCCCAATCTCATTAAGTTTTCTATAAAATAATTCATCCTCCCTAACAAGACCCCAAATCAACCTCTCCTTGAATGAGTAAGACTCATTCAAGGACCCTGACTTTAGACACTGAGCATTGAATGAGTAACTAAATGCACCAAGTATCAGTTACTTAAATGTCCTAGGTTGGTAACCATGCCAATTTAATATAGGAATATATGTCTCCTTGTCATACGTCACATCTAAGTCAAGGGACTCTCAAAACCTTACCTCACCCCACTTGGCATTAAATGCCTCCTCTCACATGAAATATCCAATGGATATTTTATATCGCAAAGTGCACTTTTATCGCGTAATCGCAATCGCTCCTTGAAAACCGTGGATTTTATCAAGCGTGTAGTGGAGTGGTGGCATTAAATGTGGAAATCTAAAACATTTTAAAAAACTGACTTTACAAATCCACATTTGTGCATAAACTACCCCTCTCATCACTTTATAAGTACCCCTCACAAAATCATTAAAATACACACAAAGTATTTCTGCAACAAAACACTGTCAAAATACTATTTCAAACCCAGAAATCTTTGTGTTCTTCAAACCTTTTTCACTAAAATCTTCTCTGTAAACATTTACAAAAGATTTTTCACTACAAACTTAAGAGATTCAAACTCTTTGATTATTCTTGTCAAGATATTTTTTCAAAACCCTAAAACCTTTTAATGGAAATGGCAAGAACACAATCTCTTCAGGTTTGCACCACGAATGGGTAGGGATCTCAGTAATGTTGAATTTAAAACTAACAATGTTATAGGCAATTTTGAATACCCCAAAATGTCCCGACCTATAAGGACATAATGAAATTTTTATTCAAGTGCCCATGAAAACGGCCTTTGTTCGGTGTCCTCTATCTTGTACCAAAACCTCCTCGGGAGTTTTGGGCACCAACTATGGCCTATGACTCGACACCTCAACTAATGAGATGACCTACGACCACTCGGGAGTATCTCATTAAATTCAGTCTTTTCAATGGGGACACAATACCCCGATTATAAAACATTTTGTATCGCAAGGGTTAGACTATAATAATGGAGTCTATGTTGCCCATCCCGAACCCTCCACAGTTAAGGATGGGTTAAAACAAATTGTTTTAGATCCAAAATTTTGGACGAACCCGATCACCAAGAACTCATTTCCCACGGCTTGGAAGATCCTGTTCACATTTGTGATTCAGGTTCTCGACGGGAACCACTCATCCACTGAACAAGTTAATTCTATTCATTTAATGGTAGCATACCGCTTGATGAATGGGGTCAATGTCGACATTAGGGAGATCATTTATAGTGATCTCGTAACCAAGCTACTGAGCAAAACTAGGACGAAACACATTTCGTACCATAGGTTTGTCTCATGTGCTTTACAAGTGTTACTGGGTTGCAATTATCCTCAGGAACAAAAATATTGTGCTTTACCTGGCATCCTGAGTCAATCTAATTTTCATAAGGACCCATCCCTTGTCACTAATATCGAATTGACGGCCCATATGGTTGCCGTGTAAAACAACCGTGAGGGACTCAGGTCTCCTAACCTGCTCCTAAAAGAGAAAGGGAAGTCTCGATGGGACTAAGACCAAACCCAAGTCTCGTGAGCCTTGAGGCTTCAGAACACGACCTAAAAGGCAAAAGACGCCCAAGATCGATCTCGCCACCCACTAGAGACCAAGCAACATCCACCCCAGGTGACAGCGAAAGACAATGATAAATCACAATCGGTGCCTTGGTCCCAACTACTACTCCCCAAGATCCAGAGGAAACATACAACCCGGCCGGTAGGGGAGCGCCTTCCACAACGCCAAGGATGACATTCGCAAATCACAGCTTTTATCCGAGGGCCAACCTAATAATCCCAAAGACTCGAGAGGGAACCGAACAACCCACGATAGGGATCTAAGCGCCATCGACTCCGCCAAAGGCACTGGGAAACACCCACCGGTGTCTCGGGGTCACAAGGGGACAAAGACTGGGAGGAAAGAAACAACCCGCGATACGAACCCACCACCAATCCGACCCGGCGAGGCACTAGGAAATACCCACCAGTGTCCGAGGGTCACCGGGACAAAGACTTCGGGGAAACATACCACCGCCGATACTGAACTCATCACCACCACTTTGTTAAGCTTGCTGAGGTCACCGATATCCTATTTTCTCGATGATGAACTGGCCGACAAGGACGATGACATACTTTCAGAGGGAAGACATAGACGGAGATTCAACCACATGAACAAGAATCTCAGCCTAATCCAACAAAAGACTGAGGAGTCACCTTTTCAAGCGATGATAACTCTTCGATTCCTCGACTCTTCATCATCGATGAATTCAAAGGGTTTGACAATGTTCTTCCATCGACCGAAAAGGCAATACGGTTAAGTGGATCACAAAGGCTTCAAGGAAGCTATATTCTGGGGTTACTGAAACATTATGGAATCAACACACTGAAGCTACTGCCAGCTATGCTGATATAAAGTCTGGTGTGATCACTTTCAATGCCAACACTGATGAACACATAGATCTCATGTACCAACATCTTCATAGACTGGATGAAAACCTGGTTAAGTTTCTAAAGCATCTTCAGACTTGTGGCGTTACAATTGATGAAATCAGTGATGCTGTCAAAGAAGACCCAACACTCAACTCTAAAGTGCCGGAGCCTACTCAAGCTTACTTGAAGAATTCCTCAGACCTCACTGAACTAATCAATATGCTAAAGTCTCAATGTTCGAGGTCTTGATCTTCGTTCGTCTCTTCTGAGAAACACTGGGTTCTTTGGATGCTCAGGTGACCACTTTGGCTAAGGCATCATCTTCAATGGCTTGGAATCTTGGGCCGAGAATGACCGCCTTGGAACTCTCTCGAGCTACTCGCGTAAAAGGTCACTGGTTTTCGAAGGATACATCGACATCAAGGCTATGGTCACGAGATCTACCAAGCCTTCAGAGGTCAAGCCACCCAAACTCCCCCGTCGAGACAACTCTTGCTCTCACCTGAAGGCGCAACTTGAGGGGAGAAGACCATTGAAGAGACTTCCTCTCACACGCGAGGGGAGCCAAACTCAACCAGTCTCTGTTGTACCAATTTCATCAATCCCACCTATTTCAATAACACCCATATCATCGGATCATCACCCCACCAACATCTACAACAACATTAACAATGACAGTGACTACACCCATAACAACAACAACAACACCACCCTTGGTAGCATCATCTTCCTCGCCGGGGATAAAGGAAAAGGCATAATGCAAACTCCTCGAGCCCGAAGATCCTTTACATGATCAACAACACTAAGTACCGCTCACACCACAACAACTAAGTGCCTATCTTGCAAAGGAAGAAAGGAAAAGAAACTAGCCGAGGAAGAGAGAAAGAGCAAAGAAGCACCGTACAAGTTGTTGCCGAGGAAGCCGAGAATATGGGAATTGATCCAAAGAAGCTTCAAAAGGGTCAGCAGACAAGTTCAAAGATGCTCGGGCATCTCAAATGGCTGAAATGAGAAAGCGTTGGAAGAAAAGAACAGAAAGCAGCAGCCATCAGCAAGGAAGAATTGACCACTACAATCGGTCAATGACAAGCGAAGCTGCCGAGAAAATCACCGATGTCGAATCATCCCCAAGTCTAACCATCGCAATGAATGTTGGGGGATGATAAAAGACACTTCGAGGTTCATGATCCCCTAAAATTCAGCGACTTTGGGACCACCGAACTCGATGAGCTTGGTCCAATCATTGAAAAGAAGCTGTAACGCGTGGTTAGGGAGATAATGAAAATGCTCAAAGCAAAAGGTATAAAAGATCGAGGGATGCACCACACAATCTGGGATTCAACGCCATTTAATGCGGCACCTCAAGGATCTCAACCTCAATCATCACAGGGCAAACGAAAGAGGGTTGAGTTCCAGCCTGAGATCAAAATGCCTGGACTTGAATGCAACAGGGAGCTACCTAAAGGTGTAAAGTTTGTCAACTGTCTTTGCATAGAAGAGCCTAAAAGAGGACTCTTCTTCATTGATGTCCATGGAAACCCAGCATTCCAAAGGTGGAGTGACATAGGAGTGCCTACAATGGCAAGTTATCTTCCAGTGGCCTCTCAAATCCAAACTCCAACAAATATCAGGTTCTGCAAAGACCTGAATGCCAAGATAAGAGAGCACCCTAACAAAGAAGCACTCCTTAAGAAGAAGCCAAAGCTTGAAGCACTGTGAATCCACCTTGATTGACATCATTTTGTTTTATCCTTATGTACTAGTGATAGGAACCATGTAATGTGATCAATAAAAGATGTATGTTTTGTTAAAATACCCAGTGTTCCTTATTGTATTCATTAGTACATTCAGTGTAAGAAGAATCCATTTGCTTACTTACACTGATCAAACACTTAGGCTATTTGT
Source organism: Chrysanthemum makinoi (assembly GCA_910596185.1). NCBI lineage: Eukaryota > Viridiplantae > Streptophyta > Magnoliopsida > Asterales > Asteraceae > Chrysanthemum > Chrysanthemum makinoi. Next base: position 220,954,645 of record OU343224.1, read on the forward strand.
ATATCTAAATAGGGGGAGACTGTTGGGTTCAGTAAATACCCAAACCCCTTAATCTAGAATTTGAATAGAAAATACCCCAAGTATTTAGACCGATAAACCTTAACAGTCACCGAGTGCATAGTCTCTCGTGAGCCATCTTCGTGATACTCAAGAAGAGACGAAGAAGAAGTCTCTTCACTCAAGTAAGGCGGAACTTAAAGGGTGAAGACTGAGTCAAGAAGAAGATGGTGGATTCAGTGAGTGATGACATTAGCTCACTGAATCCCTCAACTCCTCACCAACTGCTATCATTGAAGACAAACTTGACTAAAGACTGAAGGCAGAGAAGACTAAGAATGGGGGACAAAACGGTTATGCTTGAAGCGATAAAGACGAAGTGCTTACCTTCAAGAAGTCAACTTTCCCTGAAGGCTCAGATCGTGATCGACAAGTAGAAAGTGGCTTTGTCCCTTACCGTAAATAGCCTTGTAAACAAAGACAAAATACATCAAAGCATTTTGTCTCTCGTATCTGTCATTTGTCACTTAGAATAGAGTTAAAACTCATACTTGTATAAATAGCATAAGAGATGGAGTGAAAGATTCAGGCTTGTGAATTGTAAAACACACACACACAAGCCATCTTTCACTCCTCCAAATACAACTCATGTCCCTGAGATAGCTCAGTGGTTCCATAGTAGTTGTGTTCAGACTTAGCCTGAACTTAGTGAGGAGTACCAACCTTTGTCATTTCAATCCCAAGTACTATTCCGCAAGTACTTGGGTAATGTATTCCTTTTGATTGATTTCTAATAAAGAATATTATGTTGAAAATTTATCAGTGTGTTTTGCTTACATCTTACTTCAGTCATTGATTCACTATTATCTATTTTTAATACTTAAATTGTTTTTATGATAGTGAATAGGGAACAACACTACTTCCATATGGTCCGGTTGTTGAGTTTGGTGATTCCTCATAATCCAAAATGGACCATTTGAGGGCAAAGTCGAATAGGACACGGGTGCTAGTGTGGTTTCAACACCAAAGTTTTGGTGAGAAGGTTGTTGTCGCATCATTTTCTCAATTTAGGAAAAAGCCAGCAATGGTGGTGGAAAAAGCAATGGTGGTGGTGGTGGAAAAAGCTAGCACATGAAATATCCAATGGATATTTTATTACTGCAAAAGTGCACTTTTATCGCATCAACGCCTTCTCTTGAAAACCGTGATTTTATCGGGTAGTGGAGTGGTGGCATTAAATGTGGAAATACGAAACATTTTAAAAACTCCGACTTTACAAATCCACATTTGTGCATAAACTACCCCTCTCATCACTTTATAAGTACCCCTCACAAAATCATTAAAATACACACAAAGTATTTCTCAAGCAACAAACACCTTTGTCAAAATACTCTTTCAAACCCGTGAAATCTTTGTGTTCTTCAAACCTTTTTCACTAAAATCTTCTCTGTAAACATTTACAAAAGATTTTTCACTACAAACTTAAGAGATTCAAACTCTTTGATTGTTCTTGTCAAGATATTTTTTCTCAAAACCCTAAAACCTTTTAATGGAAATGGCAAGAACACAAGCTCTTCAGTTTGCACCACAAAGGTAGGGGATCTCAAAGAATGTTGAAATTAAAACTAACAATGTTATAGGCAATTTTGAATACCCCCAAAATGTCCCAGCCTATAAGGACATAATGAAATTTTTATTCAACTCGCCCCTAATAAAACGGCCTTTGTTCGGTGTCCTCTATATTGTACCAAAACCTCCTCAGGGAGGTTTGGGCAACAACTATGGCCTATGACCCGACACCCTCAACTAATGAGACCGACCTACGACCACCGTGGAGTATCTCATTAAATTCAGTCTTTTCAATGGGGGACAATCAGTCACCCGGATTATAAAACATTTTGTACGCTAAAGAGGTTAGACTATAATAACGGATTCTATGTTGCCCATCCTGAACCCTCCACAGTTAAGGATGGGTTAAAACAAATTGTTTTGGATCGAAAATTTTTGGACAGAACCCAGTCACCAAGAACTCATTTCCTGCGGCTTGGAAGATCCTGTTCACATTTGTGATTCAGGTTCTCGGTGGGAACCACTCATCCACTAAACAAGTTAATTCTATTCAGTTGATGGTGGCATACTGCTTGATGAATGGGGTCAATGTCGACATTGGGGAGATCATTTATAGTGATCTCGTAACCAAGCTACTGAGCAAAACTAGGACGAAACACATTTCATACCCTAGGTTTGTCTCATGTGCTTTACAAGTGTTACTGGGTTGCAATTATCCTCAGGAACAAAAATATTGTGCTTTACCTAGCATCACGAGTCAATCTAATTTTCAAAAGGACCCATCCCTTGTCACTAATTTTGAATTGACGGCCCATATGGTTCTTTGTCAAACAACCAGAGGGACTCGGTCTCCTAACCACTCGCTCCTAAAAAGAGAAATGGGAAGTCTCAGACTAGGACTAAGACCAAACCCAAGTCTCAGAGCCTTGAGGCTTCAGGAACACAGCCTAAAAGGCAAAAGAAGCCCAAGACTGATCTGCCACCCACTAAAGACCAAGCAACATCCACCCTAGTGACAACGAAGGACACGATAAATCTGTCAGGTGCCCTTGGTCCCCAACTACTACTCCCCAAGATCCAGGAGGAAACAAGCAACCCGCCGGTAGGGGAGCCTTCCACAACGCCCATGGATGACATTCGCAAATCACAGCTTTTGTCTAGGGCCAAGCCCTAATGATCCCAAAGACTCGGAGAGGCCCGAACAACCCGCCGATAGGGATCTAAGCACATCGACTCACCAAAGGCAGGAAACACCCACGGTGTCTCGGGGTCACAGGGGACAAAGACTTAGAGGGAAAGAAACAACCCGCCCGATCTGAACCCACCACCAATCCCGACTACGGCGAAGGCAGGAAACGCCCACCGGTGTCGAGGGGTCACCGGGGACAAAGACTCAGGGGAAACATACCACCCGCCGATACTGAGAACCCATCACCACCACTTTGTTAATCGTTGCGGAGGTCACCGATATCCTATTTTCTCGATGATGAACTTGCCGACAAAGTGACGATGACATACTTTCAGCAGGGGAAGACATGGACGCTGAGATTCAACCACATGAACAAGAATCTTAGCATGATCCAACAAAGCACGAGGAGTCACCTTTTTAAGCTGATGATAACTCTTCTGATTCCTCAGACTCTTCATCATCTGATGAATTCAAAGGGTTTGACAATGTTCTTCCACTGACTGAAAGACAGCTGGTTATGTGGATCACAAAGGCTTCAAAGAAGCTATATTTCGGGGTCATGAAACATTATGGAATCAACACACCGAAGGCTGCCACTATGCCGATATAAAGTCCGATGTGATCACTTTCAATGCCAACACTGATGAACACATAGATCTCATGTACCAACATCTTCATAGACTGGATGAAAACCTGGTTAAGTTTCTAAAGCATCTTCAGACTTGTGGCGTTACAATTGATGAAATCAGTGATGCTGTCAAAGAAGACCCAACACTCAACTCTAAAGTGCCGGAGCCTACTCAAGCTTACTTGAAGAATTCCTCAGACCTCACTGAACTAATCAATATGCTAAAGTCCGCCAATGTTCGGGTCTTCAATCTTCGGTTCAGTCTCTTCAGGAAACACTGGGTTCTTTGGATGCTCAGGTGACCACTTTGGCTAAGGCATCATCTTCAATGGCTTGGAATCTTGGGCCAAGAATGACTGCCTTGGAACTCTCTCATGTTACTCTGGCAGAAAAGGTCACTGGTTTTCAGAAGGATACATCTGACATCAAGGCTATGGTCACGGAGATCTACCAAGCCTTCAGAGGTCAAGCCACCCAAACTCCCCCGTCGAGACAACTCTTGCTCTCACCGCCAAGCAGTTGAGGGGAGAAGACCATTGAAGAGACTTCATCTCACACTGATGGGGAGCCAGCTCAACCAGTCTCTGTTGAACCAATTTAATCAATCCCACCTATTTCAACAACACCCATATCATCAGTATCATCAGTCCCATCAACATCTACAACAACATTAACAATGACAGTGACTACACCCATAACAACAACAACACCACCCTTGGTAGCATCATATTCCTCAGGCCAAGATAAAGGAAAAGGCATAATGCAAACTCCTGAGCCTGATAAGATCCCTTACATGATCAACAACACTGAGTACCTGCTCACACCACAACAGCTAAGTGCCTATCTTGCAAAGGAAGAAAGGAGAAAGAAACTAGCCGAGGAAGAAAGAAAGAGCAAAGAAGCACCGTACAAGTCGTTCTTTGAGGAAGCGAGAATATGGGAATTGATCCAAAGAAGCTTCAAAAGGGTCGGGCATGACAAGTTCAAAGATGCTCAGGGCATCTCAAATGGTGAAATGAGAAAGCGGTTGGAAGAAAGGAACAGAAAGCTGCAGCCATCAAGCAAGGAAGAATTGACCACTACAATGGTCAATGACAAGCGAAGGCTGCTGAGAAAATCACGATGTCGAATCATCCCCAAGTCTAAACCACGGCAATGAATGTCTGTGGGGGAAGATAAAAGAAACTTCGAGGTTCATGATCCCCTAAAATTCACTGACTTTGGGACCACTGAACTCGATGAGCTTGGTCCAATCATTGAAAAGAAGCAGAATGCGGTGGTTAAGGAGCTAATGAAAATGCTCAGCAAAAGGTATAAAAGACTGAGGGATGCACCAAAGACAACGGGGATTCACCGCCTTAATCGCACCTCAAGGATCTCAACCTCAATCATCACAGGCGATGAAAGAGGGTTGAGTTCCACTGAGATCAAAGTGCCCGGACTTGAATGCAACAGGGAGCTACCTAAAGGTGTAAAGTTTGTCAAGCGTCTTTGCATAGAAGAGCCTGAAAGAGGACTCTTCTTCATTGATGTTTATGGAAACCCAAAGATTCCAAATGTGGAGTGACATAGGAGTGCCTACAATGGCAAGTTATCTTCCAGTGGCCTCTCAAATCTAAACTCCAACAAATATCAGGTTCTGCAAAGACCTGAATGCCAAGATAAGAGAGCACCCTAACAAAGAAGCACTCCTTAAGAAGAAGCCAAAGCTTGACGCACTGGGAATCCACCTTGATTGACATCATTTTGTTTTATCCTTATGTACTAGTGATAGGAACCATGTAATGTGATCAATAAAAGATGTATGTTTTGTTAAAATACTCAGTGTTCCTTATTGTATTCATTAGTACATTCAGTGTAAGAAGAATCCATTTGCTTACTTACACTGATCAAACACTTAGGCTATTTGTATATCCAAATAGGGGAGACATTGGGTTCATAAATACCCAAACCCTTAATCTAGGATTTGAATAGAAAATACCCCAAGTGTTTAGACCGATAAACCTTAACAGGTCATCGAGTGTATAGTCTCTCGGTGAGCCATCTTCAGATACTCAGAAGAGACGAAGAAGAAGTCTCTTCACTCATTAAGCGGAACTTAAGGGGTGAAGATGAGTCAAGAAGAAGATGGTGGATTCATGAGTGATGACAATAGCTCATGAATCCCTCAACTCCTCACCAACTGCTATCATTGAAGACAAACTTGACTAAAGACTGAAGGCAGAGAAGACTGAAGAATGGGCGGGACAAAACGATTATGCTTGAAGCGATAAAGACGGAGTGCTTATCTTCAAGAAGTCAACTTTCCCTGAAAGGCTCAGTATCAGTACTGACAAGTAGAAAGTGGCTTTGTCCCTTACTAGAAATAGCCTTTGTAAACAAAGACAAAATACATCAGTATTTTGTCTTCTGTAACCTGTCAGTTTGTCACTTAGGATAGAGTTACAACTCATACTTGTATAAATAGCATAAGAGATGGAGTGAAAGATTCAAGCTTGTGAATTGTAAAACACACACACACACAAGTCATCTTTCACTCCTCCAAATACAACTCATGTCCCTGAGATAGCTCAGTGGTTCCATAGTAGTTGTGTTCAGACTTAGCCTGAACTTAGTGAGGAGTACCAACCTTTGTCATTTCAATCCCAAGTACTATTCCGCAAGTACTTGGGTAATGTATTCCTTTTGATTGATTTCTAATAAATAATATTATGTTGAAAATTTATCAGTGTGTTTTGCTTACATCTTACTTCAGTCATTGATTCACTATTATCTGTTTTTAATACTTAAATTGTTTTTACGATAGTGAATAAGGAACAACACTACTTCCATATGGTCCGGTTGTTGAGTTTGGTGATTCCTCATAATCCAAAATGGACCATTTGAGGGCAAAGTCGAATAGGACACGGGTGCTAGTGTGGTTTCAACACCAAAGTTTTGGTGAGAAGGTTGTTGTGGCATCATTTTCTCAATTTAGGAAAAAGCTAGCAATGGTGGTGGATGAGACGGTCTAGGAGGTAAGTCCTCTAAGTTGTAAAGGTTTGGGGATGAAAATGAGGTGGTGAAAGAGATAGCTCTTGGTACTAGAGGTGATGGTTTGGTTGTTTTAGTGGAAGTAGGAGTGTTTGGTTTGGGTGGTATGGTAGTGTTTGGCAAGGGTTGTTTTGTGGGAACAAGCCTTTTGGGAGTTTGTTTGATTAGTGGAGTTGGTTGTGAGGGAGTTCTAGTGTTTGAGGTTTTGATGGGTGATGATTCGGTTGAGGATATTTCATGAACAACCAGAGCAATTTTCTTGGGAGGTCCTTTGGTTAATGAGTGTGCACTTGGTGCCTTTCTCATGGTGAAATGGTAAGAATGAGAAATGTAAAGAGAAGTTTTTAGCTACTAAGAATGAGTGTTTGAGTGATGATTTAGAAAATTTGGAAAATGAGTTAAAGCCTAAACCACTAAAATCCTTCAATTTGCAATAATTTGCATGCACAAGAGTCAACTACATAGTTGTACTGATCTAGGAAGTCATTTAAGACAATGTGGAGTGTTTAGATTAACAAAGAAGGTTTGAAATGATTATATCAAGTAGTTTTAGGTAGACTGTGTAGACGGTTCCCACGGATCCCTCACTTGAGGGATCCGGCTAGGCTAAACCCAAAGATCCGGATCTCAGGAGCCAAGAAAAGGATTGATGAGGTTCTAGTAAGGTCTAGTACCTATATATCTTGAGTGATTTAGTCTCCTCAGGTGTCTTAAATGATATGAGACTTAAATGATCAAGCATAATGAGTGAGGATAGCTAATGATGTATTTTATGGAAAGAAATGGAGCTTTCATGAGCACCAATGAGTGATCAAAGATGACACTATGAATTTTAAGGGTGTCAAATGGTGTCAAATGATCCTAGAGATCAAATGGTGATCTAAGGAAAATTTAGAAAATTCCTTAAAAATCACAAGAAATGAAAAACTAGTTCTTAGAGCATTTTAAGATAAGGATGACTAAAATCAATTTGCTAAAATTAAGAGAAATATCAAACTAGGTGTTTTGAGACATAAAGAACAATGTGTGCACATTAGAGCGGAAACATGGTGAGTTTTGAAGTAATGATAAATCAAAAAGTACCTTGAATATGATCCTAAGTCATTCATGAGTGAATGTGAGATCAACTGAGCTTAAGGACATTTTAAGTGTTCTTAATGAAGCATGTTCAACTAGTTCAATAAGGTCTGGAAGGTTGGATTGATGTGTGAAAATAAAGGAGTCACTTTTGTTTGCCCGGATCCCATAGATCCTTCCCTTGAGGGATCCAGCTAATTATAAGCCAGGGATCCGGCATCTGAGACAGAACTTCTTAACAGTAAGCGTGCAATATTTTGCTCTAGGTATCGAATTTTGAAACTAATGATCTCCATAGTAAGCATACATGTATACAAGCAAAACATAGCATATAGTAACAACATATGACCAAGCAAACAAGATAATAACCATACATCAAAATGAGAACAACCAAGTATGACTTGCATAAAAGTTGTGAGCATACATTGCAATCAAAAGACATCCAAAATAAACATAAAGGAAAGACATGGGGTACAATGTTTTTCTTGTCAATCTCCTCACTTTTTCTTCTTTCCCGAGTTCATGAGAAAATGAGTTAGACATTTGAACATCTCTTTTGTTTGCTTGAATTCTTCGGTTTCCTTTAGAAGAGTGGGAAGTTGTTCAAAGTAAGTCATGGGATCGAGTTGATAATTAGAAACGGGGTCGACTTCAACATCTTCATCTTCATCCGAAGAGTCTGAGAGAGGACGACACGTTTTCCCATTGATCATGAATCGTTTGGAGGGTTGTTTGGTGAGAGGTACCATAACATGGTTAGCGAGAAAATGATCATCGGTAAAAGGAGTAGGTTGAATTTGACTAAAATACTCACGGAGACGTGTTAGAAGCATACCATAAGGAAGGGCCATTTTGTCGGTTTTGAAAACGCCTATCATTCTTTTGGCAATGTAATAGGAAAGATTGAAAGGTCTTTGGTGGATGAGACAATAGATCATTTGGACAAGACAAGCATTGGGATGGTCTTTTTTTCCAACCAAACAAATGACATTTTCTGTAAGAATTTCTTCCCACTTTTTGTAAATGGGAATCATCTCAAAGAGTTCCATTTGATAGGGATCATGATAAATGAGTTCTTTGTTGCGGTTATAACGAGATTGGTCGACTCTTTTTGTGAAGATGGTATCTCGAACAACAATGGGGTTGTCAAGTGGATTGTGATAGATATGTTTAGGATCTAGTGTGAAGGATTGACAAACAATTGACCAATCTTTGGAATACATACAAATTCCTTCACATGGTATGCGAAGGATTTTCGCGAATGTGGTAAGAGGCAACGTGATGCTTTGGTTGTTTATGACGAAAGCGATCGAAATACTTTCATCATTTTTTCGGATAATCCTAACATTTTTGTAGAATTCGAAGATGAAGACCGAAAAATTTTCTTCATCAATTTTTAGGAGACAATCAAAGTTGATTGCGGAAAAGATTTGAGGAATGTCGGTGTATTCAAGGAAACTTTCCTCAATTACACAACCTTTGGGATGAGTCATTTTTGAAGCATTTTGAAATTTTTGCGATAACTTTTTGATAACCCTTCTTTGCGATAATATCTAGGAATGTAGTGAATGGTGTCATGATGGTTTTGTTGGGTGGATTTAGGCATGTTTGATCCTAGAATAAATAACAATCCAATTAGGTAAAATTTGTCAAGATGGATTTATGAGTTTATTTTGTATTAACAATGCCGTTTTGAAAACTCCTTAATTATGCAGAATCAAATAATTTTACAATAAACAATTTGCCAATTGATGAAGAATTGAAACCAATTGAAAAAGAAATTAAAAACCATAAACCCTAGGATGAAGATGATGATGAATAGAAAATATGAGTGTAATTACTTACAATGATGTTTAGGATTGAGATGCTTGAGAGTTTGAAGCCCTAGAATGATAGGAACTGAGATTTGGTCGTTCTAGATTTTAGGAGGAGGGAAAATGGAGTGTTTTGGGTTTAAAAGAACAAGTATGATGTTTTTCTGTTTACACGGTTCCCCCGGATCCCTTGTTTGAGGGATCCGGCTAGTACAACTTTGGGGATCCGGTGTTGCAGACAATTATTGGAGAAATTTTGGATTATTCTTTCACTTGTAGTAAGTTATACAATAACTTATTTTTGAGAAGAACTTGTAGAATGAATTTTTTGGTTATAGTCCTATTTTGATAGACGTTTTAGTTAAGATGTTTTGGGAAATTGTTTATCGAAGGATGGTGGATCCAGGTTTTAACTATAAATAATTTATTTTGTGATGACGGCGTAGGTTTGACGAACTTACAAGTTTTAAGAGTATCAAATAGGAATACTATTCCCGATGATGTGTTAGGATGGAAAGTAGTGAAGAGAGACTTTTTAGAAACTTGCGACTTTGACATGTCAAATGCTTAATATATACACATTGTAACACCCCAACCCGATAAGGGTAGAAGTATTATAAAATGGTGTCATATCAAAGCATACATAATGAAAATAATAAAGCAGCGGAAATCTTAAATAAATACCAAAGGAAGAATCCAGCCAACACGGCTTAAACGTTCATAAGTTCAACGAGCATAAAAGGAATAAATCCAAGACATAAATAAGCATAATCCGAGTCTAAATAATGTCAACATAATCAAGCAGGAACTAAGATGACTAGAGCCATAAATCCACATAACCGCTCATCACTCAAACCCATAGATAAGATCCCAGCTTCTAGCTTAATTACCTGCCGCATGGAAAGAAAACGCGGCTGAGCTTAAAAAGCCCAGTGAACAGATATATATAACAAAACGAATAACCGAAGGATAAGTAATGAGGATAACATAATCATAAGGTGCAATGGGAAATATCATAAGGCATAACAAAGGATAACGAAAAGAAAGGGAAACGGAAGGTCAGTCATCTACCACGAGCCCATATCATATCATACACATATCATATCATATCAGTTGTATTCGGAGGGGTGACCTCGGAATACCATATATAATGGAGGGGAGACCTCAAGTAACAGTGGAGTGATCAGCTCCCGGAAATGTGAAGACGCGTATTGCACACGACATCATTCACCATATAAATCATATCATATCATATCATATCATATCATGTTAAATCCACTAAAACATATCATATCTAGGATGCATCCATACGCCCCCCGGAACATATCATAGTGGCCAAATCATATACATATAGTGAGCTCATAATCATATCATATCATAATGGGGACTGTGTGTAACATCACTCCGTACACCTGGAGTCATGCCATTGGTGCATCAATGACACGGTCATGTTACCTTCATGACTAGGAACACATATTTGGCTCGGGTATCAAACTGACGGGTCAAAGCATAATCATATCATATCATAAGGGTTCATATCAAAGTTCATATCAAAGTCCATATCAAAGTTCATATCAGAGTTCATATCAAGTTCATATCAGAGTTCATATCAGAGTTCCTATCAGAGTTCATATCAAAGTTCATATCAAAGTTCATATCAAAGGGAGCATAGCAAATTCATAGGGAAGCCCTAATAAGGAGGCTTAGAGTAAAGCATAACAGTTCAAACGAATATCGAAAGATGGAAACGAATCATAAGAAACCTTAAGAGGTAAGGTCAGAATATCTGTACCTTATTCGGAGCAAATCACAATGAAAGTAAAGTCAAGAAAAGAAGATCAATCGCGTCGCCCGGAACCTATATGAATTAGATAACGTTCCATAATAATCAGATTACTCATTTAAGACGGCTTTCCATTTTTAACAGGTTCCCACTTATAGTAATCTTTCCATTTTAAGTAACTTTCTATTTTAAGCAGGTTTCCATAATTAGTAACTTCCATAAATAGTATGTTTCTATATTTAGTAAGTTTCTATAATTAGCAAGTTTAGCCATTTAGGATGCATTTGGAAGACATATTAGGTTAAGTGAGTATTTGTATACTTTAAGGATCATTTAAGCCAAATTATACAAGTTTGGGGTTCAAAGTGTAAATTTTATAAGGTATAGGGTCTTCATTGTAAATATATTACATTTACTAATTCTACTCATTTAACCCCATATAGTTATTATATTACCAAACCAAATCTTTAAGTGACAATATTCATTATTAATTTTAATGTATATTAGTCGACGCATATGGGTTGGTTTCATGATTTTATGTAGCAAAACATTTGATACGTCTTAGCCTCGTTTTAACAACTCAAGTAACATGCTAGATGGATAAGAAAACATGCGCAGAGATATACATATACATGAACAGATTATACCTTATATCGACCTATATATTTACATAGTGTAAATTCATAATTTCATGAAGCTTACATGGTAGATTAGTTTTTAACCTCCTTTAACCTTTTAAGAAACATGTTTTAATCTATTTATATAACTTGATAACAACCTAAGCCACATGCATGTCTAGGTGGTTAAAACATCATGTCCTACCCCACGTTATACACACCATCAGATGCACAATTTGTGCTTAATATTTTATGTGAACATTTAGTAGCAAAGGCATGCGCATTCAATTTAAACTCATGATCAGGAACAGAAACATAACCATTTACAAGGTGTGCCTTAGACACATAAATCCAGTTTTCTGTGGCTTGATTAACGACACATATAAGGCCTTCCTTAGTCCTCTTTTAACCCTTTAGATGACACCAAAATTATGCGAGTGATAGGGTAGAAAACCCACGACCAGAAAGTAAACATAAACCAGGTTTTATGGATTGCATAGATCGACAATTATAAAAGTTCATCTCATGGCTTTGTTTCAATGATAACGAGACATGTTTTATATTTCAAAGACCCACGACCAGAATATGATTTCGAAACCAGAATTATGGCATAGGTCGACACACACACATGATAGCTCGTTTTAATCTTTCATGTAACGTGTTACGTAAAGAAAAATTTATGTATATATGGTACAAGTACATGACCAGAATGAAGCACAAAAGGGCGAGATGAGTGGTACCTTGGAGCGTGGTCAAGTAAAAATGAAAAGGGAACAAAACGAGTTAACCAAATCCTCCCTAAGAGCCTTAAGTCCTCCGACCAAGATCGCCTCTAACCCACAAATAACCAAATCAAAACATGAACCAAATACACGTGAAATTAACCTAGAAGAGGGCCTTCGAATCCCTACCTTTGGCTGAGTTGAGGTCGATGAAGGAAGAAGGAAAATAAAGATGGAGCCTTGTGTTTTGCCGTCACTTTGTTTGAGGTACTAGGGTTTTTGTTTTCTTTATTTTGAATGTACAATAGAAGAGATATGGTAACTTTTAAAGATGAGAAAGGAGCGTGTAACTGAGCCACAAAATCAGGGATTTAGGCGTGAGGAGGGGAGAAACGTTTTAAGGCCAAATCAACATTCATTCATCTTCCAAAAATAGTTTGTACATCTTATTTATTTCATGTAGTATATGGTACAAGTAACTTTTAAATGTGTTATAATCATTTTATTATAAGTGTAAGTTTTATCTTAATCTTACAATATAAATTTTAAGATAACATTTAACGTACTTAACGAGTGGTGACGTGTTTTCCGAGTTTACATAATCATTAAGTTTGAAGTCAAAAGTGTCATTTAACGCGTTTGAGATTTTAGGGTTTTACAACTCTTCCCCTCTAAAAAGAAAATTTTCGTCCTCGAAAATTGAAAGGAAACGAAGCAACAAACGAAGACGTACCAGATTATGAAAAGAAATGTGGATAACTAGCTCGCATCGATTCCTCGGTCTCCCAAGTAGCTTCACGCTCTGGGTGATTCTTCCAAAGAATCTTAACAAACGGAATTACTTTGTTTCTCATGACTCGATCTCGTCGATCTAAAATAGCTTCGGGTTCTTCCGGTAAGGACATATCTGGCTGAATCTGATCCAAAGGATAGGAAACCACGTGTAATGGATGATAGTTGTATCCCCGCAGCAAAGATACATGGAACACATCATGAACATGAGATAACTGAGGAGGTAGAGCTAGACGGTAGGAAACTTCCCCAACACGATCCAGAATCTCGAAAGGTCCAATGAATCGAGGACTGAGCTTGCCCTTGATTCCAAAATGCTTAACACCATGAAACGGTGAAACTTTCAGAAAAACACGATCACCAACACGAAACTCCAAGTCGCACCTATGCTTATCAGCATAACTCTTTTGCCGTGAACGAGCCTCCTTCAATCTTTCCCTAGCAATTGCCACCTTCTCATTAGTAATCTCGATGAGTTCTGGACCTTCAATCAAACGTTCACCTACCTCATCCCAGCAAATAGGTGCTCTACATTTCCTCCCATATAACAACTCATACGGTGCTCCCTTGATGCTAGCGTGCCAACTATTGTTGTAAGCAAACTCCACCAAGCACAGCTACTCATCCCAGTTCCCAGTCCATTCCAATGCACAAGCCCTCAACATGTCCTCCAGAGTCTGAATGGTCCTCTCCATCTGACCATCAGTTTGAGGGTGAAAAGCGTACTTGAACTTAAGACGCGTACCCCAAGCTTTCTGCAGACTCTTCCAAAACTGTGACGTGAAGCGCGGATCTCTATCAGAAATAATAGCAGTAGGAGTACCATGCAATCTAACAATCTCTTGCTGAAAAATCTCCACCAATCTACTAACACGATAATCTTTCCGGATAGGTAAGAAATGAGCGGATTTGGTTAGTCGATCAACAACCACCCAAATCGCATCATGTTTCTTTCGAGTAGGAGGCAAACCTGTGACAAAATCCATGGAGATTTCTTCCCACTTCCATGTAGGAATATCTAACGGCTGCAACAAACCACTAGCCCTCTGATGCTCAATCTTGACCTGCTGACAGGTCATACACTTAGCCACAAACGAAGCCACATCTTGTTTCATACCATTCCACGAGAAATTCGCTTAAGATCGATACATCTTGGTAGAACCGGGATGGATAGTGAAAGGGAACTATGAGCCTCAGACAAAACAGCTTCACGCAAAGCAGGATCATTAGGAACACAAAGTCGACCCTCATACCATACGACGCCGAATCCATCAACACTGAACTCATGCACTCGCCTTGATATTCTGAACCACATACCAAACCTCACCATCATCTTTCTGAGCTTCCTTAATCTGTAACATAAGGTTGGACTCTACCTTCAAACTAGCCCAATAACCATCATAACCCCGGAAACAAAATTCCACATCCATAAGCTCAAGATCGTGAAGAACCATGGGTTCAATCTCTAAACTAGCAATCATACCCGACTTTCGGCATCAGCAACTACATTAGCCTTACCCGGATGATATTGGATGTTCGTGTCATAATCCTTAAGAAGCTCTAACCACCTTCGTTGCCTCATATTGAGCTCCTTTTGTGTGAATATATACTTTAAAATTTTGTGGTCAGTAAAGATATCACACGATTCACCATACAAATAATGCCTCCAAATCTTTAAGGCAAAAACCACCGCACTCAACTCCAAATCATGCGTGGGATAATTTTCTTCATATGATTTCAATTGCCTCGAAGCATAGGCAATCACCTTACCATGCTGCATCAATACACAACCCAAACCCTTCTTCGATGCGTCGCTGTAAATCTGAAAACCTCCAGAACCTGATGGAAGTGTCAAAATAGGCGCAGTAACCAATCTCCGTTTCAACTCCTCAAAACTTTGTTCACGCTCATCCGTCCATTCAAACTTTTCTCCTTTCCTCATCAATTGCGTCAAAGGTAACGCTAATCGAGAGAAACCCTCAACAAAACGACGGTAATAACCAGCAAGCCCCAGAAAACTTCTAACTTCCGTCACGGTAGTAGGTCTCGGCCATTTTGTGATAGCCTCAACCTTAGATGTGTCCATCTTGATACCATCAGCAGACACAACGTGACCAAGAAAAGCAACTTGACTCAGCCAGAATTCACACTTAGAGAATTTTGCATACAACTTCTGTTGTCGAAGAGCCTCTAATACAATACGAAGGTGCTGCTCGTGCTCAGCCTCACTCTTAGAATACACGAGGATGTCATCGATGAAAACGATTACAAACTTATCGAGGTACTCGTGGAAAACACGATTCATAAGGTCCATGAAAACTGCAGGCGCATTAGTCAAACCAAAAGGCATAACCAGGAACTCATAATGACCATAACGAGTGCGAACGCGGTCTTAGGAACATCTTTCTCCTTCACACGTAATTGATGATAACGGACCTCGGTCAATCTTAGAGAAAAATTTTGCACCTTGCAACTGATCAAACAAGTCGTCGATGCGCGGAAGAGGATAACGGTTACGGATAGTGATACGGTTCATCTCGCGGTAGTCAATACACAACCTCATACTCCCATCCTTCTTCTTAACAAATAACACCGGTGCGCCCCAAGGTGAAACACTAGGCCTAATAAAGCCGTTCTCCAACAGTTCTTGCAACTGTTCCTTCAATTCCTTCAATTCGATCGGTGCCATACGGTAAGGAGCTTTAGATATAGGTTCGGCACCAGGAATCAAATCGATGCCAAATTCAACTTCTCTAGCCGGAGGAATGCCAGGAAGTTCGTCGGGAAAAACATCAGAAAATTCGCGTACAACCGAAAGACTTTCGATGGTAGGAATTTCAAGAGAAGTATCCTTAATGGATGCCAGAAAACCAAGGCAACCATGCGAAATGAGTGCGGCTTTCATAGCGAGATGATCTTAGCCGACTTGGCGGTTGAGCACCATGATAAACAAAATCAGGCTGGTGAATATTACCAAAGATAACATTTCGAGCATAACAGTCAATAGTAGCCCTATGCAAGGCCAACCAATCCATACCCAAAATAATATCGAAATCTAACATATCCAAAGGAAGAAGATTAGCCGGACGAATACCATCATCGAAACGTAGGGGACAATCCACATACTCACGATCAATAAGCACATGAGTTTTCATAGGGGTGGAGATAGAGATTCGGTCTAATAAAGGTGTGGGTGTCAAACTGACGGGTCAATTTTTATCTTCCCCATAATTCACACAGGTCAATTATCTTCCCCATTGTCAAACCAAAAATAACGCCCCCTCCCTCTTGGTCGGCCCCTATTTACACGCCTAATCAATTTCCTAATCACCATTTATTATCTCATTTACTCTCATTACATTTACCTTTCAAAATAAAAACAAAACAAAAGAAACCCTAATATACTCTACTAAAAATGACGGCAAGAAAACCATCTTCCCCACTCCACTCGAAATTCCAAAGCAAGAAGGTTTCCAAGGGAGGTTGTGATCGTGTGAAGGTGATGTGATCGTGTGTGGTTCGAGAAAGAAGCTTTGTCATGGGTTGTGTTGCTGCTCGTGGAGTCGTGGGTTACTTGTTCCTGGTCATGGGTTTCTTGGACAAGAAGAAGGAGGCTGCAGTGGTTTGGTTTGTCGTGAGTTTTACTACCTTGCTGCTGATGTTGTGGCCTTTCTTTGCTGCTGATGTTGTGGTTATTTGTCTTTGTTGTCGTGGGTTGTAAAACCCTTGAGTTCTCGTCTCATTCACGTTTCGAGGGTATGGTAGCATATATCTCGTTTCATTTTCCCTCATTACTGTTTTCTTTTTTTTTTTTTGATATCTTGTCGTGTGGGTCTCCAACGAATACCTTGCATGAATAAATGAATCACATGAAGCCATGAAATATGATGAAATATAATACCAGTATATTCGATCATATTCATCACATGCATGTTTCACTTATTTGGTGTCAAATGGAATCAAGGTATATATGAAAGTTACTAACACATGAAAGGATAAACTCTTATCACATAAAATGACCACCTTTTTGACACAAGAAATCATGATATGGTTAAACATTTTATGTCGAATGAATGGTGTAACTCAGTAATCACACAATATATTCGGTCTAATAAACATAAACCAGGTTTTATGGATTGCATACATCGACAATTATAAAAGTTCATCTCATGGCTTTGTTTCGATGATAACGAGACATGTTTTATATTTCAAAGACCCACGACCAGAATATGATTTCGAAACCAGAATTATGGCATAGGTCGACACACACACATGATAGCTCGTTTTAATCTTTCATGTAACGTGTTACGTAAAGAAAAATTTATGTATATATGGTACAAGTACATGACCAGAATGAAGCACAAAAGGGCGAGATGAGTGGTACCTTGGAGCGTGGTCAAGTAAAAAATGAAAACAGGAACAACACGAGTTAACCAAATCCTCCCTAAGAGCCTTAAGTCCTCCGACCAAGTCGACCTCTAACCCACAAATAACCAAATCAAAACATGAACCAAATACACGTGAAATTAACCTAGAAGAGGGCCTTCGAATCCCTACCTTTGGCTGAGTTGAGGTCGCATGAAGGAAGAAGGAAAATAAAGATGGAGCCTTGTGTTTTGCCGTCACTTTGTTTGAGGTACTAGGGTTTTTGTTTTCTTTATTTTGAATGTACAATAGAAGAGATATGGTAACTTTTAAAGATGAGAAAGGAGCGTGTAATCGAGCCACAAAATCGTGGATTTAGGCGTGAGGAGGGGAGAAACGTTTTAAGGCCAAATCAACATTCATTCATCTTCCAAAAATAGTTTTTACATCTTATTTATTTCATGTAGTATATGGTACAAGTAACTTTTAAATGTGTTATAATCATTTTATTATAAGTGTAAGTTTTATCTTAATCTTACAATATAAATTTTAAGATAACATTTAACGTACTTAACGAGTGGTGACGTGTTTTCCGAGTTTACATAATCATTAAGTTTGAAGGCAAAAGTGTCATTTAACGCGTTTGAGATTTTAGGGTTTTACACACATAGTATGACATATATGTAAATTTTTTATAAAGATTGTTATTCTGAGAGAAAAACATATACCATCATTTTATTCGCATGTGATTACTACATTTATGTATAAACTAGTTGTGGCTAAGAGAACATACCTTTGCTATATTCTCTTTTTATGGTTTTCAGAAACCATAGAAGCGATATACTTCATGAGCTTTTAATGTATTCAATCGTACTTTGTGAAAGTAATTTGTGATTACTTTTGACTTCATTTTTCTTTGGATAGAGCAAAGTCATTAAAAGAATCCTAGCATGAAGATTTCTCAAAAGAAGATGTTAGAATGATCTATCATTATCCAACATTTTGTTAAAATATAAAAATTTCTAAAACATGAATTTATGTTTTAAGAAATTTCCTTCTTTGTAGTTTTCAAACATACACGGATCGTGTCAAATTTTTAAAGTACAATATACTCTAAGAAACTTGGTAACGAAGCTCTGATGCCAATTGTGGAAAACTAGAAGAGGGTTGAATAGTTTTACCGATTAAAACTTCGTTTTAAAGTATTTAGATCGACTTATGTCAATCCATTTAGATTGTGTGTTGGATTTTGATAGATGAGCATATAAGTAAGTAATGCGAAAGATAAAGAGTAAAGGAACACAAAACCACGACAAGAGTATTTATAGTGGTTTGGCTAAAAGGACACCTTCCTTGCCCTACTCCACTCCCCGAGTACCCCACTCGAGAGTTTCTAAGCACTACACAACACAAGCTCCTTAATGTAGCGGGGAAGCCTTCACAACGTCGCCTACTCTTTATCCGGTATAAGGCTAGACACCAAGTTCTTCCACAAGGTAGAACCAAACCTATCACAACGTCGCCTACACTTTATCCGGTACAAGGCTAGATATCGAGTTCCATTATAAAGGAGGAACTACTACCTAACACCACAACACAACTACCCAAAGGACACACACTCCTTGTTACAACACTAGAGAGGATGTCAACATCCTCTAACCTAAACTATACAATTTGTACATCGACACACCATATCGAATGATACACCTTCGACACCGTTCACTAATGCCTTCAACACGACACTTCTATGGAGGGAGGAAAGAACTATCAAACAAGATGCACTTCAGTGGTCTTGATGATGACGAAGCTTAGCAACTCATGACCTTGAGCTTGCACGTCTTTAAGAGGTGGTTGTTGAACCTAAGACCTTGATAGATCTTAGAGCACTCGTAGATCGTTAGTAATGCTTATGTAATCACAAACACACTAAAAGACAGTCTCTATTACTTGTATTCAAGCGGAAATTAAACACAAGAACAAACACAAATAACTAAGAACTCTTTGATCCTCTATGGATCTTTTAATAATACTAAAACTTGTTTTTCAACTCGTACATAATTCATACTATTGTGTTCCTTTTATACACAAGGAACCCTAACCCGTTTCCCAAGAAACGTATAAACATAAAACTAAATAAGATATACATTATCACTTCCTAATAAAGCTCATGCATATCCTAACTAACTATAAAATACGCGGAATATCTATCTCCGCAGAAACCAACTACACGGTTTCATTACTTCAGCAGAATTATATCTTCAGCAGATTCCATTGCACTTCAGCAGAATCTTCAGTATAATTCATACTTAGTAGAATTCCCAACAATCCTCCCCTAAACTGGAATTTGACTAGGTTAAGTTCCAGTTTCGTGATAGATCTTTAACACAGCAAAACAAGATGATTGTATTCGAACATCAACAGCAAAGAACCAAAACAATCACATCTCTATGATGACAAAACTTTGAAACTCTAGATCTTTGCAGCAACAAATGACAAAATGTACATCAAAACATATTAGTTTCATACTATTCTCATCACATCCAGGTGTGTTAACTCCTGTGAGAGGTGAATCATTAAAAATAATGGATTTGATGTCTCTTTACCAATAGCCATTACTACTGGAGTAGCCAAATATTTGAGTTCGAAAACTATGGTACAGTGATAACCATCTGATTTACTAGCAAATCAACAACTATAAACGGATTTGACATGTCTTTACCTGTAGCCGTTTGCTCAGGACTAGTCAATTCTTAGGTGGAAAGAATCCCCTTGGAGAATTGATTACTAAATATGGTATTCCACTGCCTTTACCACAAGCCATATACTGGTGGGCTAGCCAATTCTTGGGTTCCAAAAAGGAATAAACCATGGTGAATTGATGACCATACAACCCTCAGCAATTAAGCATGGGTGAGTTGCATACCCTATGATTTTGAGCAAACCATTACAGCTATCAACAGATTTGATGTGTCTTTACCAAATTGTACCCTTTGGACTAGCCAACTCTTTGAGGTACACAAGGCACATCTGGTGAGTCGATAACCATCAACAGAACCATATACAACAATCATGAAAATGTTAGACAAACAAAAATATACATAGATTTTTTTTAACTAATAAATGAAACAAGGAAATAAAGAAAGAAAGAAACAATACAAAATACCAGAATCAAGAAGATGCCTAGTGTTGCATAAGCTGAGTCTTAATCAATCCAACCAGCTGTTCAAAGATGAAGCATATCATTCCCCACTGGATCTGGAGGTACTTCCAATTTTCTTCTAAGCATTCGTTGCATCAAGTTCACAGACAAAGGATATAGCTTATCAGAAAGCATACACACAGACATCCCACACTTGGTATCCACAACATGCACACTGGGTATAGGATAAAATCTCCAAGTCTCAACCTTCCATTTATGTGAATCCTTCCAAATTGAATAGCCTTTACTATTTGGAGATTGAGAGTCAAACAGAACCTGAAGATCTCCCAATAAGTACTACCCAGAGCCTTGTGGAGTATGAGTAGCATAATATTATGTGACTAGACCATGAAGAGTACTCAAATCTTGCCTATCCACCATATGAAGAATATCTTTCAAGAATGTAAACTGCATAGAAGAGTTATCCAACCTATAGATGGTGTTCAGCTGGTCATCAGTCAATGTCCATGTAGTCAACACACCATGAGACCCCTCAAGAAAAGTGTCAGAAGATCCCTCTTTAATAAAGGTTGACTCAGCAGCCTTTAGATCCAAATTCTTTGAAGAACCACCCTTTTTAGATATGTCAGATGCCTTCTTCATAGTCACTCCCATAGATCTCCTTATTGCAATGTGTCTTCTTCTAGACATCCTTTTCCCTCTCCTCCCAGGTATATAAATGTCCTTAGAAATAGAAGATGGTACCTTCTCAGATGTACCAGGGACATCTTCAGTAGAAACAGAAGGAATAGGAACAGGACCACCCATTGCATATAACTTTTCACTCTCCTCTCTAGCCTGTTTAGCTCTAGCAGCTTCCATTTCAACTTTCTTAACCATAGCATCTCCTTTCAGTTCAGCAGATGTATCAGCAGTATGATGTGAAGCTTCAGGAGAAACACCAAGAGGTTCAGAAGATGGCATTTGCTCAGAAGATTGTCCACCTTCAGGATGTTCCTCAGCAGAAACTGCATGAGAACTTTGTTGTGCTGTAGTAGTATCAAAAGAATCCACAATCTCTACAGTCTTTGGTCTTTTAGCTTTGGGAGCATCAATACCACTAGCAATTCTCTTCAATTTAGATGGTGGAGTAATCTGCTTCATAATCTTATGATACATGCTAGTCAACACAAAATCATCTAAAGCCCAGACTTGCTTCTTTGATAAACCAGACTGATAGAGAGCAGTACTTTGGTTGTAAACCACATTCCTCATATATGCTTTCTTCTGAGCTGCAGTTTGTAGTCTCTCCCTCTTGGCTTTAGCCTTTTGTTCAGCAATGGCTTTTCTTTTTGCAGCTGCAGCTAGCTTCTTTTGTTCACCAAGAGCCATCATTTGAGCAACAAAGGTCTCACTATCAAAATCTGCTCCTAAAATACTCTGAGCAAGGGTAGGATTCGAAGCAGCTTGAAGAGTATAGGAATCCCATTTCTCATCAGTAAACTGAGTGGATTGTTCATCCAATTCTTGTTGTCTTTCAGGAGGCAAATTGGAATTAAACTGTTCTGAAAGCTTTTGAGCCAATGTGTGACTTTTCTTCATATCTGCATACTCAGCTAGCAATCTTGCTTGCTCTTGCCTTTCCTGTTCACTCACAAGATCTGAACCAAGCTCTTCATCATTCATAACCCTTTTTCTTTATCAGTAGGCTCAAGAACAGAATCATCATGTGGAATATCAACAATGGGAACATCAGAAGAAACACCCATGGAAGCATCAGAAGTAAAATGTTGAGGAGTGTCTTCAGAAGTAACATTAGCATTAGGATCCAAATTAAAACTCCTTCCAGCAACAACCACTTCATCATGAGCTGCTGAAGGTAGAGAAGTAGGTTGTTCTTGCACAGATGAAGATAGACCAAGCTCAGAAGCAACATCCACCATTTGAGCATCAACATTCTCATCAGTGGTTGCAACATTGTCCACACTTTGCAACTTGGATGATTCAGTGGAATCCTTGCTCAAATATTGTCTTCTCCTTCTTCTAGAAAATAAAATGGGTTCCTTTTGCTTTAATGATTCAGCAGCAATTGGAGTAGAAGCATGAGTTTGTCGAGCAACATCAGCCAAGATTTCAAGTGAATCCAAATGATTATCCTCTTGCTCCTCATCAAAAGAAACCACAAGCCTCCTTTTTCTATTTTTCCCAAGTTGTTCCTCTAAATCCTGAACTTTTCTCTTTAACTCCATAATCTCACCACCAAGTGACGATTTAGTCTCAGCAAGCTCATTTTTAAGATCAGCAACCTCTTCCACATACCTGTTCAATAGAGCATATATAGATGTAAGAGTAATAGTGTCCTCAGCTCCACCAGCAGATTGCTCAATGGTAATGGGAGCTTCATTAGACCTTTCAGGAGAAATATGGTCATGCTAAAAAAACAGGAGAGCTTTCAACAAATAGCTCTCTTACAGGACTAGGTGTGGGCATCCTATTAAACTCAGGTTCAAACTCATCAGGAGTAACATGAGTAGGTGGTGGACTAGGACTAGATGTATGTGTGGGTAAAGGTGTAGGTGTAGGTTGGTCAGGAGAAACATGTGATGCTTCAGCAGTCATGGAAGGGCCCTCATCCAAGGCAACTGATGGATTACCATCAGCAGCAACATTGGTAGAGGGTGGAGGACCAACAACATTACCCTCATCAGCAGCCTCATTGCCTTGTGGCAACATAGCTGCTAGCAAAGGATGATGTGTCCCAACATAATTAGTTTTCATTGAAGCAAACACTTTAGCACTTAGAGCTCCAATGGGACAAAATACTCTGTCTTGGGTTTGTATGTCTAAAATCATTTGCAAAAACCTGGGATACATAAGAAACTTATGCTTTTTCTTTTGAACATTTTCAACCATGTTATCAAAAATATACTTAGAAAAATTATAAGTTAAACCCTGTGAAAGACATACAATCCTACAACCCAATTGAGTAGAAAATTGGTCCCATCCACCTGACTTATTACTAATGCACTGAAGTAAAGTGTGTACCAGAAACCTCCACATGGGGTAAAGCTTGTTTTTGTGCCACATATATGTTCTAGTGCTCTGATAACCCACAGCTCTTAGCCCAGTAAGTATCTGCATAGAATTCGAGTGATAAACCCCATCTTCATCCTCCAAATGAAGTTGTCTCCTTATCAACCCCTCAGTCACAACATAATCAGTCCCATCTATCACTGTTGCAATCTCTGTGTCACTCCATTTAGTAGTAGATGCCCAAAATTGTTCAACCAACGATTCATATATCACATTTGGAGAATGTGTAAGCGCATAATGAATCTTGGACCTTTTTAAAAAATCCACCATTGGTTCATACAACTCGTGGCCCTTCGCTTTTCCTAGAAAAGCCACCTTATTATGATCCTTCTTAAATTGAAGTGCCATGTGAGAAATTGTGAGGATGGATTATGATTCACGCAACTGGAAGTGTGTTTAAATCGTGTAAAGAGGGAATCAATTAATTTTGAGCGAAGATATGCGAAGTGGGTTATTAATAGAAGTTACCCAATTTATGGTCAAATATATCGGAACTAATCATTGACCATATCTTACGTGTATAATAACTTCAACCAAATTCAAAATTAACACTTCAGCAGAAACGATGGTCAATCTGCTGAAGGAGGTCAATCAGCAGAAACAGCTCAAGTGGCTAAGTATGCTTCAGTAAATATCTTATTACTATGACACCAACTCGCATTAATTGTTATCAAGCCTTGACTCCGCCTATAAGATAATCCCAATGCACAATTTACACATACCAATTACCCCCAATTAACTTCAAAAACCCTAATTTCTCCAAAATACCACAATCATCAACAATAACCATGTCTACCAAACCAGAAGTAATCAATCCAACTTCCTCCTTATCATCATCATCATCATCAGCCTCCAGTGATGATTCACGCCCATTATTTCGATATCCCTATCAAGATGAGCCTCGACCTTCAAAATCCCCCTTTCTCCCTTCTTCTGAAGATGACAGTGTAGTGAATCCAAGTGATTCATCTAGTGATTCTGATGACTCCTCAGATCGTCTAGAGCCAAGTGCTGTGGTGATTGCACTTCCTGCTCCAGGAACTGGTGCTTCATGCCATGGAAGCAGGGGAAAGGGCAAGAGGGCAGAGGTGAAGGGAAAGGGAAAAGGGAAGATGGAGTGATGCTTTATGGTGGAACGAGTAGATGGAACAACTGAAGATTTCTCATACCACAAATAGGTTCTGAGCATCTTCTTCGTCGTTTTCATCAATCCATCCACTCCATTTTCATCTTCAGCTTCTTCATCGTACTGGTCATGCATATCCACCAGCTTTTGTAATAGATGATAGGAACTAGTATATGTTTGGTAGATCTTGTATAGGAATGGTCTTGTATTTCATTTGAAGTGATTGTAAGCTGTAAGCTGTAAGTTGTTACTTGAATGAATGAACAACATGACTTTTATCTCTTCATGATCAGCACTTGTTCTGTACTTCAGTATTTCCTTCAGTAGAATCACTTGTAACACTACTTGTGCTAATCTTCAGTGGAAACACTCTTTCAGCTTACATGACCATTTTCCCATTAACCAAATTGGTGAATAATAACTCAATGAGACATCCTGCAACACAGAAAGAAGCAAACACACCAACCAAAACAAACAAAACTTAAAGAACATTAGCAGGTTAGTGTTAGCAAACAAAAAGATAATAAAAAATGTACAAAGTTTACAAAATATGCAACTAACATCCTCCCCTAAGGCATATGCCTCCCCTGAGGCCTATGCCTCCCCTCAAACTTTGCAGTTAAGGGTTAACCATCCCAATATGGACAACTAGGTGTTCAAACCTAGGTCCATCAAAAGCTTTAGTCAATAAATCTGCCACATTATTATATGTGTGAATCTTAATCACCTTTATCAAATGTTTTTCATATGCATCTCGTATAAAATGGTGCCTGATCTCAATATGCTTTGTTCTACTATGAAAAACTGGATTTTTAACTATGCATATGGTACTTTGATTATTAATAAAAATTGTGGTGTTCATGAAGTTAAACCCATAATCCAGAAATTGATTTTGAATCCATAGTACCTGACCACAACAATTTGCAGCAGCAACATACTCTGCTTCAGTAGATGAGGTAGCCACAATTGTTTGTTTCTTGCATTGCCAAGAAATCAATCTTCTTCCAAGAAATTGGCAACCTCCAGTTTGTGTATCTCCTATCCAGATTTGCACCAACATAATCACTAACACTATATGCTTCCAACACAAAAGAAGACTCTTTTGGGTACCAAAGACCTAACTTGGGTTGGCCTTTCAAATACTTGAAGATCTTTTTGACTGCATTCAAGTTGGAAGTAAGTGGAGTGACCTGATGTCTAGAACAAGCACTCACAGCAAATGTAATTTCAGGCCTAGAAGCTGTTAAATACATCAATGAACCAATCATAGATCTGTATAAGTGCACATTCACAGCAGGATCTGGTTCAATGTTGTTCTTTGGTTTTGGAGCTTCATAAGGTGTAGTGACAGTTCTGACATTCTCCATATCAAACTTCTTCAAAATGTCTCTCACATATTTATCCTGATGGATAAAAATACCATCAGGTTTCTGCTGAACTTGTAAACCCAAAAAGAAAGTAAGCTCTCCCATAGCACTCATCTAAAATTCTCCCTTCATTAGTTCTTCAAACTCCATGCACCAAGCTTCTTTAGTGGAGCCAAAAATAATGTCATCCACATAAACTTGCACAAGAATAATGTATGTAGAATTCTTCTTTAGGAAGAGTGTTTTGTCAATGGCACCTCTTCTGTAACCATGCTTCAACAGAAATGCTGAAATCCTAGCATACCATGCTCTTGGTGCCTGATGTAGTCCATAGAGAGCTTTCACAACTTTGTAAACATGCTTTGGATGATGTGGATCTTCAAAGCCTTTGGGTTGAGTGACATATACTTCTTCTTCTATCTCACCATACAGAAAAGCACCTTTAACATCCATTTGATAAACCATGAACCCCATATAAGATGCATAGGCCAAAAAGATTCGAATGGCCTCAACTCTAGCTACAGGTGCAAAAACTTCATCATAATCAACTCCTTCCTCTTGCCTGAACCCCTGAGCCACTAATCTTGCTTTGTTTTTGACCACAATACCCCTTGCATCTCTTTTATTCTTCAAAATCCATTTTGTCCCAATTGAAAACTTCCCATCAGGTAGTGGTACCAATATCCAAACCTGCTGATTCTTGAATTGTTGCATCTCTTCTTGCATTGCTTCAAGCCAACTTGAATCTTCAAGAGCTTGAGAAACACTGGTTGGTTCCACTTTAGAGAGAAAACAAGCAAACAGATAATGCTTAAAGTCTGTGTGATTGTCCCTTTGCTGATTTGAGACATAGGAAAGAAAAGCAACTTGACCATACTTAGAACTTGTCACAGTACTTCTAGTTCTAACAGGTGCTTGAGGATCACCAATAACATTAGATTGAGGATGAGCAATGTTGATCCTTTTTGTAGCAGTGGGGTGGACATCAATAGATGAATCAAGATTGTTCACAGTTGGTTCAAAATCACTATCATATGAAGGTGAGGTGAAGATGCCAGCTTTAGGTTGGTGATTACCAAGATCTGAAGGACTTGGAAATCGTGTATATGGAGCTTCAAATTCTGTGGACACACTAGTAGAAATAAGAGACCCTTCAGGAGAAATAGGAGAACCTTCAGGAGAATCATGATTTCCACTGACTGTTTCTCTAGCAATCTCCCCACCAAGCCTCTCAGCATCTAGGTTGGCTGCATACTCTTGCTTCTGAAGCCTAGCAAGATCCTCTGCATAGTGTGACTCATCTTCACTCTCATCAGAAGATACTTTAGTACTATCACCTGCAAAATGGTTAGGGGAGAAGGAAGGTACAACAATTGGTTGCTCATCATGATTAGACTCACTCTCTGAGTTATCATCCAAGGTACCTGCATTGTCAGTGGGAGACTCTTGTGTACCTGCAGATTGGTTAGCCACATGTCTAGTATAACCCAAGTAATCAGTTAAGTAATCCAAATCAAAGGACCAAACATAACCTTGACCTTGCACATTGGGTTTATCTTCTAGATACCTCAGGTTAAGTGTCTCCTCAATCTTTCTAGCATTCAAATTATATACCCTGTAAGCCTTACTATGAGCCGAATAACCCACAATATACCCCTCATCAGCTTTCTCATCAAATTTACCCAATGGATCACTGGTGTTCAAAATGGTCACTTGACATCCAAACGGTTTGAGGTAATGTATAGCAGGAACTTTCCCAGTGAGAAGTTCATAAGGTGTCTTGAAATGAGGTCTAGTAATGGAGACCCTGTTTAGTACATAGCAAGTCGTGCTAACTACTTCAGTCCAGAACATAGTGGGTAATTTAGAGTCTGCAAGCATGGATCTTGCTGCCTCTATTAAGGTCCTATTCTTTCTTTTAGCTACCCCATTTTGTTGTGGGGTTCTTGGAGTAATATAGTCCATTTTTATCCCTTTAGACTTACAAAGTTCTATTAACACAACATTTTTGAACTCTGTCCCATTATCACACCGAATTCCTTTAACCTTTTTGTTCAACTGGTTTTCAACAAGGGTAATGAACTCTTTTAAGACTTGAGATGTTTCATCTTTAGTCCTCAGAAAGAATACCCAACAAAATCTGCTATAGTCATCAGTGATTACCAGGCAGAAATACTTGTGATTAATACTCCTGACTTGGGTTGGACCAAAGAGATCCATGTGCAGCAACTGAAGAGGTTCTGAGATAGTGCTCACAGTTGTAATGGCTTTGTATGAGGCTTTGTGTTGCTTTCCTTTGTTGCAGGCAACGAAATTGTGTTCATTGGTGAAGACTTTGGAGGGAAGTCCTTCAACAAGACCCAGTTTAGAAAGCTTGTTAATGGTCTTGAAGTTCACATGAGCCATCCTTCTATGCCATTTTGTAGACTCATCCAGGGATGCTTTAGCCACCAAACATGTGAGATCACCTTCTAGTTGAACATCATTCAAGTTGAATGTGTATAAATTATGGCTCCTAGGAACTCTCAGCAGAATGGATGTATCTTCTGGAAGTGTAAAGTCTTTAGATAGCACAATACATTCATTCTCACAAAATAATACTTTGTTCTTGGTGTCACAAATTTGTGATACTGAGAACAAGTTAAAATGTTTCAGTTCCTTTACATAGTACACATTCTCAAAATCCAAGTGAGGTGCTCTAATGGTGCCTTTCCCTGTGATTCTACCATCTCCTCCACCAAAAGTTACACTACCTCATCCTACTATGGATACAAAATCATGCATCTTTTCTTTATTTCCTGACATGCTTCTGGAACAACCACTATCCACAATGCCAACATCCTTACTCCTCAGGGGATGATCCTACAACAACAACAAAAATATATACAAAATATTAGTACACTATGGAGACTCAAGTCATTACTGACTTGAGCCTGCCTTGTGGATCATAGGATTTAGGCCATGTAGATGTAAAAGATCCACTATTGTTCTTGGACCTCCATTGAAAATTAGGTCCCTTTTTAGTCCTAGAACAACCTGCTGAGGGCTTCACAGAAGTATCCCAATTTCCCTTCCCATCATACATTGAGTCAACACATCCAGGGCAATAACCATTGTGAAAATATGAACTTGTTGGTTTCACATAAGGTCTAGCAACAGATCTTCTCCAAGGAAATGGAGAAGGTTTATTATTAGTTTCTTGTGGAATAAAAGATGGTATATCATTAACATTTGTCCACATTGGTCTAGGTTTCTTTTGACCAGCACATGCACCCATTCTTTGCTCATGAAAATTACAATCCTTAATCAAATGAAATTTACTTCCACAAACAAAACATGTCTTCTTTTTAGAAGATTTATTCAAAGTGAAAGATGTTCTATTACATGCAAAAGCATTCAAACCACAAACATTAACAGAATTGTTTTTAACAGACTTAAAAGCATTATTGTGCAAAGAATTAAAAGACAAGTCTTCAGAGGAAACTGTCTTGGAAGTTGATTCCTCAGCAGCAACTCTAATAGGCTTGTAAGCAGTCTTGGGTGTAGGCTTGGGCAAGGTCTTGGGAAGGTCTGACTTTTCATTTGAATCACACCTGGTAGTAGAAGTAGACCCTTGGTCAGAGGACTTGTCACTGTCACAACAAGAGACAAAGTCAGTAGATGAAGAATCAGGGTCTGGCAAGTCTTTTGACTTTTTGCCATAAAGATGGTGTGATCCATCAAAGTCAACTGTGATGGAAAGGTCAATGGGCATATGTTCTCCTCTAATGGGTCCAGGAACAGCATGTAATGTTCCTTCTTTTTTAAAATTAGCTAATCCTGCTGGTGTAGATTTACGTGAGTCATCCCTAGCTTCTAACCCTACATACTTCTTAAAACCTAAACCTATTGCAGTATTAGGATTTTGACTAGCATAGATATGGCCAGCTAATTTGTTACCAGACAATAACCATTCTTTATGCCTAGCTACTTCCACATCTAGTTTCTCTTTTAGCACTTTGTTTTCAGAAACTACATCAGCTTTTTCATTCTCAGTACGTTTTAAATCAATTTTAGCACATTCTAAATCACTTTTTAACACCCTGATCTTTTCATCATAAGCCAATTGATTCTTTTGAAACCAAACTTTTTGTCTTTCTAATGTTTTTAAAGCCTGTTTATAAGCCTCAACTTCGACATAACATTCATTATATTTAGGTTTCAATTCATCATAGGCTTCTTTAAGTTCATTATATCTTTCACTACAACCAAAAACACAATTATGTACCTGAGAGATGCCCATTAAGGCAACTTGATCATGCCTATCCTCTGAAGTACAGCTTGCCAGCAATCCAATATTCTCCGAACCAGGAGCTTCATCATTATCAGGCTCATGCAGATTCCAATTGACATGGTCATCCATAGTGACCAAAGCTCCAGCTTTGGAAGTTCCAGTTTCCATTTGATTCTTCTGATAGGTAGAATACCTAACCTCATCACCAACCTTCCTATCCTTGCATTCTCTTGAGAAGTGACCCATCTGACCACAACTATAGCACTTGACTTTCCTTCTATCAAATCTTGCTGGATCTCTTCCTTGGAAACCAAACTTTCTTCCAAACTTACTCTCAAACTTCTTGATGTTCATTGAGAGCATAGCCAGTTGCCACTTCAAGTTCATCTCTTCCATGTCAAATGGATCTACCAGTTCAAAGTCCTCAAAGGCTAGTTGCTGCTGAGTGTCATAATCAGCAACAAAAGAGTGAATCACATCTTCCAATACACCACTGGATTTAGGTTGAGAGTTTGATGTAGTGGTGGTGTAGGATGATGATGCTGAGTAAGTTGGGCTTGGAGCATAGGTCATCTTATTTGAGGAGGCCCCAACAAATGTTGTGTGACTAGGAGTGGATGAACGAAAGGGACTTCTCACATCCGGCTCAAGAGATTTAAGCCTGTTGTATAGTTCATCAAAAGTGAGCATATCCAGCCCACCTTTAGCTTTGAGGACAATGCTTACTTGCAACCAAGATGAGGGTAAAGATCGCAAGAACTTTGAGTTGCCGTCATCATTGTTTGGCTTTGCCTTCAGCTGATTTAATTGACTCAATATCTTATGGAACCTGTCATACCCCTTGTGAATACCTTCCTCTTCAGAGATTTGGAATTCTTGAAACTGTTGTTTCAGCATTGATTTCCTCATTCTCCTTGACTCCTCATTCCCACCAAACCTAGCCTTGATTTCCATCCATATGTCCTTAGCATCCTGCACGTAGTGAAAGTCACCCAAGTGATCCTCAGGTATAGCCTGAAGGATAATAGTTCTAACTTTGTTCTCTCTCTGAACAGCCAGGATCTCTTCAGCAGTTTGGGGACCAACGATGGTAACCTTACCATCAGGATCTGTGATATGCCTCTTCAAACTGTTACCATTCTTTACAACTTCTCAAGGATTCCAATCAATGTTGGAGATCCAATTCTGCATCTTCATAGCCCACAAATCATACTCCTCCTTCTTTAGGTATGGGAACTTTGCATTGCTGTTAGTGAGACTGAGTTCTTGCAGAGATGTGTTGTTTTGGTTGTTGGTGACTTCAACTTCATCGTCTGATCCAGGCATGTTGAATGTTGTTTTGGTTGTAAGGGTGTACAGAAAAGATTGTTCTTAGTATCACAGAGACTCTCCGAAGGCCACTTGTTGAACCTAAGACCTTGATAGATCTTAGAGCACTCGTAGATCGTTAGTAATGCTTATGTAATCACAAACACACTAAAAGACAATCTCTATTACTTGTATTCAAACGGTAATTAAATACAAGAACAAACACAAATAACTAAGAACTCTTTGATCCTCTATGGATCTTTTAATAATACTAAAACTTGTTTTTCAACTCCTACATAATTCATACTATTGTATTCCTTTTATACACAAGGAACCCTAACTCGTTTCCCAAGAAACGTATAAACATAAAACTAAATAAGATATACATTATCACTTCCTAATAAAGCTCATGCATATCCTAACTAACTATAAAATACGCGGAATATCTATCTCCGCAGAAACCAACTACACGGTTTCATTACTTCAGTAGAATTATATCTTCAGCAGATTCCATTGCACTTCAGCAGAATCTTCAGCATAATTCATACTTAGTAGAATTCCCAACAGTGGTGATCTCGCCTTTAAGAGAAACCATAAGAATCATACAAAGACAAAACTACATAGAATGATCCTTTGGATCTGTGGTTAGTGAGGTTATAATACTGAGGGAAAGTATGTCTAAATGTGGTAGTGAGCAAGAGAGAAATGGCTCACTATTTATAGACAAAATGTGTCTACTGTCACACGGTTCCAACGGATCCCTCACTAGAGGGATCCGGCTAGTGCAAATCCTGGGATCCGGCTATTGGGTCAGTTTAGTCCGGATTTTGGGTTGCAAACCGGGTTATGGGTTATGGACCATGGGTCATGGGTATTGAATTATGGATACCCAACAAGATGCAATGTACCTAGTCATTGGGTTATGGATCTTGGGTCATGGGTCATGGATTTTGGGTCATGGATCATGGATAATATCCAACATGACTTCATGCATGATGTCATGCAATAGGTCATGGGTTATAGATCATGCTCCATGGGTATGGGTAATGGACTTTGGTTTTTACCCAACAAAATTCATTGTACTTAGTCAATGTATCATGGGTCATGGGTCATGAGTCATGGGTTATGGACTTTGATTTTTACCCATTACTTACCCATTACAACATATACAAAGTACATATACATTTTTATAAAATGTAAACACTAATTGCTTGTTGCACATATACATTTCTATAAGATGTAAACAATATTATTTGTTAGTGTTATATAAAAATGTCTTTAGTTTTATATAACTTATTTACTAAGTATGTTTTGATGGTTTTAATATGTTTAGTAAAAGTGTATTAGTAAACTATTGACTCAAATCATTTACGTGTTTTATTTATTTCATTAAAATGATTTTACGTTTGTTATCGACAAAACATTAGAAGATCGTAAAATATAAATAAACGTTTTTATGGTTTATTTGTATTAACAGTCTCTACCAAGTTCTATTGAGAGATCATTTGGAATTTTGAAGAAATGATGGTAAATACTCTGTAGAATGCCTAAATATAGTGTGGAAACTCAACATGATATAATTATCTCCGTGTTTGCTTTGCATAACTACATTCGTAATAATGACACGAAAGACATGGTGTTTACTACGTTTGAACAACATCTAGATTACATGGGATGTGATTAACTTCGTGATGTTCGTGGCTTGGTTCCAAATAATGAAGGTATTTCTAGTTGAACATTTAATACGATGAAACCAATTTGTAATGATATTAACACATCAATATGGAACGCATGTTGCCGATAATTATAACTACCGTATCATGTTATGTTGCTTATGTAATGTCAAGCATAAAAAAGTAATGAGTGCATTATAAATAATAACTTTAATATTTGTTTAATCATTTTTATCGTAATGTGTGTATGTCCTTTTTAATAATTTTACAGTTTTTTACTGGAGCTACAACTGTGTGGTCAAACACGTTTTTTTAATCAAACTATTATTGCTAACTGCTAGTGTTTACTGTTACTACTACATGTCGCCATACATAGCCAATGTGTCTAATGTATGTGCCTACATCTCCACTAAAACTCATCACAATAATTTTCTTGCATCTCTTAATTTACATTTTTTACAAAATGTCTTCACCACGAGAATAACTAGCTTAAAAAGTGTACCTTAATAGGATTGTGGACATACTAAGATTTGTCAAACCTAATACCTGAGTCATGATCAAATAAGAAGATTACTTAAAATAAGAAGGAATAAGAAGAACTATAACCGCAAATCCGAGATGTACCGACCTAAATTAGATGCATCCCTATAATCTTAGATGCATTATAACGCACCATAGTGTGTTTCTAGCTTTTAATCAGATACATATACGTATATTAGTTGCATTTCATGATTTCTCTTGTTTTTTGTTCCTCTGTGCCGAAATCATGAAAATCAATTTGCACCATCTATACATCAAATTAACTTTCGAAACTCAAGATGTTACATCTATATGAATAAAAATGCATCTAATGCAAGTCGTTGCATCTCAAATGCGTGGTTTTGATCACTTCTCACCACTTCTTATTTTAATTTACTTCTCACTGGATCTCTAATCCCTAATACCTTACATAATTTAATTTTATAATAGTTGTATTAGACGATTACAAATTCCGTTCTTTATTTTATTATTGCTTTATATTACACTATTTTGTTACCTTGTGAAGAAGACTAAAATTACTTGTATTATTTAAGTAGAAGCTGGCTACATTTTAAGACAATATTATTCTATATCAATACATTCCGATCTTATTTAAGTAGAAACTGCTTACATTTTAAGTCAATATTATTCTATATAAATACGTGATAATAAAAATCATATCAAAGCCTCCTACAACCAGTTTAGAAAAGAAAACCAGGTTACAATTGTGAAGAATAGCCTTAAAAAATACAAATTGCAAAACTTTGGAGGAGGTGATTATGCCTTTTTCCTATTTTAACTAATGGGCTAAGCCTTGCAACGCATAATGATAAAGACTTAATAGACTTAAGCCCATATATAAATACTACCGACTAATAATTAGGGCTTGTTTCTTTTTTTTTCTGGATTAAATGGGTGGGTCCTTTTCTGTTAATGGGTCTTAATGGGGAGGGGGACTCTTTGCTTTCTCTCTCTATATAGACCATTTAACAGAAAAAGAAACACATTATATATGTGGCCCCACCACTATCTCCCCATTAAAACTCATTAACAGAAAAAAGAAACACCTCCTTAGTCTAAATCAATAAATAGCATCTAAAACCATCTTTTTCCGTCAATTCATTAAAATCATAAGATCATTGACCGATTAACAATCAGTGGTGAAGATGGCTAAGGATAGAAGATCATCGTCTCTTGATAGGTGTAGGCTATCTCCATACTCATGGTCGAATACTGTTAGACGGAAGCCTAGGTCTCTCGCCATTCCAGTTGGAAACGAGAAAGAATGG
This sequence comes from Chrysanthemum makinoi, assembly GCA_910596185.1. NCBI lineage: Eukaryota > Viridiplantae > Streptophyta > Magnoliopsida > Asterales > Asteraceae > Chrysanthemum > Chrysanthemum makinoi. The sequence goes on from OU343224.1 coordinate 220,990,018, forward strand.
GCAGAAGCTAGATGCCCGATTTATATGGAGCATCCTCACAATGCTGTCCTGTTGCTTTGTTCTTCTTTTGAAAAGGGATGTCGTCCTTACATGTGTGACACAAGTTCCCGCCACTCAAACTGTCTTGATCAGTTTCGGAAGTCATCTGTTAATAAGGGAGTAGACGCTAAGCTCGTTTGTCCTCTATGCAGAGGTCGAATCAACAAGTGTATTAAAAATAAACCTGCTCGACTGTTCATGGACTCAAAAACAAGACGTTGCTCAATGGATACTTGTAATTATACTGGAAACTATTTACAGTTAAGAAAACATGCTAAGTGTACACACCCTCGCGTTCGCCCAACAGATGTAGACCCTGAACGAGAACTCGAGTGGCGAAACTTGGAAGAATATATGCAACTCCAAGATTTGTTTAGCATGCTGTTTGATTTTCATGAAATTGATGATGAAGATATAGAAGAGGAACTCACGGATGGCCAAGATATGAATGGTGAAGATATAGATCCTGGACTAGAACTCAGGTGTCGAAATTTGGCAGAAGATATTCAGCCAGATGATCAGATGATGATTAGTATGCAGTTTGATTTTCATGAAATTGATGATGAAAATATAGAGGAGGAACTCACGGACGGCCAAGATATGGATGGTGAAAATGTAGATCCTGGACTAGAACTCGAGCGGCAGAATTTGGCAGAAGGTATTCAACTAGATGATCAGATGATTAGTATGCAGTTTGATTTTCATGAAATTGATGATGAAGATATAGAGGAGGAACTCACGGACGGCCAAGATATGGATGGTGAAGATGTAGATCCTGGACTAGAACTCGAGCGGCGAAATTTGGCAGAAGGTATTCAACTAGTTGATCAGATAATTAGTATGTTGTTTGATTATTATGAATTTGAAGAAATTTGGGAACTCTTGTATGGAGATTCTGATCTTTCTAGCCCAAATATGAATAATATCCACTAATACATTTTATATTTAGGGTCAAGAAAATTATCTTTCTTCCACAAGATCGGAACATTGATTGTTGCTAGTAATTCAGTTGGTACTTTCAATTTTGTCTAGTACTAAACATATACATATATTCTATCTCGTGTATCTTTGTTGGATGTGTCTCAACCATTGAAATATCAAATTCCTGTGCACCGGAACAAATTGGTATAATATCAGTCATTAGAATATTTTATATATATTCATGCACGTTGTATTATGAGATTTTACGCCATTTTTTTTAACAAAAAACAAAAGAATGAAGTACTGCAACCTTTGGGGGCTATCCCACAAAATTTTGTGCAATTCTTAGTTTTCAAGACTCTTCCAAGAATTTGATAATTTTAGTATCCTATTAGAAGTTTTTATCACTCGTACAGCCCGCTCACAGTTCTTCTCATGGCATTTTTGGAAGAGTCTCACAAATTTCAAAAGAGTTTTGAGTAGCTGCACGAATCAAGAAACTGTTAAAGTCAGGGGTGGCAAAGAATGGAGGGTCTGGTGGGTTGGTTACCGGTTCAAAATTGGTTTGGTTTAAATGGGTATAATCAGTATGGGTTGCCCAAAGAGGAATATGCTAGTGTTGTCTAGATGGGTCAGTTGGGTTGATAGGTTATATACGGTTATAAAAAATCTCCATGACAAATATAATCTTCGAATTATACGTTTTAGAAGTTTTGTATGCATTGCAAATTTAGGAAGACTTTCCTATTTAGCTAAATTTGAAATACTAGAAGTTGGCACAAATATGTTGAGATGCTAGCTAATTGGTCAAAACCGACACTTCCAGACGTAACAAATGAACATTTACGCTTTATGCTCTATATTTATTTATATGCAATACCTTGTTCAAAAGAGCAAGAGGCAGGGTCTTCATCAATATAGCTTCAGCGTTGCTACTTTGTGTAACATAAACAATTTCACAAAATAATCTAAGAGGAAACTTGTGTAATAAACAAAAGGCGATATGTTAAAACACAGTATTGAATGTGTTTGAATTTAACAAGGGCATACTACCACACGTGGATATAAACTTGTTACACTCATCATTTCCATGAATAAAGTGCTCTTGTTGTTCCCATTTACTTAGTTATTAACCATTTAATGGTTACACATTTACATGAAATAGTTTAAGCACGATATAATTCTTTTTCAACGTTTAACTCTTTATTCATGATAAATTACAAGCGACTTATTTTTATAGTTAGACCAGGTAAATATTATTTAGTTGATAAAGGATATCCGGATAGAAATGGATATTTGGTTCCATAATCAAAGACAATGTATCATAAATCGCAATTTGAAAACGAGCCCCCTAAGAACACGCAAGAGGCTTTCAGCCTATCTTATTCGTCTCTACGAAATTAAGAGATCATTTGGAATTTTGAAAAAACGATGAAAAATACTCGGTAGAATGCCTAAATATAGCGTGGAACTTAGCATGATCGGATTATCGCCGCGTTTGCTTTGCATAACTACATTCGTAATAATGATATGAAAGACATGGTGTTTACTACGTTTGAACAACATCCATATTACATGTGATGTGATTAACTTTGTGAATCGTGATGTTCGTGGCTCGGTTTCAAATAATGAAAGTATTTCTAGTGGAACATAAATGAGATGAAACAAATTCGTAATGATATTGCCACATTAATATGGAATGCATGTTGCCGATAATTATAACTACCGTATCATGTTGTTTATGTAATGTCAAACATGTAAAAGTGAAGAGTACATTCTTAATAATAACTTTATTGTTTATTTAATGTCAAGCATGTAAAAGAAATGAGTACATTCTTAATAATGGTAACTTTATTATTTGTTTAATCATTTTTTTATGGCAATGTGCATATGTTCTATTTCGTAATTTTACACTCTATAATCGCAACTACAATTATGTTATTAAATATTTTTTTTAAACAAACAACTATTGCTAACTGCTACTGCTTAGCGGTTACCACTACTGCTATTACTTACTGCTACTGTTACGTGTCGCAATACATAGCCAATGTCTGATGCATGTGCCTACATCTCCACTAAAACACATCACAGTAATTTTCTTGCATCTCTTAATTTACATTTTTTGCAAAATGTCTTCACCACGAGAATAACTAGCTCAAAAAGTTTACCTTGATCGGATTGTGGACATACGAAGATTTCTCAAACCCAATACCTTACATAATTTAATTTTATAACAGTTGCATTAGACGATTACAAATTTCGTTCTTTATTTTATTGCTTTATGTTACACTATTTTGTTATCTTGTGAGGCTAAAATTACTTATCAGTCTATTACTTTTTCAAAAAATTTAAGTTGCAAATAAGCAACTTCAAACTTCATTCTCATCTTATTTAAGTAGAAACTGCTTACATTTTAAGACAATATTATTCTATAAAAATACATGATAATAAAAATCATGCCAAAGGCCCGACAACCAGTTTAGAAAAGAAAACATGGTTAATTACAATTGCAAAAATTTAGGATTGGAGGAGGTGATTGCGCCTTTTTCCTTTTTTAACTAATGGGCTAAGCCCATATATAAATAATATAGACTAATAATAATAATTAGTCTAAATATCAAATAGCATCTAAAACCATCTTTTTCCATCAATTCATTAAAATCCTAAGATCGGTTGACCAATTAACAATCAGTGGTGAAGATGCCAAGGATAGAAGATCATCGTCTCTTGATAGGTGTAGGCTATCTCCATACTCATGGTCGAATACTGTTAGACGGAAGCCTAGGTCTCTCGCCATTCCAGTTGGAAACGAGAAAGCATGGGCAGAAGCTAGATGCCCGATTTGTATGGAGCATCCTCACAATGCTGTCCTGTTGCTTTGTTCTTCTTGTGAAAAGGGATGTCGTCCTTACATGTGTGACACAAGTTCCCGCCACTCAAACTGTCTTGATCAGTTTCGGAAGTCATCTGTTAATAAGGGAGCAGACGCTAAACTCGTTTGTCCTCTATGCAGAGGTCGAGTCAACAAGTGTATTAAAAATAAACCTGCTCGACAGTTCATGGACTCAAAAACAAGACATTGCTCAATGGATACTTGTAATTATACTGGAAACTATTTACAGTTAAGAAAACATGCCAGGTGTAAACACCCCCGCGTCCACCCAACAGATGTAGACCCTGAACGAGAACTCGAGTGGCGAAACTTGGAAGAATCTATGCAAAGCCAAGATTTGTTTAGTAGGCAGTTTGATGATGAAGATATAGAGGGGTACCTCGAGCGGGTGATTAGTTTGCAGTTTGATGATGAAGATATAGAGGGGTACCTCGAACGGGTGATTAGTATACAGTTTGATGATGAAGATATAGAGGGGTACCTCGAACGGGTGATTAGTATACAGTTTGATGATGAAGATATAGAGGGGTACCTCGAGCGGGTGATTAGTATGCTGTTTGATTCTTATGAATTTGATGAAATTGGGGAACTCTTAGATGGAGATTCTGATATTTCTAGCCCAAACTTGAATAATCTATACTCATTTAGGCCTTCTAAAATTAGAATGCTTAAAAATTCAGATTTTTTTATAGAAAGAGTTTTTCTAACCAAAAATTAAGATAAGGAGCTCCAATCATTAGATGACATGTGTCACTTCTTAACAAACTCCAAGCCTAACTTCTAACAAACTCCAAGCTAACTCTTAACTAAAAATTAAGATAAAAAGCTCCAATTATAAAATGACATGTGTCATTTCTCAACTAAAAATTCATCTTTATTTTTAAATTAAAATATCTTTTTATCTATTTTTTTTTTATAATCTAATTTCACCATATTTTCTAAAATTTTATGCTCTTTAATTCAACATCCATTTTGATATATTTTTATGAGTTTTTAGTTTTTATATTTTTAATGCGTTTATTTTATTTTAATTCAAATTTTTACAACTTTAACATTTATTTCATTTATTTCAATTAATATAATCTTGATTCGTCAAAATCATATACTTTTGGGGTAGTGTTTGACGCGTAAGAGATTGTGAGGGTATTTCTATATGCGGGAATAATGATGTCGCGGGAAAGCTACGGGGGAAAGTTACGGGTAACTTACAACAACCACTTACAACTAACACATATACATTCGAAGTGTTGTGAAACGAATTCACTAAATGGGTAAGCAAACACATATAACTATACTTATCGCCGCCGCTGTGCGCGGGTATCCGACTAGTATCCACTAATACATTTTATGTTGAGGGTCAAGAAAATTATCTTTCTTCCACAAGACCACTGGATGATTATATGATTGTTGCTAGTAATTCAGTTGGTACTTTCAATTTTGTCTAGTAATAAACATATACATATATTCTATCTCGTGGATCTTTGGTGGATGTGACTCAAGTTCTGAAATATCAAATTCCTGTGCACTGGAACCAGTGGCGGAGCCAGAAAATGTGATTGCAGGGGGCAATCGAGCACTAATAGGGGTTAAACAATATATCGGGAGATGTATTTTTTAGCGTAATCTGAAACAAGTCGGGTCGGGTTCAATTAAAAATAACAAAAGCACTATATTTTAACGCAACTAACACTAAATATAGTTTGATTGGTAATTTCAGCCACATTATTATAATAAACCGATATAACCTCTACATTACATCTGTATGTTAAAAAAAAAAAAAAAAAAAAACCTTGCGAAAATTAACTCATGCCAACGTATTATACCCATGATAAAAACTCAAATATTCACACTAAAAAATTTGTCTACCAAAATATTCACACTAAAAAATTTGGCATGTTATGAAATTAAAACAGAAGGTTCTAATATTCACGTACATATGTAATATAAAACATTAACATTCTCATGATAAAAACTCAAATATTCACACTAAAAAATTTGTCTACCAAAATTTTGGATAAAGTCATAAAAATATACTACAGTTTTATGTATTTGTTTAGGAAAAATGAAATTAATATTTCCCTAGTCTCTATACTCTATAAGTAAAATAAATAAAATAGAAGAATGGCTCACTTCCACCAGTTCCCATTTCCCAACTTCCCACCTCCCTCTCTCTCCTCCATTTTACTTCTTTCCTCCATGTTTTCCGACTGAAGAAAAGCACCGAAAAAACGTTTTTTTGGACATTAAAGCGCACTCATTTTGTTGGAATTCAAAGAGCATCCAGGGCACTCGGATTATTTGGCCGAGGGCACTGGACTTTTTTCCATCATTTTGATTTTTTTTCCTACATGTTTTAATGTGTCCGGAAGAACATGGTTGGGGGCATCGCCCCCCACTACTATTAACATGGCTCCGCCCCTGACTGGAACAAATTGGTATAATACAGTATCAGTCACTAGAATATGTATATATATGAGCATGGAGTATCACAACGAGGATCCTTCGCCACTCCAACGTGGCACCCTCGCCGGATCTCGCCGCCCACCGCCACCATACCATCCACCTTCGCCACTCCCCATCTCGCCACTCCAACGACACACTAGAAGACAAACACTTTTTGAATTAATACGTTTGAGTTAGTATGTAAAAGAAATAAAATGAGGGTGTGTGGGGCCCAAATGAAGAGGTTTGAGTTAGTTGTGATTGAGGGGTATTTTTAAGTGAGTGTGTTGGAGTGATGTGGAAGTTAGGGTGTTCAAAAAATTCGAGAAACCGACGAACCGAGCCGAACCGCTCAATCCGAAACCGAAAAACCCGAAACCGAAGAAACCGAAACCGAAAAAACCCGCTTATCACGATTCAATTTCGGTTTTTATTTTTTGATATCCGCGGTTAACCGAACCGAACCGTGCTTAATACATGAAGGTTTTTTTTTAACTAAATATTCAAAAAATCGTACAAGTATTAATTATATTATTGCACTATTTTATTGTATAACGCCTTTTTTGCTCATAATGTAAAATTTTCTACACATTTATGTGTGAAAGTTGATAAATATGATCGTAATCTATAGACGTCAAATAACTATTATTTGTTAAATGATTATGTATGGATATTTGAATGCAGTTATTCTAATGGGATAACTTTCGTGTGACTATTATCTCTTAAATGTCATCTAATTTTAACAAAAGGACATTTTACATTCTAAAACATGTTATTGTTTATACGGTTAAACTCGAATAAACGTTTAAAATGGTTAACCGTGACCCGAACCGCGGGTAATCGCTCATTTTGGGTACCCGCTTGTCCGGTTACCCGCCTAGTATGATTCGGTTTCGGGTAGTAAATTTAATTACCCGCCCCGCGATGGATAGTTTAAATCGTCCAACTAACCGAACCGAACCGCCTCGTGAACACCCCTAGTGGAAGTGATGTGGCACAAGTGGGGCCCAAATGAAGAGGAAATTTGTGCCATGACACTCCATGCTCTATTGATGCATGTTATATTATGAGATTTCGCACGCCAATAATTTTTTATTTTATTATTTTTTTAACACAACACAAGTACTGCAACCTTTGGGGCTATCCCACACAAATTTGTGCAATTCTTAGTTAATTTTCAAGATTCTTCGAAGAATTTGATAAACTAGTTGGATACCCGCGCATAGCGGCGGCGATAAATATAGTTGTATAATAAATATAGTAAATGAATTGCTAACACAACTCTCCTCGCAATTTCCTACCCGCTTAGTGAATTCATTTCACAACACTCCAAATGTATATGTGTTAGTTTTATGTGTTTGTTTGGGTTTTCCGTATCTTTCCCGTGACATCATTATTCCCGCATATAAAAAGACCTTATCAATCTCTTTCCCGTCAAACACTTTCCCAAAAGTAAATGATTTTGATAAATAAAGTTTGTATTGATTGAAATAAAGGTTAAAGTTATAAAATTTTGAATCAAAATAAAATAAACCTACTAAAAATGTAAAAACTAAAAACTCATAAAAATATATCAAAATGGATGTTGAATTAAAGAGCACAAAATTTTAAAAAATATGGGGAAATTAGATCATAAAAAATTAAAAGAATTAAAAAATATTTAAATTTAAAAATAAAGGTGATTAATTAGTTAAGAAGTGACATGTGTCACCCCATTATTGGAGCTCCTTATTTTGGTTTGTTATAGCTCATCCCTTTTTGTTATTTTTTAGTTAGAGAAGTGACATATGTCACTCAATGATTGGAGCTCCTTATCTTAATTTTTTGTGGAGCCCTCAACTTAAATGTTTTATATAGTAGTATAGATTAGTATCCTATTAGAAGTTTTTATCACTCGTACAACCCGCTCACAGTTCTTCTCATGGCATTTTTGGAAGAGTCTCACAAATTTCAAAAGAGTTTTGAGTGGCTGCACGGTCAAGAAACAGTTAAAGTCAGGGGTGGCAAAGAATGGAGGGTCTGGTGGGTTGGCTACCGGTTCAAAATTGGTTTGGTTTAAATGGGTATAATTAGTATGGGTCACCGAAAGAGGAATATGCTAGTGTTGTCTAAATGGGTCAGTTGGATTGACCCACGTATGTTTGTGAGAAAACAGTTCTAGAAAAATGTATTAATAGGTTATATACGATTATAAAAAGGATAGGGATCCTCTCATGTTCATTTGAACATGAGAGGTAATGTTATGCTTTTTGTGATTGTACATTGTTCAACTTTGACTATTAATATTTTTATTTGTGTTATGTATTATTTTGTGAAAATTATATCAAATGAAAATACATTTAAAACCCAATCTATTTATATATATTTCATCAAGTATTATATTATACAAACAAAAATATTTTTGGTTAAAGTTAAATAAAAAATACTTAGAAAAATCAAAGTGGATAATTATTATGGAACGGAGGTAGTATAATTTTCAGAATTAAACGTTTTACATGTCTTGTATGCATTACAAATAGACTTAGGAAGACTTTCTTGTTTATCTAAATTTCTAGTATGACTCTTGAAATAGAACTCGGCACAAATATATTGAGATGTTAGCTAATTGGCCAAAGCCGCCACTTCCAGACCTAATAAATGAAAGTTTTTGCTTTATGTTCTCTATTTATTTATATGCAATACCTTGTTCAAAAGAGCAAGAGGTAGGGTCTTCATCAATATATAGTGCAAAACCATCAGCATTGCTACTTTGTAATGTAAACAATTTCACAAAATAATCTAAGAGGAAACTTCAGTATTGTAATAAACAAAAGGCGATATGTTAAAACACAGTGTTGAATGTGTCTGAATTTAACAAGGACGTACCACACCTAGATATAAACTTGTTATACTCATCATTTCCGTGTCTACAAAAGGAATAAAGCGCTCTTGTTGTTCCCGTTTACTTAGTTATTAACTATTTATAAGTTTACACTTAAGTAAAATGTCTGCTAACAATGGTTACACATTTACATGAAAACAGCTTAAGCACAATATAATTCTTCTTCAACATTTAACTTTTTATTCATGATAAATTACAAGCGACTTATTTTTAAAGTTAGACAGGGTAAATATTATTTTGTTGATAAAGGATATCAGGATAGAAAATGGATATTCTTGGTTCCATATCCAAAGACAAGATATCATAAATCGTAATTTGAAAATGAGCCGCCTAAGAACTTGCAAGAGACTCTCAGTCATTTTTATTCGTCTCTACGAAGTTCTATTGAGAGATCATTTGGAATTTTGAAGAAACGATGGAAAATACTCGGTAGAAAATATAGTGTGGAAACTCAACATGATATAATTATCGCTGCGTGTGGTTTGCATGACTACATTCCTAATAATGACACGAAAGACATGGTGTTTACTACGTTCGAACATCCAGATTACATGGGATGTGATTAACTACGTGGTGTTTGTGGCTCGGTTCCAAATAGTTAAGGTATTTCTAGTGAAACACCTAATGAGATGAAACAAATTCGTAATGATATTGTCACATCAATATGGAACGCATGTAGCCGATAATTATAACTAGTGTATCATGTTGTTTATGTAATGTCAAGCATGTAAAAGTAATGAGGACATTATAAATAATAGAGTTAATTACATAAATGATCACTGTGGTTTGGCCATTTTTTCACTTTCAGTCACTAAAGTTATTTTTTGACTAGTTCAGTCACTGTGGTTTGTATATGTTACAGATCCAGTCCATATCCGTATAAAATGACCAAAATGTCCTTGTCATCTTCTTTTTAAAATCTTTTCACAATTAACTAACGACCGTTAGTATAAAGGACTAACGGTCGTTAGTTCTTTATACGTTTTCATCCGTATTTATATGTTTTCGTCCGTATTTACATGTTTTCGTCTGTTTTTACACGTTTTCATCCGTATTTACACGTTTTCGTCCGTATTTACACGTTTTCGTCCGTTTTTACACCTTTTCGTCTGTTTTTACACATTTCCGTCTGCATTTACACGTTTTCGTCCATATTTACACGTTTTCGTCCGTTTTTACACGTTTTCGTCTGTTTTTACACGTTTTCATCCGTATTTACACGTTTTCGTCTGTTTTTACAAGTTTTCGTCCGTTTTTATACGTTTTTTTCTGTTTTTACACGGTTTCATTCGTATCTACACGTTTTCGTCCGTTTTTACACGTTTTCATTCGTAATTACACGTTTTCGTCCGTTTTTACACGTTTTCGTCTCTTTTTACACGTTTTCATCCGCATTTACACGTTTTCGTCAGTTTTTACACGTTTTGTCCGTTTTTACAAGTTATCATCCGTATTTACATGTTTTCATCCGTAATTACACGTTTTCGTCCATTTTCACACATTTTCGTCTGTTTTTACACGTTTTCATCCGTATTTACACGTTTTTATCCGATTTTACACGTTTTCATCTGATTTTACACGTTTTCATCTCTATTTACATGTTTTCATTAGTTTTTACACGTTTTCATCCGTATTTACACATTTTCGTCTGTTTTTACACGTTTTCGTCAATTTTTACACGTTTCAACCGTATTTACACATTTTCCTCCATTTTTACACGTTTTCATCTCTTTTGACACATTTTCATCCGTATTTACACGTTTTCGTCAGTTTTTACACATTTTCATCCGTTTATACATGTGTAAACACAGACGAAAATGTGTGAAAATGGACGAAAACGTGTAATTACGGATGAAAACTTGTAAAAACGGACAAAAACGTGTAAAAACTGACGAAAACGTGTAAATGTGGATGAAAACGTGTTAAAAGAGACGAAAACGTGTGAAAACGGACGAAAACGTGTAATTACGGATGAAAACGTGTAAAAACGGACGAAAACGTGTAGATACAGATGAAACCGTGTAAAAACAGACAAAAATGTATAAAAACGGATGAAAACGTGTAAGAACAGACAAAAACGTGTAAATACGGATGAAAACGTGTAAAAACAGACGAAAACGTGTAAAAACGGACGAAAACGTGTAAATATGGACGAAAACGTGTAAATGCAGACAAAAACGTGTAAAACAGACGAAAAGGTGTAAAATGGGCAACGTTTAAATACGGGCGAAAACGTGTAAATACGGATGAAACGTGTAAAACGGACGAAAATGTGTAAATACGGACGAAAACGTGTAAATACGGAAGAAAACGTATAAAGAACTAACGACCGTTAGTCCTTTATACTAACGGTCGTTAGTTAATTGTGAAAAGATTTTAAAAAGAAGATGACAAGGACATTTTGGTCATTTTATTCGGATATGGACTGGATCTGTAACATATACAAACCACAGTGACTGAACTAGTCAAAAAAAAAACTTTAGTGACTGAAAGTGAATATGTCATGTTTCGTAATTTTAGACTTTATAATTACAGTTACAACTATGTTATCAAACACGTTTTTTAAACAAACAGCTATTGCTAATTGCTGTTGTTTACTGCATACTGCTTACAACTATTGCTTACTGCTTACTGCTACTGCTACGTGTCGCCATACATAGCCAATGTCCGATGCATGTGCCTACATCTCCACTAAGACTCCTCGCAATAATTTTTTTTGCATCTCTTAATTTACATTTTTTACAAAATGTCTTCACCACGAGAAGAACTGGCTCAAAAAGTGTAGCTTGATAGGATTGTGGACATACTAAGATTTCTCAAACCCAATACCTTACATAATTTAAATTTATAACAGTTGCATTAGACGATTACAAATTTCGTTCTTTATTTTATTCCTTTATATGTTGTGAAGAAGACTAAAATTACTTATCTTTCTATTACTTTTTCAAAAAAATTAAGTTGCAAATGAGCAACTTCAAACTTCATTCTCATCTTATTTAAGTAGAGGCTGGCTACATTTTAAGACAACTAGCAGGGTACCCGCGCAATGCGGCGGCGGGTACCATATGACTATATTTTCCAACGAGCGGCGGGTACCCTATGACTGTATTTTTTAACGAGAAAATGCTATTCCGGTTACATGTTTTTCTAATAATAAATGTACAAATGAATAACTCTAAGCAATAACAATGCAAAGTATTTCTTATCCAAATAAACATAATGTCTAAACGAAAGAAATGAACATAAGTAGCATCTTTGAAACATAAGTTAAAATAGACGGGTATCTGCGTATTGCGGCGACGGATTCCCGTATAATTAAATTTTCCGGCGACCAAAGATTTAAGTTTTCAAGAACCGAATATACCTTTAACTGATCATTTTTAAACTTAATTGTCAACCTTATAATTAGCATGTTGTTACAATATGGTTGACCATCACTTTTACAAACGGATTGAATATCACTATTTCAATTGTTAGCATCAAGATGATTGCTAAAAGTTTAGAGATGTTACAAGTTAAGTTTTTCGCATTAAAATTACTATTACAAGTTTATTTACAATACATTTAATATTACAAGTTTAAATATATTATACCATTAAAAGAAAGTGTGTCAAATTACACAATTGATATCACATTCCAACTCAAATTTAACCCTTTGAATCGTCAAAAATAGATGAAGTCCAATACCAGAAATTCAATCAAATATTCATCCCAACCAATAAATTAACTCACAATTTGGATACCGTTCGGCCGAAATTTCGGATAACAAAATGTCAGCCCAAAAATGGATAGGGATCCTCTAATGTTCATTTGAACATTAGAGGCAATGTTATGCTTCTTGTAATTGTACCGGTAAATTAAAATAAAATAAATATGTTGCAATAATGACAATGTACGATCACAAAAAAACATAACATTACCTATAATATTCAAATGAATATCAGAGGATCCCTATCCTCCAAAAATTAACGATAAACCAAGTCCAACCCAAATCCTTCCACTAAACTAAACCTAATAACATGCTGTTCTTACATGTTGCCCAAATCTTATTATTACATCCACACATATATCAAACACTAACAACCCTAATATTTCTCTCAGCCACCACACTTCTCTTTCTTATAATCTTATCTTCTTAACTTCTTTATAATCCACAAAAACTATCAAACCCACTTAGATCTTATGATAATCGAGTAGCAAAAAATTATATCTTTGTGTTTCTGCTCAAACACGACATTCATAAACAAATACACTAAACAATCTCACATTTGATTCTCTCCGGTTATCTCATTATCTCGACTACCTACAGTGGTGATTTGGTCGACGCAGGGGCGACCCGGCCGGTCAACCGACCAATGTGGCTATCGAGATAAAGAGAGACCGACAGGGGTAAGGGAGAAGGTAGTATCTTTTTTTGTGTGTGTTTGGTTTGTGGTTGCATAGGTTTTATATATGAATGACAATTATAATGTATACATTAAAAGGAAGTTAAGGTCTAGACGTTTTTTTTTTAAATAACAATGATAATGATAGATTAAATGGTTCTTACAAATCAATTAAATGGGTTGTTTCAAATGGTGGTGTAAATGGCTTGTAACTTATAAATAGCTATAAATGGATATTTAATTTCCTTATTTTTGCATTTCAATGACTGCTAATGTAACAAATATTGCTGAACTTTTAAGCTAGGTAATGCAAGTATTAATTTAGCAAAACACATATATTTCCATAATAAGCAAGCAAAAAAGTCTGAATTTTTAAGCATTTTAATTTTAGAAGGCCTAAATGCATTATAAGGTAGTATAGATATATAAGCAACTCCAAACTTCATTCTCATCTTATTCAAGTAGAAACTGCTTACATTTTAAGACAATATTATTCTATATAAATTCCATAAAAAGGTGTAGATTGACGGGAACACCCAGACCCCGGGTGCTTTTTGGCACCAGCCATTGTCCACCCCACAAGAAATAGCTCCGGTAACTCTCCTGGCCTAGTGGAACACCAACTGGAGTGAGCACGAGTCAAGACTCCGACCCCTGATCTCTTATTCCACAAAGTCTCTCCAGTGTGCCCATAGGTTTTGCGGAGGTGGGTATCTATATGAAGCAAATGCCAAATATGGGACTTGAACCTGGGTCAATTGACTCAAACACAAGTGCTCCAACCATTGGACTAATGCTCCATTGGTATTCTATGGAAATACATGATAATAAAAATCATGTCAAAGCCTCCTGCAACCAGTTTAGAAAAGAAAACATGGTTACAATTGTGAAGAAGAGCCAAAAATAAAAATTGCAAAACTTTAGGATTGGAGGAGGTGATTGTAGGGGTGTTCATCGGTTCGGTTATCGGGTTATTCGGTTTATTCAGTTCGGTTAGTTCGGTTAATTTTTTTTTCTGGGTATAACCGAAAACCGAACCGAACCGAACCGAAAACCGAAAACCGAACCGAATAACCCGAATTACATAATTTTAATTATTTTTTTATTTAATTATATATATTTTTAGTACAAAATATTTTTTTCAACCTTAAATCATGTTATATTTATACTAAAAAAGAGTTTTAGTGATTTATTTTTCATATATATACCTAGAAAAAATATATATTTTATATGAATTCGGTTTTTGGTTCGGTTTTCGGTTTTCATTGCCAAAACCATATCCAATCCGATAACCAAATATGTGACAACTCGCAATTTCAGGTCATTTTCAAATTTTCACTATTCAACTCGGGAATTTACTATTCACCGGTTACTATTCAAAATTTTACTATTCACCATTTTCGGAGTCGAAGTAATATTCTGAGAACGTATTTCAAAATTTACTATTCACGAAACACTATTCATTCCCGGAGAAAATCACGATTTATGAGTCACTATTCATCATTTTTCGTAAACTAGGTTTACGAGTATCAAATACGCGTAACCTTGATGGTTTAGCTGCGTATTCATGAACATATTACACTTAACTCTATATAATTTTTAAAAATTCAACCATTAAAGTTTTATTAGTTACCCCCTCTTTTTTTAAGTTTTTGTTTTCACAAATTTGACACCTCTATTTTTGTGTGTTTTTTTTATCAATCAAATTTCTCTACCAAATTTATTAAATTTTGACCAAAATCAATTTAATTTTGACTTTTATTAACCAATCATATCGCACGATTTTGCTTACGTGGGGAAATCGAGCGCTCCTATTGACCCAATTGTTTTTTCAATAAGAATGAAATATAAAAGATTAAAAGAAGATTGACAATAACCCGTGAGTGAATACTAAACTATGATGATTAGCGCGTTTTCATTATATTTAAAAATACTGAGCTTTTAAGTATGAAAAATAACTATGACACTAAAATATGTTAGGTTTCTAAGTTCAAACTCTGTTATTTGCAAATAAGTTTGAAGTGGTCACGGTAACCTTTTGAAATGATAAACTTTGTTAGTTTTATGGATATAAATTAGTAGACGTGAGTTAGGATCGAACTCGAGACCACGGGATTGCACACTTTACGTATGAGAATTTAAAGTTAATAATTAAATATAAAATGTTATATTTATTTATTGATTAAACAAAATAACTGACGGACGTTAAGTAATTAATGTAATGAACTAACGGGCGTTAAATGTATTTGGAAAATGACTAAATTGCAAAGTTTGGGAAGGTTCCGGAATCCCTTGGGGATATCCACAACCGATCGGCCATAGGCCCAAACCCAACCCAACTTTGACTCCAACTTGTTCACCAAGTTTGCTTGAGTATATATATACAAAACCTATGGTGTTTGTAAATTGTCTCTTGTGCTCATTGCTAAACCCTAAAACTGTTTTGTGTGTGTTTCTTTGTCTCAAACCGATCGGCCACCCTCTAGGGGATCGATCCATCACTTTTCCATTAAACAAGTTATTTGTTTTATCAAAACTAGCATTACTTTAATTCGGTTTAGTACGTGTGTACAAGAACGTGGTAATAACACACTATTGTTATTATCTTGGATTGAATTACAAAACGGTAAGGGGTAATTCATATAATCATAATTAAATCAAATTAGGGTTCTTCCATTGCTAGTTTGTGGATTTGATTCTTGTTCGGCTAGAATCAAAAAAAGGTACGCATATTCTTTAATGTTAATTAATTGTTCATTAATAAATCCTATACGCTTCCGCTTGAATACTTTGATGTTTGTGATTATTTATTTGATTGTCATGTTATCTAATTCCAACAGTGGCATCACGAGTCATTGGTTTTTAATGAGTAATTAATTACATAAACGCGTAATAAAACAAATACTTATATGTTGTTTGATATTTTAATCTAGGGTTTATGTTTATTTTTTTTGTGGGTCGATTTTTTTTTAATTGGGGCATTCCCCATATTTTTTTAATGTCGACACATATAAAATTTTTAGGGTTTTGAAAATTGTTTGCTAACCTTATTAAAACCTAGAATTAATATATTTGTTACGTGATTAATTCATGAATAGTTTGTTATGTGTCATGGAATTTGATATGCGATCTTGTGACTTATTTGTATAATTGTTATGATATCCATGATTATACATGCATGTTAGTCATGGATAAGTTACTTTGATAAATTGTTTAATTGTTGTGACATATTTAATTACGATAAATCTTGAATTGGGGAAGACTCCAATTATGTATATTAATGAATCAATTATGTGCAATTTGGTATATTATTAATTATGGGTTTACGCAATCGATTCGTCGATGTATGTGGCTCACTCTCAATTGAGAGAGTGAAAGCCCTAATTAATATATACATTAATTTAACCTAGACATTGATTATTAATAGGGTTTTATCGAATAAGTTGCATGTGACTACTTGTTTACACGTATAAATTTTTTATTATGTGCGCATTGTTTTTAGTAGTTTATTTTTTATTTGTTACTTGTTTGTTTATTATGTTAGAAAGTTTTAAGCAAAGGGTAATTTTGAATAGAAAAATAATACGGACTAAACAATGGCGAAATTTGATTTGTTTTGGAAGAGTTAAGTTCTCAATAGTTTAATTGATTGGTGACTTTGGTACAAATGGTCTGAACGGCTCACCCACTAGAATGAACTATAAAGGGGTTAATAAAGAAGTGCGCACAGTCACACTGAAAGGATGTCTAAGGTTATGCTTTGCGCTTACCTGGTCCTCTGCCCCCTATAAGTTCAAATGGAGCTACTTAGTAAGCCATAGAATGTGCAAACTCATCTTAAAGGCAAATTAGTTTTAATTCCATGCGCCACTTCAGTGGTAATTACCCGAAACACTAAGTGTTTACACTTATGCAAAAGTACGGTATAATGGACGATAATTAACACTAAATTCCTTGATTGGTGAACCCAATACCTCAATCAAAACTTTGATAATTTGATCTTTATGAATTGGTAATAAAAAGTTTTTTATTAAATTTATGCTACAAGATGAATGCATGACATCTTTGTACATATTTGATTTGACCACATAAAATCAAAACTAGTACCCTTTCAAATTAAGTTATATGCCATCTAATTAAAAGGAACACTTGAAGTTGCAATTTATGTCATGAGAGTACTTGGCTAGATTGTGATGGAGAGGTAAATCTCTATGTAAAGTGAGACCTTACATGGACATATTTGCAGTTCTTTAAGTTAGACACTTAAGTTGAGTAGGAAGTGAGACTTGGACTCAATGGCATAAGATGGGATGAAACATGTTTATATTTGCAATAGCGTTGGAAAACATAAATCCCATAATGATCTAGGAGTTGGAAATTGTTTGCCAATTAATGTTCGACAAATTACCTTATTATATGCGTTCGTTGCTAGCAGATCAACTGATGTAATGAACCTATGATAATTTGGATCCTAGTTTTCGAGAAAATTATATGGTTATATGTTTATATTACCGTTGGGTATATTTCGTTTTCTTGAAAAGTTATATTATCGAAAATACTAATACTTGAATTTTGAAAATTCTTTAAATGTAATAATGCAACATTAAACCGTAAACGTAGGTTATTCCTGTATTGGTAAATTGATCTACACCTGTAAGGGTTTTTGGTAGAGTCAACTTTGCTAAAAGAATAAATCTAGTCCTCTTTTCATAAGAAAGAGTGAGATTCAATCCTATCATTTTTCATGAATGAAGAAAGGTATGATAGGACAATTCGAATTGTCTAAATTCTAAATTCATAACTCGTAAGCATTTTTAATAGTTAAGAAAATTGCATATTTTCTGAGTTATTAAATTATAAGCTAGACTAATTTACTGCAAAATTGGTAAAAGACAAACAAGTATATTTTATCTAGTTGTTTTGTTTTGATCATTTAAAAGTACTACTTACAATTGTTGGAATAGTAGAACTATTAAGAAAGAAATTGCATGCCCAATTATTTCAAGTTAATAGCATTGATGAATAATTCATCATCTACATAGTAGAATACACTCTTTTAGTACATAAGTAATTGTTATGTATGGACTTTCTCAAAAGTGTAGGGAAGTAAATAGAACACTATTTTCTTTCACTGGTTAATGAAACACTTTCAATGTTGTCAAATCCAGTAGGAGTGTTGTGTTCTTATTACTGAATAAGGAATTAATGTAATGATCTCTAATTCAGTGGGAGTTACAAGCTTTGTCATCTTGGTAGTAACCCAGATTATTTCTAGAATGTCTTAAGATAATTACTTTCCACTTGTACACACTTATGTTTTCAAGGATAGTCATGTACGTTTCCTTATTAGAAAATGAAGTGGTTCTATATCTACTAGTTATGCTAATATCAATGACACAATCATATTAGTCACATAAACAAACATATGTCGTGTTGTTTATCTGCTACATGATGTTGTTCCATGCACAAGTGGGAGAAATCTATATTGTGTGCAAGGTGCAACATATAGGTATATGATTTAATGGATTCTCTTGACTGCAAGGTAAGAGACTAACATTCTAATATAACCGGTACATATCTAATTCAAGAAACACTTGGTGTTGCAATTTACGTCATGTCAGAACTTGGCGAGATTGCAACAACAAAGTAAATCTCTATGTGAAGTCAGGCCTTGCATGGACATATTTGCAGTTTCTAAATTAGACAAGTATTTAGAATATGTGTCAAGATGATAGATATAAGACTACTTCAAATTAAATATTTATGTATTATTAGAATGACATAAATAAATGAAGTAATCTAATGCTACTTTAATTTGTATATTTATGAGTTTTTGGAATGACATAAATAAATGAATAAATAATGTAGTCCTACATTATTGTGAAGTAAATAAATTAACTTGAAATTACTAATTGAAAACAAGAGTTGTGTTCATAATTACTTTAGTTAAACATGTTTATGATTCATTGTAAAGACATAAACATAAAGTCTTTTAAGACTTATAATAAAGTAAGACGTTAACTTGTTATGTTTTTTAATTAAGACATATACAAGAAGTCATTGAGTTGATCAATGATTTATAACGTATAATGGGATTATAACTGTTTATGTTTTCTTGATGAGACATGGATATGAAGTGACTTGGTTAAAGAGTACTTGTGTTATAAATCATGCAATTGGCTTGAAAGGTCTATTATACCATTAAGTTGACTTAGTTGGTAAATAGGTAAGCCAAAAGGAATATGCTTATCTTATATATTGTTAGATTGTCTTACAATATTAATTCTAATGAATACCACAAGTTGATGGTATATTCAGTTAGGAGAATCAAACTCTATTTGATTTATTTGATTCAAGATATCTTCTTTCTTAAAAAGTAACAAGGTTAGAAAATTGAGTATGGATTAAATATACTCAATATGACTCCAACATAGAAGATTGATAAAACACCATTTTATTATGGAATGTGATGAATCACATTAAGTTTTAAAATTGAAGGTTCTGAATTTGTTAAACTACTTATGAATAGGTTATTAACAATGTAAAGTCAGAAATTATCAATGTGTATTTGTAATGTCCCAAAAAGAGAAAAATGTAGTTTTGCTCTAATTGCCAAGTATATATATAGATAGTCTATATATTACAAAAGGCAAGTGGGAGTTTTTTTTCTTGAAAGATAAAATTACAAAATACATAATCTTCTTAAATACACTAGTAAATATCATGATGAGGCTAGATATGAAATGTTAACCTCAAGATGATAGAATTTTCATTCATAGATCTGCAAGGATATCTCAGATATTTGATTTATATGCTGAGAAGAAATATGAGTTACAGGATTATAGTAAACTTGATAATCATTATGATGGATTACCAAATATTGAATTGGGAAAATTACTCATACTATGAATGTTAAAGATGTTGTCCATAAAGATAATCAATTTTGGAAATTTGGTTTATTTTAATAGTTAGACTAGAGAATGGACATGAGTTTCTTCAAAGAGATGAAAAACCCTAGTGGTTTGAATTTCTATGTAGAAATCATATGGACAATATTGTACACATATTTAATGCATGACAAGATTATTGATCACACTTAAGCAATTAATTATGATTGAATATTCTTTTCTAGACACATTAAATATATAAAGATGATAATTGTCATACTTGTTTTCATTAATATGAAATATGACAATGGAATATTAAAACTCTTTCTTGAGAAATTACTTGAGCGAGGACGGTAAGTAATCGAAAGGTTTTTTGAATTCATATAATCTTTGGAAGTGGACGAAGTGCAATAATTCATGAATGGATAAATGCATTCATCTATGAAATTATTCTTATGTTAAATTATTAAATCCTGGTTTCGATTTATAATTGAAATAAGATAAATTTTAAGTATTCCTAAAAGCTAGTGGGAGTATTATGTTAAGGTTTTAAATCTTATATGTTGTATAACATGTAGGAAGTAACATTCATTGTTAGCTAACTGTTAAGTCTTAGATTGGAATGAAACTTTACTTATAAGATTTAAGAATTAAAACATACAACCTTGGAATATATGTTTATTATTAATAAACATGTGCAGTAAAAATAAATGATTCTAATAAAACATGATAAATCATTTGGGAAATGGATAATATCTTTTGACAAGATAGAACGTGAATGAAATCTAAGTTTGACGTGTAGATTCATCATGTACATTATGTTGTGTATTAAAATTGTTGTATCATTCTTGAATAAGAAGTGATTTGACAACATTGATATCTAACTAAAAGTTATTAGATAACTTGTGTAATGAATATTCTAAAAGAATTACATCCTCAGCCTGGAATTGCTCCTAGATTCTATGGATGAACAATATGTCAATTGTTGTGCAAATTTTCATCAGCTTCAAACTTGAAAGTTTGGAAGACATCAAACATTACACTATAAGATATTAAAGTTTACGGAGTATTAATGAGCATATTGTTGTTTGTATACAATGATGCTGGTTTAATTGAGATGACACTCAATACTAGTCATGGTAGGATTTCATCCTTGTTAATGGCCATGTGAACTAGTTGTGCTACTTAGAGCACAGTTGCATTATACATTAAAAGAATAAGAATACTTTAAACTTTAAAATGTTTGAAAGTTTAAATTGTCATAAATTGATGAAAGAGGATGTCACAAACTTTATGAATTATTATGTGGATTGGTGAATGCACACATACAAGGACTTCACTAATTGAATTCTTGAAATAAGTATTCTCAAAATTACGATAGATCAAGTTGGTTGATTTATGCCTTGTCAACAATTATGATTGTCATTACTTGAGGCATAATTCATCAACTGAAATTTTCATGCATTGATCTATTTGGTATTTGGATAAGGGATGTTAAACAATTGTTATAATAAATCAA
Source organism: Chrysanthemum makinoi (assembly GCA_910596185.1). Taxonomy (NCBI): domain Eukaryota; kingdom Viridiplantae; phylum Streptophyta; class Magnoliopsida; order Asterales; family Asteraceae; genus Chrysanthemum; species Chrysanthemum makinoi. The sequence goes on from OU343224.1 coordinate 221,011,985, forward strand.
GTACTTGGTATGTTTGATTTTATAATATATTGTATCCTATATTTGCATGTTTAATCCGTGAATAAATTTATTCTAAATCGTCCATTGTCAATTAATGATATGGGAGTATCATTAAACTAAGACAAATCTGAGAGATATGGTAGAATATACTTGAAAGTATATTGATGAGAATGCATACCAATTTCAGATGATATTCAATGAATTGAATATAGGACTTATCCCAACTACATAATTTACTTTGTGGATATTGTTATAAGTAAATTATGAATAGTTATCCTCAGACTTGAGATACCAGATAAGTGTCATGAATGTAGTGCACTTCTGTGGAGAAACTTAACGCTATACGTAACTGGTAGTCATAAGGGTTGTTTTCAGAAATGTTACAAAGTTTGTGGGTTATTCTCGTAGTCAAGATAGAATTTGTTCCTTCTAATTTATTTGGAGTTTAATCTTCTTGGGCCCCTCGTAGGGTTGACATGATGTTTGCGTGGCCACGCCCAAAGATCTCCCTTGAATATGTTCAGAAGATTTGGTAATCTTGTTCAATCCCTAATAACGAGAAACAGAATGGTTGAATAAAGAATGACTTAATTCCATATCTTTATTTAACATGATATTAGAAACAAAAGGATAATAATAATGAGAAATCATTAAAAGGTTTTTCCAGGAGACCTTACTCGAGTTGTACTAGAGGCATCGAAGTGTTGCTAGACGCTAACCGATGTGATCACTCTATTAAGATATATCCAAGTGAGAGCTGTTAGTTTTATGGATATAAATTAGTAGACGTGAGTTATGATCGAACTCGAGACCACAGGATTGCACACTTTACGTATGAGAATTTAAAGTTAATAATTAAATATAAAATGTTATATTTATTTATTGATTAAACGAAATAACTGACGGACGTTAAGTAATTAATGTAATGAACTAACGGGCGTTAAACGTATTTGGAAAAGGACTAAATTTCAAAGTTTGGGGAGGTTCCGGAATCCCTTGGGGATATCCACAACCGATCGGCCATAGGACCAAACCCAACCTAACTTTGACTCCAACTTGTTCACCAAGTTTGCTTGAGTATATATACAAAACCTAGGGTGTTTGTAAATTATCTCTTGTGCTCATTGCTAAACCCTAAAACTGTTTTGTGTGTGTTTCTTTGTCTCAAACCGATCGGCCACCCTCTAGGGGATCGATCCATCACTTTTCCATTAAACAAGTTATTTGTTTTATCAAAACTAGCATTACTTTAATTCGGTTTAGTACGTGTGTACAAGAACGTGGTAATAACACACTATTGTTATTATCTTGGATTGAATTACAAAACGGTAAGGGGTAATTCATATAATCTTAATTAAATCAAATTAGGGTTCTTCCATTGCTAGTTTATGGATTTGATTCTTGTTCGGCTAGAATCAAGAAAAGGTACGCATATTCTTTAATGTTAATTAATTATTCATTAATAAATCCTATACGCTTCCGCTTGAATACTTTGATGTTTGTGATTATTTATTTGATTGTCATGTTATCTAACTCCAACAAACTTTTGAAATGATAAGGCTTTATCTCGTTTTAGTTTATGTGGGCGATCTCAATTTTTGTGAATTAGTCGAACAAAAAATCGAAACTATGGTTAAAGAAAAGCAACGTCTATGAGCTAGAAACATTATATTTCTTTTGATCAAATTGATAATTGGCTCTTATTTGTCCACGTATTTTACATTTGATTTCCACACAAACACAATCACATTCACGTTATCAAGTTTCTTTGAGGTCGTCTCTGAGTAAACGCCACTTTTCTTTGCAATCAGTTTGTAAAAATGTTAAGAATTATGCTAATGCTAATGCTAATGGTCTTTATCTATTACTTTTATTCAGTGGCATCTTCTTCTAGCTCATCTGTACCAAAAATAATGGTGTCCACTTCAACTTCATCCATTCAAAAGAGGTTTAAGTATGATGTTTTTTTAAGTTTCAGTGGTGAGGACACCCGTAAAAACTTTGTTGATCATCTTTATCAAGCTCTTATGGACAAAGGCGTTTACACCTACAAAGACGATGAGAAAATCCAGAAAGGGAAAAGGATCAGCGATGAGCTTATCAAAGCAATTGAAGACTCGAGGTTCTACATCATTGTTTTTTCCAAAAACTATGCTTCTTCGTCGTGGTGTCTGGATGAACTTGTCAAGATTATGAAGTTTCAAGAAATGACTGAGCACACAGCTTACCCTGTATTCTATGATGTAGAACCCACTGAAGTGAGAAAACAAAGTGGGGCTGTTGGTGAAGCTTTTTCCAAACATGAAAGTGAAGAGGCCAGAAATGGAAAGGGGCTCTAAAAGAAGCAGCTGGTCTGGCTGGATGGGAGTTGAAGAACACTCTTGATGGGTAACTTCTTACTTTTGTGTGTTGCTAATATGTGTTTAAAAAGGATCATGATGAAATATTATTATTATAGTAGTATAGTACCATGTTTTTACTTCATATATGAATGTATGCTAAACAGGTCTTGTTTTTACATACACACAGGCATGAAGCAAAATTCATCAAAAAAGTTGTTCAAGATATTTCACTAGATTTAAGTCTCATCAATTTGGGCTTTGATGAAAAGTTAGTCGGCATGGAGACTCGAGTGAAGGATGTTGTTTCATCTTTAGAAATGGGTATTGATGAAGTTCGCATGATAGGGATCAAGGGCATGGGAGGGGCTGGGAAGACAACTACAGTGAGAGCTGTTTTTGATCATCTATCTAATGATGATTTCGAAGCTAAAAGCTTTGTTGGGAGTGTGAGGGAGGCTTCAAAAATCTTTGGTTTGAAGAATTTACAAGAGCAAGTCCTTTTAGATGTCCTAAAAGAACAAGTCACTGTAAATAGTGTTGATGATGGGAAAAACATGATGAAAAAAAGGATGCACGGTAAAAAGGTTCTTCTTGTTCTAGATGATGTGGATCACATTGGCCAACTTGAGGCGTTAGCCGGTGAGCCCAATTGGTTTAAGCCAGGAAGTAGAATTCTCATTACAACAAGAGATGAGCAAGTATTGGTAGCACACAGAGTGAATTTGATTCGTGATATTGATCTCTTATCAAATAAGGAAGCAATTTTTCTCTTCAGTATACACGCATTTGGAAGAGAGAATCCAGTTCAAGGATACGAAGAGCTATCAGGAGAAGTTGTACGTTATGCTGCCGGTGTTCCCTTAACAGTCATACTCTTGGGTTCATTTCTCTATGGTAAAGATAAGCTTGAATGGGCAGATGCAGTAAACAGATTAGAAAAAATTCCCTTAAAGAACACTCTGGAAAAGCTAGAATTAAGCTATATCGGTCTCGAGGATGATTATAAGGAACTATTTCTAGTCATTGCATGCATATTCAAAGGCAAGCATATAGAGAAGGTAATCAAAGAACTTGAAAGACGGAGATTATCTCTCATAACTATTTCTGAAGATGAGGACTTGGGCATGCATGACCATATAGAAGAAATGGGAAAGAACATTGGATTATTTCATGCTAGAAATGGTTTAAAAGTTCTTGAGCAGAGATCTCTCATAACTGTTCATGAAGATGGGTTTTTGGGCATGCATGACCATATAGAAGAAATGGGAAAGAACATTGTTCGGCGTGAGCCTAACAAACGTAGCCATTTCTGGATTAAGGAGGAAATTGAAGATATATTGGCCAATGACAAGGTAAAGATCAGTTTACTTGTAATGTAGAGAAAACTAAAACTTTTGCATTTATTCTGACTTGTGACATGAGGTTTCTGGATATTGTTTTTGGAGTGCAGGGTACTGGAGAAACAAGATGTCTAAAACTTAATATGTGGAGTGGAAGTATTCTTATGGAAGGTCTTGAAGTGAATTGTGCATATGATTACTCGGAAAGTGAAGACGGTTATCTTGGCAGACGCAGGCATCCGCTAAATTCTTTAAAATATCTTCATCTATGCCAGGGGTGGGGGAGCTGTGCGGTTGAGCTGTTAAAGTTGCTGTTGCATCTGCTAAGCCAGCAAAACCGGCAAAACCAGTTGCGCGTGTGATATGTTATCTGCCAGCTATATTGAGCCAACAGTTGCTACTGGGCTTGGCCCATTCCATTGAAGTTATTACTAGCGTTAGATGAACCTCCACTGTATCGACTATTATTAGAGGACCATAAAGAATTTTGTGAAATAACAAACTAACAACATTAGTACGTGAGGCATTGTTTGCATGAACAAACCGACAGCCAGTCCCGTTTGACCAAAATGTCGACAAACATTTGTTGAGGTTGGTCCATGGGAGTCACAAGGTCGGCTATCACGGGTTTGGGGTGTAGAACTCTCGGCTATCATCAAGGACATTTCATATAGACTAGATTTAGTCTACATATCATCAATAACATCATTTCATATCAATATTATGCATGGGTTTGCATTTTTCATTAAACGTTTATTTTCCTATTAAATAAACGCTATCGCGTAAACATTATTTTGAAACATTTATCCGACACTTCCAAAAATTATCCTAATATATTTTTATACTCCTTTTAAGACTATAAAAATTATATTATTAGTTTACCCAATGTTTTAAATTTATTTCGTATATAAATTGTTATATTTATATAATTACGACGGTTTTCGTAAATATTACACGATAATTATTATTTCACTCAATTTTTGTAAGAAATGTATTTTTATAATTTTTATGACTTCAATATATTTTATTTTGTCCCGTTAAAATTTATTTTTAGTTAACGCTACAATTAATACCTCTTTACTCCTATCAAATTCTACACTACACTTAACAAATAATACACTTAATTATTAAAACTACCAACCCCTCAGCCCAAGGCCGGCCACCCTTTAGATATTATGTATCCAAATTGATTTTTGCCACTTATAAGGTACACCTATACATTTAGATGACAAGGCTTGTATTTGTAATAGATATTTGTAACTAAAACACATAGAACTCATTTCCAAAAAGGTGAAACCAAGCAATTTCTCTTCCTTTTTCATTGAAGTGGCCGGCCATAGCAAGAAAGGAGAAGAAACCATAAAATTTTCATGATCCAAGTATTAATCAAGTCATAGAAATAATCTAGTTAAGGTTTTGAAATAAAAACCTCAATATTATTAAGCATACTTTGCTCAAAAATTCATAATCATTCAAGTAAGCATTTCATGATCTTCATAACTCTTTCATATTTATCTTTATGTTATTTCATCATTTTTGCAAGAAACATGCATGTTACATATGAATTTATACCACTTTTGTTGTTTTTATTACTTATATTGAAATATGATCATCCTATAAATTATCCCTTGTAATATATCACTTTTGGTGATTTCTAGGAACCCATGACACCCTAAGAAGGTGTATGGTAGGATTTGAATAGCTTCGGAGTTGTTTTGAATTGGTTAGAATAGGTTTTCCGCGAGAAAAACTCATTTCGACAACTATTATTAAGGGTCTGTCCATATTTTGAAAATCTGGAAATCTCGACAGTAGATAAAACTTTTTGGCCTAGATATTTAGAAAATATACTTTAAAACGAAAGCGTGGCCGCTTGAACGGATTAAAACGGAGCTATAACGAAGAAGATATGATTTTTTCAAGTTAGGCGACGAAAACTAATTGTTTCAGAAAATTCAGCATGTATTCTCGACTTTTTACGAGTCAAAAATGAGTCTTAAGCGTTATAAAATGTGTCGACTTATCAAAAATATATTAGTATATATTATTACGATTCCGAGGACATATAAAACGTAGAAAACGGACTTGTAACGATTAAATTACACGCGATTTAACGAAGTTGCCGTAACTTTATTATATAAGAAAAACTATTATATTTCTAATAGACAAGTATTACGGCAACAAGTGACCATGTTGAGGGTCGTTTTTAACATTGACATGGTACTTTTTATAACGTGATGTCTTCTAGTAAAAGTAAGTTCGCCAAGCATATTTTCCAAAATGTCCAACCGTTCGTCAAGCGGAGTTGTAACGAATAATATGCGGTCACTTAAACTTTGCCGAAAACCATCCTTAAACAATATTTTGGATACAAGTATCATACTTTACCTATATTTTTCTCCGTGATCGAGACCTCTAGGATGAAAACTTAAATGCTAAAACTTTGAGATAATGATACAAGCTTCCCAAAACCGTTGAGTTCGTTTCCTAACGCTCGACGTGCACCATTTTACGACTAGCTTTTCAAGGCCGTTTTGTCACTTTCATGAAATTTCAACTACATTATTTTACGACGAAAAGTTATAATTTCATAATAAATCACCAAATGATTATCGTAGGATATCATTTCAACGTAAATACTTGTAAAGTATTTTATAACATGACGAGATGTCATAAACATATATTTCAACGATAAATTCTATTTTCAAAAGCGTACAAGTGGTATAGATTACATGTGGATTTGCATGCATGACATTGTTTCATGATTTACATTAGAAAATATCATTCATAATAGGTCACGGTCAGAGGTTATGCCTCATTTCAGTATTGCCATTACATCATCATTATCATTGCAACAAGTGAGTTTTCATAGCCCCGATTTATTCAAGTTTTTACTTTATTTCAAACCTACGGGGAGAATACATTGCACATCATTTTTATTACGATACCAAGTATATCAAATTCATTACATTGCTTAAGTTACCTCATGCCAATTGAATGTCCCCATTATATAACATGAACCGTTAATTTCATAGAAGCGAGGGTGAGTGGATAGATCTATCGAGGGTGACTCCTCCATCCGGGTTGGTGGATTCCAACTGGTTAAGCGGATGCATTTCATTTAATATCATTATTTGAGTTGTTTGGCAAACACTCTGTTGGGCGAACATCATGATCAGTCTAGTTTAGGTGTCATGGACTTATAGCAATTGTAACATTTTTGTGACATATTTGTCATACATAATTTATACTTGTGGTAGTCGTATTAAACATTTTCAACAACTCTATGAACTCACTCAACCTTTGTGTTGACACTTTTAGCAATGTATTTTCAGGTATCTACGGCATTCACTTCATGGCATGCATGTGGACATATCATAGAGTCGCGGTGACGACGCGTCTCACATGGGATTTATACATTTTTAAAACATCGTTTGACTTGTACCAAACTTATTTTCCGCACAGGTTGATTTTCATTTGGGACCAATACTTTGTAAACTCTGATTATTTTATTAAATCAAACGATGTATTTTCCAAACGACACTTTAGGTCGTTCAATATATCTGTAATTGTGATGCTATGACGGTCAACCCCAGAATTTCATTCGCATTGCAAAGCAGTAATTTGGAGGTGTGACAGATTGGCATCAGAGCTTGGTTATAGAGAACTAGGTTGCATCATTGACCCTAGACTATAACTACATCATCATAGCATCTCATCATTTCATCATATGTGCATAGTCACTATACATGCGGTTTCATACGCACATTTTGCGAGTTATTTACTTTCATTTCAAATCGATTGTCACATTAATGCCTTCAAATACCCATCCCATCATACTCACATCACTTTGACATGGAGAATGCCCTGTCATTCCCTATCATAATTTTAACATCAGTTGACTCAACACCGATAACATCAGATGATGAGACTGAACCCTTTTAGGAGAACGAAGTTGCACCTACACCATCACGATCACCATTGATTCACTGTAGGATCATGACAATTTTTATCATTCTGTTGAGACAGATCATACCATTTGGTAGGACTTACAAGCTTAGTCCTAGTGGACCTATTAGTCATACATTTGATTTGCCGCTAGGGAAGCGTGCATGATTCGACACACTACTACCATCTATCACTAAAACTACAGAAACTACACTATCTTATAGATTTGAGGACTGTGAGAGTTTCAAAGTTGTTGTTGCTAGACAGCCTACTAATCCTACACTTGAGGCATGATTAGATCACCGACAGGAACCGATAATAAGTACCTTTCTAGCTAATGTAATCTTTATCATTTATTATCTTCACGATAATCACAACCTTTGTTTATTTCATTCCTTATTCCAATTGCCCAATTTTCAATCATTTCGCGATGATACCTCACTATCTTACTAGGGGTTAGGCCAACTTTATTCTTGACCAATTAGAAGACTATTACCACTCTAGGAGGTTCTCCCATGTATCCTACAAACCATTCCTCAAATTTTATTTCAAGTTACTTTGCTACTACTTCATAAAATTATTTCACTTAATTTTATTTCAAGCTATTCTACACTATCTTAGAAACATTGTTTCATAAAGTTTTAAAACAAGTTGTTTCGTTACCACCCTATCAATTGGCTTTCAGTCATTTTATCAACTATTTAATACCATCATGCGAAACGATTTTTATGTTACTCTGAAAAATTATTGAGCCATCATCTTACAAAACAAAACGTTGAATACCATCTAAAACTTCGGAGGAACATAATACCATTTCAACAAAACCAAGCATCACATCATTTGTCCTCGATTATACATGGCCTGATCACCTATGTATAATTCAGGAAGAATTATGTCATGAAAGTAACAAGCATCATTTCAAATCTCTTAAAACAATCTTCACACAAAAGCAAAGCTTTGTAATCAGATAAATTGTTCATAAACATTTCTTTTTGTTAACACTCTATAGAAGCCCACGCCATTCATCCCTCACTCAACCGATAAGTTAGAATTTGATGAGTTACCTTTTTAGGAAAGGCTTTCTATACCATCTGTGAGGAGGATTCCTCGATACAAGAAAACAATGAAAGGATTTTGGAATTACCAACAAGGACTAGAAGTAGGTAGCGAGATTTTTCAAAACTCAATAAAAATCTTAAGCCATCACGGGACAATCCGAACCACTATCTTTGGATTAGAAGCCAAATTCTATTATTTCAAAAGTACTAACTAGACCGAGTTACAAGATTTAGTACGAAGCGAATACACACTAAGTAACACTATAGGGACAAACCAAGTCTTCTAACTGAAACTACAGAACATTTCACTAAACATGGCTTCAACAATATGTGAACTTCCCTACAACGAGTTTCCCTTAAAGGAAAATTTGGTTAGATTAAGGTTATCGATATAAACTTCCTTTAAGGCATTGTGTTCTCTAGAAATTACAGATAGCCTCACTTTCGTATCAAGAGATGCAACATGTTTGAACATATCGGACAATCAATGACTCTCCATCTACAAGTGAAATTAGAACAAACATTATTCGACATAGTATGAGCTGATATCTATTTTCTTGCTAGCATGATAGCAATATAAGAGATGAAATATTTTAGAAGCACTCAATATTGGGACAAATCTTGACAATCAACCACCACACCACATCACTTGAAAATATTTAAGGTTTTGTGATTTTACAACATAGAGCATGGAAACACTTCGATAATCAAACAATAAACATTTTAGTGATGGGGACTAAGCAACTTAGGCAAGTAAGATTCAAGTAATGACATTACGCTAGAGCGAGAACGCGAGGAATCACAACTGTTACCTATAATCTATTCTTTTCAATAAGGTCATTTTCGACAGATTTAACATTTTGAAATTTGGCACGAGACACGTGGTATCAATTCCAGTTGTACCTATTACAAGCTATTCGATTCACCTTAGACTTCTGACAATCATTTTAAGATTCCTTTGGAATTCACTAGTACATGATTACCGCTTATTATCCTCAGCTCAATGGTTAGAGCGAAAGAAAAATTCCCACATTAGACACATCATACAACATTGAATTAGCTATTGGTAACTTAATTAGCACCGACACCATTGTCCGTGGTTGTACACTTGATTTTCTAAATCATCCCTTCAATATAGACCTTATGCCCGTAGAACTTGGTAGTTTCGACGTCATCATCGGTATGGATTGGTTATCCAAACATCGTGCGAGAATCATTTGTGATGAAAAGTTGTTCATCTTCCTTACACGCGAAACTTTGATCATTCGTGGGGAGCGAAGTGGAACTAGACTCAGTATTATATCATGCATCAAGACGGAGAAGTACATAAAGAAAGGTTGTTTTGCTTTCTTAGCACATATAACCGAGAAGAAGTCGGAAGAGAAGCGACTTGAGGATGTACCGATTGCTCGAGAATTTCACTGAAGTCTTTCGAAGACTTGCGGGACTTCCACCCGCACGTCAAGTAGAATTTCATATTGACTTAGTGCACTGGAGCTGCACTAGTTGCGCGCCTACCGTCTAGCACCATCAGAGATGCAAGAGTTGTCTAATCAGTTGCAAGAACTTTTAGACAAAGGATTCATTAGGCCAAGTTCCTCGCCTTGGGGAGCACCGGTCTTGTTTGTGAAGAAGAAAGATGGATCCTTCAGAATGTGTATAGATTATAGAGAGCTGAACAAGTTAACGGTGAAGAATCGTTACCCACTCCCCAGAATCGACGACTTGTTCGATCAGTTGCAAGGCTCTAGTATCTACTTAAATATTGACCTAAGGTCAGGTTACCATCAACTTAGAGTTCGGGAGGAGGATATCCAGCGGCGTTTAGAACACGTTATGGACATTATGAGTTTCAAGTAATGTCGTTCGGATTAACTAATGCACCTGCAGTATTCATGGATCTCATGAATAGGGTATGCAAACCATACTTGGACAAGTTTGTTATAGTAATCATCGACGACATATTGATTTACTCAAAGAGCAAAGAAGAGCACGAAGGGCATTTAAGAACGATTTTAGGACTACTCAAGAATGAGAAGTTGTATGCCAAAGTTTCGAAGTGTGATTTTTGGAACCGTAAAGTACAATTTCTTGGTCATGTCATTGATAGTCAAGGACTACAAGTTGATCCCGCTAAGATTGAAGCCGTAAAAGATTGGGCTACTCCAACAAATCCTACAGAAATCCGACAATTTCTAGGACTTGCTGGGTATTACCGAAGATTCATCGAAGGTTTTCAAAAGATAGCCAAAGCTTTGACCAAGTTGACCTGAGAAAAACAAGAAGTACGAATGGGGAAAGAAACAAGAAGCTGCTTTTCAGTTGTCGAAGCAAAAGCTTTGCAGTGCGCCAATTTTGGCATTACCCGAAGGAATTGAGAACTTCGTTGTATACTGCGATGCTTCACATAAAGGGCTTGGAGCTGTTTTATTGCAAAGCGAGAAGGTGATAGTTTATGCTTCTCGACAACTTAAGGTTCATGAGAAGAATTACACCACTCATGATCTTGAGTTGGGGGCCGTAGTTTTTGCACTCAAGATTTGGAGACACTACCTTTACGGTACAAAGTGCACAGTGTTTACGGACCACAAGAGTTTACAATATGTTCTTGATCAGAAGGAACTTAACATGAGACAACGTCGTTGGTTGGAATTACTCAGCGATTATGATTGTGAAATCAAGTATCATCCGGGAAAAGCCAATGTTGTGGATGATGCTCTTAGCCGGAAAGAAAGACCCAAACTTTAAGAGTCCGATCATTAGGAATGACGATCAGTTCACCTTTACCATCAAAAATACTCGAGGCACAAATCGAGGCACTCAAGGAGGAAAACCGACCAAGTGAAAAGCTTTATGGTATGCCCGATAATGCAAATGGCTTTGTAAAGAGAGCGGATGGAGTATTATGCTTCAAGGATAGAATGTGGGTACCATTTTATGGCGGGATACGAGAACTGATTATGCATGAGTCGCATAAGTCAAAGTATTCTATTCACCCAGGTTCTGATAAGATGTATCCGGATCTCAAGAAACTTTATTGGTGGCCGAACATGAAAGCGGAAATTGCCACGTACGTTAGCAAATGCCTTACTTGCTCTAAGGTAAAAGTCGAATGTCAGAAACCTTCAGGGTTACTCCAACAACCAGAAATTCCCAATGGAAATGGGAACGCATTACGATGGACTTTGTCACGAAACTTCCTAAGACATCGGGAGGTTACGACGCTATATGGGTAATCGTCGATCGTCTTACCAAATCAGCCCATTTCATACCAATTAGAGAGACTTATTTCATGGAACTACTTACTAGACTTTATGTCAAGGAAATAGTCTCAAGGCACGGTACACCAATTTCCATCATTTCCGACAGAGATGGTCGATTCACTTCAAACTTCTGGAAATCATTACAAGATTCACTTGGAACCAAATTAGAGATGAGCACAGCATATCATCCACAAACCGATGATCAAAGTGAAAGGACAATTCAAACAATAGAAGATATACTCAAGGCATGTGTGATTTTCTAGAAAGGATTAGGCAAATTATTCTTAATCGAACAAGTTGCTTTACAGCAATAGCTAGCACCTGAACATATTGACTGCACCAATTGAGGCACTCTATGGTCGAGGTGTCAATCACTTATTCACGGGTCAAAACCAGGAAAGTTTAACTCACAAGTCCATAAGTCATTCATGAAACAACAAAGTGATCGAACAGATCAAAAATCAGTTACAAGTTACAACATATAGCTAGATAAGCTATGTCGATATACGACGCAAAATTTTGGAAGTATGTTCCATAAGTCGCAAACCATTAGAATTTCAAGTTGGCAACAGATTTATGTTCAAAGTCCCGTCTTGGAAAGGCGTGGTACGATTCAGAAAAACATTGGACGACCCAATGCGAATCAAATATTCTCACCTTTTCACAAGTAACATCATAGAACCTAACATCGACTGAATTCAGGGACTGAATTCCTTTTTGGTTGGGCGAATGTGACAACTCGCAATTTCAGGTCATTTTCAAAATTTCACTATTCATCTCGGGAATTTACTATTCACCGGTTACTATTCAAAATTTTACTATTCACCGTTTTCGGAGTCGAAGTAATATTCTGAGAACGTATTTCAAAATTTACTATTCACGAAACACTATTCATTCCCGGAGAAAATCACGATTTATGAGTCACTATTCATCATTTTTCGTAAACTAGGTTTACGAGTATCAAATGCGCGTAACCTTGATGGTTTAGCTGCGTATTCATGAACATATCATCAAGGACATTTCATATAGACTAGATTTAGTCTACATATCATCAATAATATCATTTCATATCAATATTATGCATGGGTTTGCATTTTTCATTAAACGTTTATTTTCCTATTAAATAAAAGCTATCGCGTAAACATTATTTTGAAACATTTATCCGACACTTCCAAAAATTATCCTAATATATTTTTATACTCCTTTTAAGACCATAAAAATTATATTATTAGTCTACCCGATGTTTTAAATTTATTTCGTATATAAATTGTTATCTTTATATAATTACGACGGTTTTCGTAAATATTACACGATAATAATTATTTCACTCAATTTTTGTAAGAAATGTATTTTTATAATTTTTATGACTTCAATACATTTTATTTTGTCCCGTTAAAATCTATTTTTAGTTAACGCTACAATTAATACCTCTTTACTCCTATCAAATTCTACACTACACTTAACAAATAATACACTTAATTATTGGAAAGAGCACGAAAAAACGAGTCCGAAGGTATGCTCGGGGAATTTTTTTGACTTGGTTGGGACCTCGAAAAATGCAAAAACAAAGAAAAATTGTGATTTTCGCATTTTTCGAGGTTCAAACGAAGTCGAAAAAATTCCCCGAGCATACCATTGGAAAGAGCACGAAAAAACGAGTCCGAAGGTATGCTCGGGGAATTTTTTCGACTTGGTTGGGACCTCGAAAAATGCAAAAACAAAGAAAAAATGGTGATTTTCGCATTTTTCGAGGTTCAAACCAAGTCGAAAAAATTCCCCGAGCATACCATTGGAAAGAGCATGAAAAAACGAGTCCGACGGTATATTTGTTTATTTTTTTACAGTCCATATAACTCCGTAAATTAATAAACCAAAAACTAAATTGAACAATTGGGCTCTTAAATTTTAGAAAGGGTTATGTATTAAATTTAGGGAGATATAATTGAAGCTAGGCTTAGCCCAGTTGGGCAAAGCATTGCTTCCCACTCACACGACCCGGGTTCGAATCCTGGGGAGCCAAAGTTGTGGTATATTTTACCAATGCCACGTGGCACCACCTCATTGGTCCACGTGGCAACCCGACCCGATTACCGACCTGACCCGACCCAATGACACGTGGCACCACTCTGGTGGTGACACGTGGCACTTGACTGGCCTAACCACAAGGACCATTTATGCAAATAACTTTAACTTTAAATAGGGACTTTGGTTGCAATTTGTTCATTGCCACAAGGACGATTTACGTAAATATCTCTTAACGAATGTGAGATAACGGAGATATATTTGCACCGTTAGTCCTCATTAACTGATTTTACTAACGGAGGGATGTATTTGTGCCAACTTTACTAACGGAGGGATGATTTTGTGCCAAAAAAAAGTTTAGGGATGTAAACCGATCCACAGGGCAAACCACAGGGATGTATTTTGGACTTTACTCTAGCGTCTAAAACCATCTTTTTCCGTCAATTCATTAAAATCATAAGATCATTGACCGATTAACAATCAGTGGTGAAGATGACTAAGGATAGAAGATCATGCACTCTCTGATAGGTAGTAGGCTATCTCCATACTCGTAGGTAAGAATCTTGTTGACCGGAAGCCTAGGTCTCTCGCCATTCCAGTTGGATAACAGAGAAGAATGGCGCGAGAAGCTAGATGCCCGCATTTGTAGGGAGCATACCACAATCTTGTCTGTTGCTTTGTTCTTCTTTGAAAAGGGATGTTCGCCTTACATGTGTGACACAAGTTCCCGCCACAAGCAAAATTCTCATTTAGGAGTCATCTGCTAATAAAGGCGGATGCTAACTCGTTGTCCTCTAGCATAGGGTCGAATTAACAAGTGTATTAAAAATAAACCTGATCAACGGTTCATGGACTCAAAAACAAGACGTTGCTCTATGGATACTTGTAATTATACTGGAAACTATTTACAGTTAAGAAAACATGTTAGGTGTAAACACCCCCGCGTCCACCCAACAGATGTAGACCCTGAACGAGACCTCAAGTGGCGAAACTTGGAAGAATCTATGCAACGCCAAGATTTGCTTAGTATGCAGTTTGATGATGAAGATATTGTGGGGTACCTCGAGCGGGTGATTCATTTTGATTTTCATGAAATTGATGATCAAGATATAGAGGAGGAACACACGGATGGTCAAGATATGGATGGTGAAGATGCAGATCCTCAACTAGAACTCGAGTGGCGACATTTGGAAGAAAGTATGCAACAACATTATGCACTTTGATTTTCATGAAATTGATGATGAAGCTATTGGGGAACTCTTGGATGGTATTTTTGGCCCAAACATGAATAATATCCACTGATACATTTTATGTTGAGGGTCAAGAAATTTATCTTTCTTCCAAAAGACCACCGGATGATTATATGATTGTTGCTAGTAATTCAGTTGGTACTTTCAATTTTGTCTAGTAGTAATAAACATATACATATATTCTATCTCGTGGATCTTTGGTGGATGTGTCTCAAGTTCTGAAATATCAAATTCCTGTCCACTGGAACAAATTGGTATAATATCAGTCACTAGAATATTTTTTATATATTGATGCATGTTATATTATGAGATTTCGCACGCCAATTTTTTTCTTTTTTTATCAAAAAAACAAATACATGAGGTACTGCAACCTTTGGGGCTATCCCACACATGTATGTGCAATTCTTAGTTAATTTTCAAGATTCTTCAAAAAAATTGATAATTTTGGTATCCTATTAGAAGATTTTATCACGCGTACAGCCTGCTAACAGTTCTTATGCCATTTTTGGAAGAGTCTCACAAATTTCAAATGAGTTTGAGTGGCTGCACCATCAAGAAACAGTTAAAGTCAGGGGTGGCAAAGAATGGGGTGTCTGGTTTGGTTTAAAACGGTATAATTAGTATGGGTCACCGAAAGAGGAATATGCTAGTGTTGACTAAATGGGTCAGTTGGGTTGACCCACGTATGTTTGTGAAAAAACAATTCTAGAAAAATTTATTAATAGATTATATACGATTATAAAAAATCTTCATGACAATTATAATCTTCAGAATTAAACGTTTTAGAAGTTTTGTATGTATTACAAATAGACTTAGGAAGACTTTCCTATTTATCTAGATTTCTAGTATGACTCTTGAAATAAAACTCGGCAATTGGCCAAAGCCGCCACTTCCAGACGTAACAAATGAAATTTACGCTTTATGTTCTCTATTTATTTATATGTAAGGCAGGGTCTTCATCAATATATAGTGCAAAAGCATCAATATTGCTCCTCTGTAACATACAGAATTTCAGGAAAATAATCTAAGAGGAAACTTCAGTACTGTAATAAACAAAAGGCAATATGTTAAAACATAGTGTTGATTGTGTATGAATTTAACAGGAATGTACCACATCAGGATATAAACTTGTTACACTTATCATTTCCTTGTCTACGAAGGAAATAAAGTGCTCCAATATCTGACAATTGGAGAAAAAGTTGATACTAATTTGTGTTTTGTAACACTGTATCTGAATAAGCATATTTTACTTTTTCGGCAGTTAATTCCTACCAGCTGCAACAAAACCGACTATAAAAAGGTCAAATCAGTTTGCATATTCAGCTATGATTGATTGACTAGAATATTAATGTTGTTCAGGACTATCCACTGCTGTTTAATCACCTAATATTTGTTGTTTAAGCGTAACTTTTGCTGGGTACAAATTCTTGGATTTGTCATATCTTACAATATCTAAATTCAGGCGAAAACAAAGCTGTCTCTTATTAATTCCATAGGAGGCTGACCTACATTACGAAGTTTATAGAAACTCGGGTAAAAAACATGTAAAATGATGAAGTGTTAACATGTTACAGGTTAAAATATGTTGTAATTACAAAACTATAATAAAGGCATTCTCATCACGCGGCAATTTTTGTGTATAAAAAATGGTAATAAATGAAATCAACTATTCAGAGTAGATTCAAATGCTAACTGTCCAATATCAACGGTTAATATATTGACAGTTAAGCCTCTTTACCTACATAATGAAGACCTTCATACACTAGACCATCGTTTGCAGATGCAATTAATTCTTCCTTAGCTTTTTCCAGGCCACTCATGATGGCTTGCATTTCTTTTGTGAAAACTTCTAATGATATCTGCAATCTAACATTTTAATGATCAATCTTTGCAAACTAGCTAGATAAATAAATCTCAAACCTTTGATGCATCTTTTAGGGTAACAAGTCCTCATGGAAATCCAAAAGGCCTGGTGACTTGGATGCAATAATCTGTACATCAAATGGGATATAATGGATTTAAGCCATGAAGTATAGTTTGAGAAAATTCAAATATGTATATTATACAATTTATTCTGCGGGTATTTCGATAGGATAACCCGTATGCATACAAAAACATACATTGCCTCAAACGATTTCCCATTCTTAAGCAATTTGCTCTCTATTTTTATAAGAACTGAATACTTTAAAATCGAAACATAAGTTTTACGTGATGGTGTATGGGATCCTCGAGGATCCACTACAACCGACTAACCAAACTGATGAGCCAAACTAACGAACTATAAGGACCAACCAAAAGGACAAACTATACAGGAGAACCTTATGGTCGTTTCCTATATCATACTAAAAGAGTGGTCCCGTGCCATTGGGCCGTACAGACAGGCCCATCGTTAAGCCCATGAGTATTTATCGGGACTAGGTAATTAAGTATTATTAATAGCCCCAATCTCGAGGTTTGAGGGCATCGAATCCTCATATGAAAATCACTCTGATCCGAACGAGAATTTATATTGTATTAATTTAACTTATTCACATCATTTCACCTATACTCATTCTCACACCGGCTAAACACCAGGGGAATGGCTAACGTGTGTTTGGAGTCCGCCCAACCACATCATTACAAACCACTACCCGTTTTGCTATCAGGAGGCAAGGGCGGAGCCATATGTCAGGTAGTGGGGGGCGTTGCCCCCAACCAAGCTTTTATGAATACAAAAAGTACATAGGAAAAAAATTGACATTGCTAACAAATAGGACTAGTTCCCTCAGGAAAACAGTCAGAATGCCCTCTACAATCTCAAAGGTTACCAAAAACAGAGCTTTTTAATGTGGAAACTGCTTCTAACTATATCATCGGAAACAATGGATAATAAAAAGGTAAAGTGGGCGGAGTGAAGGTGAATTATGAGAGTGGACGGTATTGTAACCTCTCTTTTTAATGTTTGTATGTTAAAATACATTGTTTTACTTTATGTTTTATGTTAATGGGTCAAAAGGGTAATGGACATGGGTTGGGTCAAGCATTGATCCAAACACCCCTTTAGTTGTTAGTTATTTTCGTTAAGGGCCTGTTAAGGGTCAGTTAGAAAACGGTTATATCTTGAATCGACACAATGGTTCACCTTTGTGAATTGTGTCGTTTCATGATGTTTAAATAGGATATAGATGGAGTCATTTGTATTACAACAATTCATATTTCAAGTTTATGTTATTTCAGTATTTACATATCTTTGTGTTTACTATTCATATACTTTGTCTCTCAAAACCACACGCACGCCATGGTTAATTACAAGGCGATTATGCAACGTAGATGGCTCGATGTTAAACCTGTGAAGAGTACCCAACAGGTATAATAACACAAACACGAGCGTTAAGGGTTAACGCCCTCGCGTTACGCCCCGTTAGCCACGCCGTCCGTGGCATTAGAGGCACGTTAACGCCCCAACGTTACAACAATAACGCTGCCTTGAGGGAAGTATTTGAGGTGGGAAAAAAATTCACTTTGCCCTCCCCCAAACCCTACTAGCCGCTGGGATTTAAAAATCATTTTACCCCCCCCCCCACCCCAAACGTATATAACAGCTAGTTTCAAAAAAATCAAAACCATTTTATTACCACTATAAATACCCAAATAAAACACCATTTTCTTTTCTCACTTCCACTACTCAATCCTCTCAATCTTATACTTCCAATTACTAAAAAAAAATGTCGGGAGGCAACAAAGATTATACATTCATGAATCTTCTCGGTGGTGGGTGGAATACCTCAAAACCGGGTTAATCTTCAAACCTCAACGTCTCTTTTCCCAACCCACTAGACTTGTCGATCCAAGATCTTTTCCTACAACATCAATAATATGTGTTTTGGCAACAAAATCAACAAAACACACTAAAGACCAATTTTCAAAATCTACAATTCTCACGACACTCACAACATTCACAACTGAAACACATGATATTCCCGAAACACCCACGTCTCCTCCAAAGCCCAAAAGTCGTGGTAAACGAAAGACCAAAAAATCCAAAGACCCTGAACCAATCGATGATGATGACGAACACTGCGTTGCTAGACGTTGGCAACCAAAAGAGGAAGAATTACTTGCCACGTGTTATGTAGCTGTTACGGAGGATCCGATGGTCCGGCGTGCACAAAGATATGATACGTTTTGGCATCGGGTCATAAATGAGTTCAATAGACTCAATTTTCAACGACGCACCAAGGATATGATAACAAGCAAGTGGAAAACGTTGAACCATGATTGCACAAAGTTCAACATGTATTTCAAACGTGCGTAACGTGAACAGAGAAGTGGGGAAAGTGAGATGGATGTCCTCAAACGGGCGAAGCAAATGTATCGTGACGAGCACAAATCTGCGTCGTTTGCTCTCGATGATGCTTGGGAGATTTTTGCGTAGCATAAGAAATGGGACTCGCGGATCCGGTGGATTTAACGGCGATGTCCCAAGCCAAACAAACGAGGCTTTGTTTGGTCATGATGAACAACCATGTCCCACGGGAAAAAAACGTGCTTCAAAGAAAGCATGATCCGAGAGCACGACAAGTACTGGGGGAGTGAGCACCGAAGGAACGAGCTCGTCAAGCCAATTCACCGAAACTATGACAAACGAGTATCGTATCAAATGTGAAACCGCCCAAGCGGCGTATCGGGAAGTCAAAGATGAAACGATAACAAGGTTGGAAGAGATGAAATTTTTGATGATTGACACTGATGGCAAAGATCCAAATGTCGTGAATCATCAAAAAATATAACTTGCAACCACGTCAGTAGATTATATTTTCGTTATTTCCTTTATGTTGTAGTTTAATTTGCAGTGTGTTTTTTTATTTCGTTGTAACCTTTTTTTTTAAATTTCGTATTGTAATATGTTTTCGAATTTATGATATGTTTTTTTAATAAATGAAGTGTTTGTTTTAGTTTAGGGGTTGAATTTGAAAATATCAAGTGTTAAACCTTAACTTGAGAATGTTATGATAAGGGGTGTTTTTTTTGTGAGTTAAGGTGAAATGTTAAAGTTGATGTGGCGCTGACGTGACAAAAGTTAAAGCTTGACCTGAGGTCATTATACCTTAGGCTCTGATTAGGAACGGATGTGGGGTGGGCCATGTTATATCACGTGATAAGCTCATTTCCTTTATAAATTATTTACAAAATAAATTAATATAATATACTACCCTTTTTATCTCTCTTTGATACAAGTAGCTATGTAGAATAGTTTTATTTTAAAAGTTTATGTAGTATGTATTAGTTTAGCATCTTTGAGTTTGTGTAATTCCAATGTGTATATGTGGAAATTTGGTATGATTTTTTTTTTGAGTAATTTGTGACTTATGATCGATTAATTTATTGTTTTAGCCACATATCATCAGTTTTTCAAAATGTTGTGTTTTAGATAAATTCAAACAAATTAATTGGCAAGCATTTTAGTTTAATTTGTAAAATATTTTGTATGTATCCTTTTCTTCTATTTCTAATCTATAATAACTGCTAATTTGCATTGAACTAGGCCACTTTTGTTGCCTTTATCAAAACCCAAGTATCCGACCCGACATGTATCACGCAACACTAGAAACTTTCTTATCGCTCGATGCCCCCCGTGATCACATTTTCTGGCTCCGCCACTGTCAGGAGGTACGAAGTTCCTCAAGGGTCGAAGCACAACAGTTGATCCGAACGTCCTTAAAGATATGAACGTACTATCCATATCAAAGGTGCAGATTATTACATCGACATAAGGTTTAATGTACCTTGCAGAAAGAATGCATTATAGACATGTTGCTATTTAAAGCTTGTTTTTTAGTCACTTTTAACGGACTATCCAACTTTAAACCATTTGCATCACCTTTACAGTTTGAATAACGGCATAACGCTAATGTTCATAAAAGCGAATGAAGTAAATCAAATTGGAAACTCATAAATTTAACAATCTAAATATATACTTAGACATGTAGATAAATAATAAGGGATCTATAATTCATGTGTGTTTAGTGATATTTTACCTTCTTCATCTCCTTGGTATATTGTATTCCCCAAATCTAATATTCTCAAAATAATTCCCCTAAACTTTAAGGAACACCCGACCTGATAAACCAAAAAGAAAATTACATTAGGTAAAGACAAAACAAGATATTAAATAGAAAACACGGTGGATCAAATGGTTTGGGTAGTTGTAGCAAAACGGGTAGTGGTTTGTAATGATGTGGATGGGCTGACTCCAAACACATTTTCTCCAACAGTTTGGATTATTTAAAACATAATACGTGTCAAATATTACTACAAAATTCATGTTGTTTCAACAAGAATATAATTACATGAAAAATAAGGTTACAGAGGTTTTATGCATACAATCACGTTGGATGACTATCGACCCATTAGACCAATTTCCTTTTACCTTTTTGCCAGTTTTATACGTCAGCGGAAAAAAATCGACCAATGTATATATGCCAGAATTGCCATTTTAAGGGTATCTATATGATAGTTGAGCACCTCGTCACATGCAGAGTTTACAGGACTCTTCTTAAACTCGTAAAGCTGAAAGATAAGCTAAATGAGATATAATGAAATAAACATTCATCAGATAATTGTATAAATTATCAGGCATTCAAGTCACAAACCGGAGTGTTAAACTGTATTTTGAACAAAAAGCAATTGAATTTAGACGCCTATGTGGCACCTACATTAGCTGCATGATATACTGCAATATAAGCAAACGATTAAAGAATTCCATGGAGTTATATAACCAAGATACAGTTTATGTAATTCACTAACTCAAAACATAATGAATACTTTGACTCTGACATTAAGCAAAATAGAGATAAAATGATTTTTACATACATGGATGATCAAAATAAAATTAAAATGTGTTACATTCTTGACATACACGTACCTGTTCGCACTTGCCAAGCACAGTCTTGTCACCTGTATAATCCTTAATGTTAACAATGCAGAATATCAATACATAAATAGGAGATTCAACCTTACATACATTATACAATTGCCTATATTTCCTAGTAAATTATGATGGTTATACACAGGTATAATCAAGATCGTTGAGATCAAACAAAAGTAATAACTTTATTTTTGAGAATTTTCTGCGAATATTGTGTTATTAAATTGGTTACAAGTATTCCCTATTTATAGTATTCGAATGGGTGTAATGAACCATCGTGTTGGTTCACGTTTGCCTTATTTTTTCAATGGTTGTAACCATTGGTGGTGGTGGTTGGTGGTACTGGTTGGCAATCGGTGGTGGTTACACTAATCCAAGTGACACCTTTACAAGTTTGTGTTAATTACATACTAGTCCCTAGACTATAGTTTCTAAGTATTACGTAAATGGTCCTTTGACCTTATTTAACTTAGAATCTACGAGGTTATGATCGGGATTAACCCAACATTCACCCCCTCAATCTTGATCATGCTGAAGGAGATTCTTCACACCAAGTATCTATCGCATTGTGACAAAACGTATCCTTGCTAGTGCCTTTGTGAGTATGTCAGCCCTTTGTTGTTCTCCGTTGATGTGTTCAACTGTTAAATCTTCCTTATCGACGCATTTTTGTATGAAGTGATACTTTGTGTCTATGTGCTTGCTTCTTCTATGAAATACTGGGTTCTTCATGAGTATTATTGCTGATTTGTTGTCCACATAGATTGTGATCTTCTCTTCTTTAGAGTCTGTTATTTTGCTGAGAAGCTTTTTTAATCGGAGTGCTTGAGTAGCAGCTGCAGTTGCTGCAATGAACTCTGATTCACAAGATGATAAGCCTACTGTTCCTTGCTTTTGAGTGCTCCAAGTTATAGGTGAGTTTCCAAAGAAAAAAATTATTCATGTTGTGCATTTTCCTTCTTGAGTGTTGACACCATAACTACTATCACTGTAGCCTTGAATCTTGTTTCCATCATGCTCGTAAGTTATACCATAATCTTTGGTTCCTTTGATATAACGTAGAACCCGCTTTATTGCTTTCATATGTTGTTCTTGAGGTTCATGCATGAATCGACTTAGTAATCCGACTGGAAAACTTAAGTCTGGTCTTGTATGTAACAGATATCGCAAACATCCTATTATGCTTCGATATTCCGTAGGATCTACAAACTTTTTTTTGCTTAACTTTGTCAGCTTCAGTCCTGGTTCCATAAGTATCTTTGTATCATTGCAGTCCAACATCCATGTGTCTTTGAGTATCTTAGACGCGTAGCTTGTTTGCTTCATCGAGATTTCACCCCACTTTTGTGTAACCTCTATGCCTAAATAGTAGGCAAGTAGTCCAAGATCACTCATTTCGAACTGTTCTTGCGTTTGATACTTGAAGGATTCGATTTCCTTCTTCGGTGTTCCAGTAACTATTAAGTCATCAACGTAGACTCTGATTAATAGAGTTGACGCCTTGTATGTTCTTGTGTAGACCGCCTGCTCTAATGCACATTTCTTAAAGTTGAGTAACTTTATTGTTTTATCTAGTTTAGTATACCAAGCACGTGGAGCTTGTCTTTCCTCAATCTGTATAATTTTCCTTTATCTTCTGTCTTTATAAATCCATCAGGTTGTGAGACATAAACTTCTTCCTTTAAATCACCATGTAGAAATGCTGATTTTACATCCAAGTGATGTACCTCCCATTTGTTGTAAGCAGCCAGTGCTAGAATCAATCTTATAGTTTCAATTCTTGCAATTGGGGCAAAGACCTCATCAAAGTCTATTCCATGTTCCTGAATATATCCTTTCGCTACTAGCCTTGCTTTATACTTTAATATCTCTCCATTAGCATCTCTTTTTGTTTTGAATACCCACTTTAAACCAATGGCTTTAAGATCCTTTGGTAAAGTAGTTAATTTCCAAGTGTTGTTTTTGTTGATGGAGTCGATCTCTACTTGCATTGTTTCAATCCATTTTTCATCCTTTGATGCTTCTTTGAAATTCCTCAGTTCATCTTCAACTAGTAGAAGTCTTTATGTGTTATCATATACCTCATTTAGAGTTTTGTATCCTCTAGTGGGTATGTGATCAACATTTGTGTCAGTATTTGAAGGTGTGGAAGTTTGGGAATTTGGTGACAAGTTTATGAATTGTATCGGACTGTATTCAGAAGTGTCTGAATGGGGTATTGTTGAAGGCGTATTTGGTGGTGAATTGGTAGGTGAAGGAGTTTCTTCATTTTCGTTGTCGGTAAGGACATCGTCTTCAATTTCACTTTCTTGATCTTGTTATACCTCCTCTGTTTCTTGTGTTTCATTGTTATGAATAATGAAATTACTCCATTTTGGTTCTTCTAGATTGAAATCTTTGACATATTCCTCTCAATTTCATGTCTCGTCTTCTTTGAATTTCACGTCACGACTGACACAAATTTTCTTTGTTATTAGATCAAATAAGCGATATGCTTTTGATCCTGGTTCACTGCCCAAATATACCATCTGTATACTTCTATCAACTAATTTAGTAAGATGTTGTGAAGGTACCTTTGTATATGCAATGCATCCAAATATTCTGATGCGTTGAAGATTTGGTTTTCTGCCCTTCAGTGCTTCGTAAGGAGTAACATCTTCTAAAGACTTTGTCGGTGTGCAATTTAATAGTAAAATTTCATGTCTAACTGCTTCAACCCAAAAGTTTTGTGGCATCCCTGTTGCTTTCATCATACATATTTTAGTATAAAGTATTTTCCTATTTTTCCTTTCGACGAAGCCATTTCGTTGAGGTGAATATGGTGCAGTTAAGTGTCTGATTATCCTGTTCTTCCTACAGTACTTGTGGAATTCATTTGATGTGAATTCCCCTCCTCTATTTGTTCTAAATGTCCTTATCTTGGTTCCATGTTCTTTCTCCACCCTTGTCTTGAATTCTTTGAAAACGCCGAATGCTTGATCCTTAGAATTCAAAAAATATTCCCACGTATATCTAGAGTAGTCATCTACTAGCAGAATTATGTACCTTTTATCTGAAGGTGTTGGTGGCGAAATTTGTCCGCATAGATCTCCATAAATCAAGTCCAATGCTATTTTGGATCTATATTTTGCTTGATGTGGAAATGGAGCTCTAGCATGTTTTCCTATCAGACAGATGTCGCAAATGTCTGTTGAGTGTCTGATAGAAGGTATTCCCTGAACCAAGTTCTTCGTGGTCATAGACTTTAGGGATCTAAAGTTTAAATGACCCAATCTTACGTGCCATAGCCATGCTTCATCACGTAGATTTGCTAGTAATCATGTTGGTTCCCCTATTCTCAAGTTCGCTTTGTATAGCCTGTTCTTCGACCGCGTAACTCTAAGTAGTATGTTGCCGTTTTGAATCGTACAAGAGTAGTATATTCTTTTCCATTACTACTTTGCAACAATTTTCTGTTAACTGGCCCAAACTCAATATATTACTTTTTAAATTCGGAATGTAATAAACCTGTGATATGGCACGTTGTTCCTTGTTCTTTCATTCTAATAGGATAGAACCTTTTCCTTTAATCTCTACATATGATCCATCTCCAAATCGTACGTTTCCTGTGATCTTTTCGTCAATCTCCTTGAAATGCTCCTTCACACCTGTCATGTGATTACTTGCACCATTATCTAGGTACCACAGACTTTCTTCACCCGGTGATGTCTTCGGTGGTTCGAAGTTTCTTTCATTTAGGAATACTTCATGATGCTCTTCGATTTTTGCCATCAGTAGTGTTGGCTCCAAGTCTTCTTCAGTGAGATTTGACTGATCTTCTGGATCCTTTTGAGTACAGTTTCTGGCGAAGTGACCAATTTTCTTGCATTTGTAGCATTTTGTTTTGCTTAGGTTGCGTACAAATTTCTTTTTGTCTTTCTTGAAGTTATTCTGAGAAGATTCCCAGTTCTTCTTATCTGACCTGTAATTATTTCCTTGGTTACTTTTGCCCTTGAAATTTCCTTATGCTCTAAAAGATTGCCCTTGACTATCATGCTGGGAAAACATAAGTCTTTCGTTACTATCTGGTTGTCTTTCTTTTTGCATTTTAGTCTCTCCTCAAACGTCTTCAATCTTCCAATTGCTTCGTCTAGAGACATGTTATCCAAATTCGAGTATTGTTCAATTGATGCAACTATATGTAAGAATCTGTCTGGTACTGCGGTTAGTAATTTTCGTACTAGGGTAGAGTCCTCGAAGGTTGAACCGACATTTGTTGCCCTGTTTGTGATACTTAAAATCTTTGAAATAAATGAATCTACTGATTCATTTTATTTCATTTGCAATGCCTCAAATTCTGCCTTTAATGTTTGTTGCTTTGCTTGTTGCACATGATTTTCTCCAACGTGTCTGGTCTTCAAAGCATCCCAAACTGTTCTTGCAGATTTA
>OU343224.1:221038642-221104683 GCA_910596185.1 Chrysanthemum makinoi
CATCACCTCTTGAAAATCCCAATTAAATGTGATGAGCACTAGCGTAACTCCTTAAAGTGATAGTTATTTTTGTGGCAAAAAGAGCCCAATTCCCCCAGAAAAAAATAGACTCTAAAAAATAACTAGATTTCCAAGTCTTCGTTTTTGGAAAAAGTTCGAACAAGGATCTTGAAGAATCTTCATCCAACCATCCCCGATACTTTCAGATACTAAGTACACTCGCCCGTGATATTTCACTTCAACCTCAAATAAATCACAAATTCATATCAAATACTGAATTAACGCCGTTGTCACATCTTCTGAACTACTCAAATCTAGCCTTCTTTGACATTTAAATGAACTTTGATAATGGTTTTCATCCCGACCATGGTTAAAAGCACAAAACCCCATAAAATCAAGTAATAACCAAACTGCCATGATGAAAATTCAAACACACATCCATTTCATGAAGTACACCCTTTTATCCATTCTTTGAAGTAGAAACCGTACCACCAGCATCAAAGTAGATCCCGAAATACGCTTTCCTTTCTCCAGGATGGTTCTATCATTACGGGATTTTACAACTCTATGGTTTAAACCGAGAAATAGTTTCTTTCGCGGGATTTTACAAAACCAAGAATAAACCGTAAGATAGATCCGGAAATGCACTTTACAAGGATGTTTCCATTGTCACAGGATTTTATAAGTCTAAGATTTAAACCGAGAAATAGGTTTGATGAGTGTGCAAATACTCATCATTTTTGTACCATTTAGACTGTCAAAAGCATCCAAAAATACCCGTCAAAGCATCAAAATGATAAAAATATCACAAATAAGTGTTTTATGTGTTTTAAATGCAAAATACAAAAATCGGATGAAAAGCATTATCAAGTTTGCATAATTGGCAGTTTTAGTCCCCCAAGTTTCAAAAGTTGTCAAAAATAGTCCCTGGTAAATCAAAATAAAGAAAAATGTTATTTAAAGTCCCTAGGGATTCATGAGTTGTCAAAAATAGTCCTTTGAAGTTAAAATTGCATATTTGCAACTTAGGTCCCTAAAGTTTGAAAATTGTCATAAAAGGTCCTCGGATATTTAAAAAGTGAAAATAATCAAATGTGGTCTTTGTACTATTCATATATGGCAAATTTAATCCTTGTGTTAACTATGGAAAAGTGGCAGGTTCAGTCCCTCAAGATTGCAGAAATTACATGAATGGTCCTTGTGCTTAATCTATACCAAACGGACCCTTGTATTATTAATAACCCAAAACCCAAATCAAAAACCAGTACGGCCCAAATGCAAACCCAAGCCCACACCACTTGAACCATGAACCATGAACCCCTGAGCAGTCCATCCATTTTGACCCTGCCAAACCCACTGACCCCAATGAACCCTGCGTTATTATTAAAAACGGGTCAACGAAAGTCAAATACCACGTCCATTGTTCATCTCCGCATGCTGGCAAAACCGGACACCCCATCAAACCACCCTGGTTTCCACCTTTTCACCTGTTATCCAGCTGTTTAACCACTCCCCTCCACCTCCACATCCTCCCAAACTTCTTTAAATGCAAAAACCTGCTCAAACAACTTTTGCCGCCAAAATGCCACATGTACGAATATGATGAGATTGATGAATTCAAGGGTTGAAATCAAGTGGGAAAGTCTCAGAGATGTCGACAAAGCCAAAAGAGATCATTATAAAGAGAAGAAAGAAGCAATGTAGAATATATCTAGTATAATTTTAATTTACTTATGTCGTTTTAAATAATTTAAGTTTTCCAGTGCAATTTAAAGCTTTCAAATACTTTGTAATCATATTTCAATGTAATAAAAACTTGTTTTCAGTTTCAATTTCAACTTTAGTATCATTTTAGGTTATGCAAATTCCAAGTTCAAAAATCTCATGTGAGTTGAATGTTGTTTTTAGTTGTTAATTTGGACTCATAAGCTCACTTAAGCTCCTTATAAAGCTTTTCTAAGCTTTTAGTAACCTTTAAAACTCTGTTTAGTATCAAAAAGAAAAATACCAAAAATACCAAATAAATTAGTAAAAATAAAAAATCAAGAATGAAGAAGAAAGGCTGGAGCAAGGTGAATTTTGGATTGCCTTGGGTTTAGAGCTTCTTAGGAAGCTATAGGTTGTGTTCTCGTTACTTTGGTTCTCTGTTTTTATGCTTGAACTCAATTTGTAAGCAATTTTCTCATAATTTGCATTTCATAGTATAAGTGCTTAAAGTTTGTTAATTTTAGTTTAAATCTGTTTTAATATAGTTATTATAAGATAATCACTAGATTCCTTGCTTTAAAAACCTGTTTTAGTATGTAAAGCTTCAAAACAGTTTCATATAGGACTGTTTGGATTTGCTTGTTTAACTGTTTTAAAGAGTGTTGGTGTTGTTTCTTGTTATTGTCCTGTGTCACTGATATGTGTCTAAATACACATATATTTTATATTATTTAAACCCACAAAAACGACCAAAAACACACAAATGACTATATAAATGTTACAAATATCATTGAAATGTGTTTTTATGTGATTCAGGTACAAAAAGATTGAAAACAAGTGAAAAATGATCAAAGTTCACAAAACTGTCATTTTCAGTCCCTGGAGTTTCACAAATTGGCAGAATTAGTCCCTGAAGGTTTAAATTGGAAGAAAAGTCAACCCCAGTCCTTTTAAAATCAAAATTTATCAAAAATGATCCTTGGGTAAAAAGTTTGGAGAATTTACAAGTTTGGTCCTTCAAGTTTCAAAATTGGCAAAAAATAGTCCTTGGGTATTTAAAAATGAAAACTTATCAAATTATACCCTTGTACTATTCACATGTTACAATTTAAACCCTTTTGATAACTTTTGGGAAATTACAGTTTCAACCCTTCAAGAATTCAGAAAATACAATTTTGGTCCTTGGGCTTTTACCACTTAAAACAAACGGACCCTTTGTATTATTAACTCAACAATATTGACCAATACCAGTTTGACTTCAGTCAAACCCACTCCCTCTTCTCCTTCCTCACAACCCCGCCAAAACCAAAACCACCCTCCACCTTGCCTGGTTTCTTCACCACCTCATCATACCAGCTGTCTAACAACTCTCACCACCATCTCCTTCCACCTATACCAGCCTACAATCATTTAATGCTTCCCCACCATCAAACACTCTACCTCACCTCACATACCACGGTTTTGCTTTACACCTCAACCCCCACCCATAAACCCACCAAACATGTCCCTTCCACCTCTATAACAAACCAAGAAGCATTAATTGCAGTGAACGCCTCAATCTACTAGTATCACTTTTGGCGCCAAAAGTGAATTCAAAGGCTAGGATCATCTCTGCTCAATCAATGGTCAAGAATTAAAGTGGGATTTGACCAAGAAGCTAGTGGGAACTCAAATGACTATAAAGATCAGAGGAGAGGCAAAGAGAAGACTACCTTGGGCTAGCCTTGGTCATGTAGTGTGATGATTTAAAAGCTTTCTTTAAATTCATTGTCTTTTAATGTTTTAATGTTGTAATCTTTCTCAAATTAGTGTAATGAAACTTTATTTCCAGTTTAATTTAAAGTTTCTTTTCAGTTTCATGTTTTGCTTAAATTTCCTTTAATTTTCATGTTCTTTAATTTCATGTTAACTGGTTGTTTAATGGACTTCTATAGCTCATATAAGCTCATGACAAAAGCTTTCAAGTTTTTAGAAACCTTAATTTAGCCTTAGTATTTAAAATTCAGAAAACACTAAAAAATCAAGAAAAACAAATGAAAAACCAAAAATAATAAAGTGATTTTTGGTGAAACGCATGGAGCAAGGTTAATTGTGGATTTCCTTTGGTTTAGAAGCTTTGTGGAAAGCCTTAGGATGTGTTCTGTGACCATGGTTCTCATTTTAGAGCTTAGATTCACTTGTAAGCTCATTTTACCATTTTTGCATTTCTTGTTTAGGTGTTTTAGATGCTACAATTTTCATGTTTCTGTGTTTCTTTGTTGTTTGTTAATGATATTATAGCTTTATATTAGGTTGTTATGTTTTGGATTTGATTGTGGTTTGATATTGCACTTGACTGTCAATATGCTAGTTTTTGACAATCCTAGACCTAGACTTGTGTGACTACTTGTTTAGGCTTAAAAAGGTCCATTTTGACACTTTGGTTCCTCTGGATTTGATGGAATAGGTTTACACTATCTTTTTTGCGCATACTTGATTACATTAAAGGGTTGTTTGGATCTAATAGTGAATCTGTGTTTAAGGTTGTGTTTGTGGTTGTTCTTGTTTGATGAACTCCTCATATGGCCTATTTACCTCAGTGAAACCTTAATCAAGTGGTGTAGCATGGTAGAAAGTCAATTTGACACTTGACAATCTCATTATGAGCACTGTGAGATTGTTAGAACTCATAACCTTGCATACTTGTTTAAATCTTGTTTATCTTTGTTAATTTCATGTTCTTATTGCTTAATATAACATATTAAATCAGTAGTTTAAGTTTTAAATTCAGTTTAGTCAACTTTTTAGTTTTTAGTTAAAGTCAAATTTTCCTTTTGTCATTTTTGAATTAACTAGATAATTTTCTCTAGACTTTAATATTGAATTTCATAATCATTGCTTTTAGGATGTTTTAGTTTTGTTGCTAATCTTGTTTATTCTATTTTTGTTAATTTTTATATGTCATGTTTAACTGCTTATTTTATAGCTTGTTTTTGCCACAGTACTTGCACTTTAAATTTGTCAAATTAATGAGCTGCGAGAAGTTTCATTATTTGGCCCAAGCTTGTGCACTTGGCTTCTTTGTTAGCCCAGAGGCCTAGTTGTTATGTGTATGCTTATTTTTATCTTATTTGCTTAATTAGACTACTTAATCAACCCATTTTTTGTCCCATCTTACTCACTACTACAGAAGCAAACGTGTAGTTGAGTTGTTTCCTAAGCTCTCAAATAGCTCCTCATTGAGCTTGAGCTTGTGATTTTTGGCCTTATGTGAGGCTAATCTATCATACTCGATGTTTTAGAGTGCTTGTTGAACTCTAATGAGCTAATTTGATAAGTTAAATTAGAGCTTGTTGTTTGCCCATTCTCCAGTTCATGAGAACTCATGAACTTACACCACCATTATGACTCTAAAAGCTCATTTGTGGTCATAAGCTTGTGTGGGTTTAGTTTTTGTGAAGCTCATCCACCCAACTTTAAGATCCTATGCTTAATTTTCCCCTAGCGACTTATTTGCTAGGGCGCAAGTGGCTTATAACTTGTCCCGTTTTTCGGTGTATATCTTGAGTGTATCAAATATACAGTCTGAGCCTTGTTGCTTTTCTTCTCATTATTGGCTTATCCGGTTAAGTGAGATCTTGACTTTGGTTTATAATTAGTTCACATAGCTAGCTTTAAGATTACCATCTTGTATTCCAAGTTATAGCTTATTTCATAAATTTGAAATCAAGTCGGCAGTACCTTGCAATGGTTCGGTACTTTGGATTTGGAATTGCTTATTAGCTTATGAGCTTATTTGATGAAATCCAGTACACATGCTTGTTTATACTTGTTCATATCACTTGTACATATATTATTTTTCCTTTACTTTCCTGTGTGGAGCTTATACCAGGCTTATTCAAGCCTTCACTCCATCCAAGTTAAGCCAAAAGCTTAACTGTCTAAACCATAAGCTCACACTTGTGCACCATTCCAATGCATAAATCTTGTTCATACTTGTCCATTGGACTTGTGTATATCTTACTTTTTCTTTGTTTCTTTGTAAAGCTTTTCCAAGCTTATTAGAATTTAGTTCAACTGTTAAGCCAAAAGCTTAGCGTGGGAATCATAAGCCCATGAATTGCTTATTTCTTAGTTTGTAAAGTTTTGTTTTCATTAAACATGTATAATATCAGTATTTAGTTAGTCCAGAAAAAGAAAAAACTAAAAAGCTCCACTTTAAAGCTAAGTGATATCTTCTATTTAGAAGCTTAATTGCTTATTAGCTTATTTTTGTTAAGGACATATAGTTTTTAGATTTTTCTTAGGTTCCTTTATTTATTTAATAATTAGGTAAAAAGTTTCAGATTTTTCTTTATTCATTTAATACTTTTAATAAATCAATAATAGTTTTTAGTAATTAATAATAGTAAATAATTCATAATAAATACAATAATTGTGTAAAAAAATACATTTTCAGATTCAAAAATTATTTTATAATATTTTAGATTTTTCAGATTCTTTATTTCATTTATTTAAGTTAATTTTAGATTTTCTTATTATTTAATTCATTTTTAAATACATTTAATTCATTTTTAATTAATAATAATTAAATAAATAGTCATAAAAAATAATTTTATTTTTCCAATAATTTTCTTGCATCATTAGGATTGTTAAAATGTATTTTCCATATTCGTAGGTATTTTACTTCTTTATTTTCACGTTTTATTTCGTACGTTCACGTAATTTTATTTAAACGTACGTTTTAGGTTTTAAACGTTAATCGATTTTAAATATAGAATTAAAATGACTTCAAAGTTTTGTGGAAGTTGTATTCGACCGAATTCACTCTTTATTTTGTTTCGTTTACGTATTGATACGCTGGCGTACGCATTTTAGTTTTTCTGGTTTTCTAAACTTTTATATAAATTTGTAAATTATAGATAAATATTTTAATTCTACTTAATTTGCATTTAAGCCCCTAAGGCATGCAAATCCCTACTATAGTTATAATCGTTTTGTTTTTATACGTTTACGTTTAATTTAAGTTAAACGCACGTTTGTATATCTTTTCGCGTTTTCGTTTCGGATTTCCGTTTTTACGACATATAGCTGTGAGAGCTATCACTATTCACATTCTAGTGTTAGTCAATGATTCTTGTTTTTGTATATTCAATATCATTTCACACACATTCATTTGTATTACAGTTTTCGTTGGGACATAATGACCCGGGGAAACACTAAACTCCTCTGGACTTAATTGCATTCTGTTACAGCTGTTTGACTTTTATGGTTGACTATTCACAAGTGGTTGACTAATAAAAGATAGACCGTTCGGAGCGAATCAGTCACATAAGTACCTAATATCTTATTGCAACAAAGAAAACCAGTCCTTATTTAAGAAAAAGTCAAAAATACTTTTAATCTCACTTATCTAGTTAACTGTTAGGATTTAGGAACTAAAAGTCATCATAGTTGTTTAGAACTTGTTAACTTAGCTTAGTTCCATCTTATTTTAGGTTAATACAACATAATTAGTGAGTAGGATTAATTTAAAGTTCACTTAAGTCAACTTATTAGAGTTATATAAAAAGTCAAAATTTTCAATTTAGCAGTTTTTGAATAAAATAGATAATTTTATATAGGACTTAATTTTAGCTTTCAAGATTTGAGCTTTAGGAATATTAAAATATAGCTGCTCATCTTAATCATAATATTTTTTATATTTGCTAGTTAGCTTATTAAAGCTTATTTTTAGTTTCTTTTAAGCCCTTTTCTAAAAATGTGCCACAGTACACGCAGTTAGTGCCCCACAAGCTCATCAAGAGCTTATTAGTGAACCTCAGCTTATGAACCTTGGCTTTTTGGAAAGCCAATCTAGCAATTCACAGGACGGTGCTTATTTTCCATTTTGCGACTTATTTGGTAGGGCTAACCAGCAAGTTGTCATTCCATCGGTGTATCTTGAATGTTCAAATATATATCTGAGTGTTTAAATCTTTTTCTCAAGCTCACACGAGCTTATTAGTGGACCCATAGTGAGAGCTTTGGCTTTTGGACACCCACCACTCAACTCAATGCCTCAGTCCTTATTTTGAGCTTTTCACTTATTTCATAAGCTAAAATTGCTTTAGATATACTGAGACTGTTTGGTAGATAGACTTAGCATAAGTGCTTATTTGCTTATTTTAAGCTTATCAATGTGATTATCTGTGCTTTTTAGCTTAATTTGAGTACTCTTAGCTTATTTACATCTTATTTTAACTTTGGTTCCAAGCTGTGTGAAGCTTCTTTGAGCTTAAAAATCAAAATAAGCCATAAGCTCAAACATTGAGCTCATAAGCTCATTCTCGACTTATTTTTAAGTTCCAAAATTTTGTCTTTATTAAAGTTGCTTATAATCAGTAGTATAATAGGTTTATAAAAGAAAAATCACAAAAACATCATTTTTAAAATAGTGATAGCGTTTATTTAATAGAATTTAGCTTTTTAATTTTCTTTTCAGCTTATTATTAAGCACTTCCTGTTTTTATAATTTTCTTAGCTTCTGTCATCATAGGATAATTTTATTAAAAATTTCATAATTTTCTTAGCTTGTTTAGTATTTATTAGAATTAAAATAGTTAAAAGTATTAAATAATTAATAATAAATAAATTAAAAGCATAAAAAATATCTTTTCAGTTTTAAAATTAGTTTTCTAATATTTTAGATTTTTCTAAGTCATAATTTCATTTTCTAGCTTTATTTCATATTTTCTTATATTTTAGAGTATTATTAAATAGTTAAAAATAGTTTTAATTAATAATAATTAAATAAATAGTTATAAAAATAATTTTAATTTTTTAATAATTTTCTTTTATTATTAGGTTTGTAAAAATATCATTTTCATATTTGTAGGTCTTTTATTTCTTAATACTCACGTTTTATTTTACATACGTTCGTAGTTTAATTTGTCGTAGCGTTCACATTTGTTTAATCGATTGTTTGTGCTTTATATTTCGTATCCAAATACAATTCAATCAATCGTAGTGTAGTTATCAATCAAAATCCTTACTGATCATTATCCTTAGTGATCATTCGACATCTGAATGTTTTTAAAGCACCATTCGGTCTCAGTGGGACTTAACGACGGGAATCCACTATATTCAAAATTGCATTGGTTTTTATTTTGAATTTTATTACGGTTGACCATTCACAAGTGGTTGATTTGTGTGATAAACTTGGCAGTTTGGCGGATCAAATTTTGGTAGCCATTGCTTGCGGTGACTTTAGCGTGTTTTAAGCATTCTCGGATATACTTGTACATATACCACCTTTTGTAACAGATTTTTGTAAAGTTATCAATATCAAAAGTTCATTAACACTTTTCTAAAGTGTTAACAACACAAACAAATATAAACAACAAAACAATCGTAGCACGTTTTTCTATCACTGTATTTTCTTTAAAGGTGATTCTTAAGAGATCGATTTAGTTAATGAGCGATACCAAAAAATTGTCCAAAAGTATTTAAACCCTAGCACAAATCCATACTACGTCTTTTGGTGGTACTTAATAAATACATAAAAATCAACCACCGCAAATCAAGGCGGTACACCTACCAACTGGGGGTGTGAACATTAATAAGTTCCTAATCTTACAGATCAAAACTTGCCTTTGTGTCCTTGTTATTTGGTGTACCTTTTTCAAAGAAGCCATTTCATTTGTGATTATTGGTTTAAGTTCACTTGTCGTTTTACCTCGCATTTGTTTTGGCCCGATTTTTAAACTTAGTGCATCTTGCGCTCGTTCTTCCAGCTCTACAAGTCCACTTTCAGAGCTTCAAATATTCAGCGTAGAGGCGTGAAGGGCGTTCTGCTCGCCGGTAGTGGGGAACGTCTAGTACCACCACCCCATGCCGTAATGGCGGAGATAACCGATGAATGAGCTTCCCAGCACCCATCGAGGGTTACGGAGATGCCATTGTTGTTGCACCGACCATCGTGGTGATACCTTTGAGCTCAAAACCGGGTTGCTTAATCTTGTGACCCAAAGCCAATTTTATGGTTTTGAGGGGACCCTAATGCACATATTCGATGGTTCAACAAGATTGCATCGACCATCAAATACAAAAATGTCCCACATGAAGCAATTAAGCTTCTTCTGTTTCCATTCTCTCTAGAGAGGACAAGCCCGGTGGCTTGAGAAACAACCCCTCGTTCCATTGAGACATGGGAAGATCTAGTCACTAAGTTTGTTAACGAATTCTATCCTCCATCTCGAACTACAAGTCTTAAGAATGAGATAATGAAATTCTCTCAAAGATTTGATGAATCATTAGGGGAGGCATGGGATCGTTACAAAGAGTTGCTCATAAGTGTCCGCATCATGGTTTTACCGAGTTAATGCAAATGGATATACAATGGTCCGAGCCAAAGTGACCAAGACTCTTTAAATGCCTCCGCGGAGGTAATTTCCTGAGCAAGACCACAAAAGAAGCCTTGCAAATCATAGAAAACAAGTCCAGGTCGCCCTTTCCGAACAAAGACATATCGGTCTCAGTCTAATGCAGGACCTTCTACTTCATCTCACGTGAGTACATCTAGCATCGATGCTAAGATTGAAAAACTCATAGATATTGTTCAGGCTTTGGTTCTTGCTAACCAAAAGAAAGTCACTTTCACCATGACACCATCACATGGTGAAGTGAAGAAAGTCAGTGCTGTGTCACTTGTGGTGGCCCTCATGCATACTAAACGTCTTGCCACCGATGGTAGTCCGTTTGAAGCCAATGCTATAGCCGGTACTTCACATCAAGGAGGTAATCAATACCGTCCTCAAAATGAGCCAAACTATCGTGCTAATACTTATCAGGGACTGGTTCGCTCCTGAACAGTCAAGTTTAATCACACAAGCTGACCACTTGTGAATGGTCAACAATAATAAACTTAAAACTGACTCGAGAAAGCAATTCAATTAAGATCCGAGAGGAATATAGTGGATTCGGTTCGTTAAGTCCCAGGATGAATGATGTTAACAGACAGATGTCGAATAATCACTAAGGATAGTGATCGAAGGGATTTTGGAATAATTATACCTAAAGAGAAAGTTTATAAATTACAGGGGCTTAAATGCAAATTAAAGAAAATTAAAAAGTTAATATATATTAAATAAACTATTATCCTATTTTTACAATGATGTTTTTCTTGATTTATAAAACAAAATAACTTACATAAACTATTTAACTAAACGTAAACTTAAATTACCTAAAAATGTGACCTAAAATGAAAATATGCGTATGTGTATAAAATTACTTGAGTGCGCAAGCAAAGCGTAAAATTTTGAAATAAAAGTCCTCTAGTGTAAAACAATTTTCTTACCTACTATATGACAAAATAAAATTTTAGAAAAAGAATTATATTTTTTGACTTTTATATTTTTTTATATGAATTAAATACTATTTTAGACTAATTAAATGATTAAAAATACTAAAACTATTTAGAAAAATATGAAACTTTTTTATAAATTACTTTATACTAATACAAAGTTAAGAAAAATACAAAAGTTGAAAAAGCTAGATTAAATAAGCTGAAAATAAGCTAATAAGCTCGTATAAGCTTAAATGGACAAGAAGGGTTATATATTAAATTGTGCAAACCTATACCAGTCAAAGACCCAAGGGCAGTTGGTATGGTGTGTGTGTGGTGAGTTGGGTGGCCTGTGGTTCAATCCCAGCAATGGCTTTTGCTTTTTATTTTATTTTTGATTTTTTCTTTTACAAATGCTTAAGTACACTAAGATAAGCAAATTTTAAAACTACAACTTTGTGAAAACCACTAATAAGCCGGTTTGAGCTTATTTATCTCAACGAGTGCAAATATTGGAAATAAGCATCAAGGTTTAAGCCAAAAATGGCTTATAAGCTAAAAATAAACAAAGGAAAACTGGAAATAAGCTGAGAAACTAATGATAAGCTAGAATGATAACTAAACAAGCTCAATGACTTAGAAATAAGCACTAAATAAGCCAAATAAGCACAAATCTATCTCGCTTGCACGTGTAACTTTGTATGGTTTTACTAGGCACTTTTGAGCTTATTTTAAGCACTGAGATAAGCTAGAAACTTAAAACAAACACTGGGACTAACTAGCATACCAATTAAGCTTTCCAAAAAGCTAAGATTCTCACAGTGGTATCCACTGATGAGCTTATAATGAGCTTATGCAAAAGTTTGAAAACACTTGAATGCTCGGTGTACTATGTGGAATGGATCAAACAAAAAGCCATAAGGTGTTTATCAAATAAGCTACAAATGGAAAACAATCATGGAACTTCAAGCTAGCCAGATGGGCTTCTAGAATCAACAAATTGCATAAGCTAAGCTTTTCTAATAAGCAAGTTATAAGCTTGAGAAATGAGCTTGTGAAATCGTACTTGCAGGCACGTGGCATGTTTACAGAAAAGGACTTAAAATAGGCTAATGAATAAGCAGTTAATAAGCTAATTAGAAGTGAAGGCGTTATTTTTCTAATTTAGTTAAGCAGCAAAAGTTTAATATCCCAAAAGCATATAGACTAAATATTAATATTAAGCACTCACTAAAATTATGAAGTTTATTCAAAAACTGTAATTAGAAAATTTTGACTTTTTAATTTACACTAAGAGTTTGACTTTTATGAACTTCTAATTGATTCTAATGATTGAATATGTTATAATAAGCTAAAATAAGATTAAATTAAGTTATATTAACAAGGTTTAAGCTAATTTGATGTGATTTGTACTTAAAATTTCCTAACAGTTGACACTTAAGAGATTTTAATGATGATTTTGACTTATTATTGAACAAGGGCTGAATTTTATGTTATGACTGAGCTATTAGATGCTATTGTGATACATACCAAACAAGCACAATACCATAGTTAACCTCTAATACAGTTTAACAAGCAGATCTAAACATTACTTAATGAGACTGTTTTGATGATTTACAAAGCAAAACACTGATTTAGACTATGCTATTGATTTAAGATCTTATAATATCATAGATTGAGACTAAATAAACATAAAACAATAGTACTAACAACATAAATCATAAGAAGGATGATTATGCTATTTTAACTGTCAAAATGAGATTCTTAATAACTACAAATTAAAGAGAACAAGTAACTGGTTTTATTGTTTAATTTTACTTAACTATGACTAATAAACATAAATAAACAGAGATTTAAACTTATGAATGTCTTTACACAGCTTAAATGCCAAAATGGGTCAAAGGCTTACAACTTGGATCCAAGCTCAAAGCTCGAGAACTGAGGTATATAAACACAACCTAAAGCTTCCCAATAAGCACTAAACCCAAGGCAATCAAGAATTCACCTTGCTCCTTGCATTTTTCTTCATTTCTTATAATTTTTTATTTATGACTGATTTTCTTGATTTTTACGAATTATTGCTTTTGACTACCAAACTGATTTTTAAAGGGTTTCTAATAGCTTAGATAAGCTATATAGGAGCTTATATGAGCTTAAGAGTCCAAAATAATGACTAACAACAACATTTCATTCACATGAGATTTTTGACTTTAAAATGCACAAACTGAAAATGGTACTTAAAACTTGAAATCACTTGTTGATAAAGATTATAAATACACTGAGATAGATAAAAACAGAACTTGAAAGCTTAAGATTACACCTTTGGAATTTAAAAGTGATTAAAACGACATACATTAACTAATTAAAAACTAGATATGTTTCCACATTGCCTCTTACCCTTTTTATAAAGATCTTTATGACTTGGTGTCAACCTCTGAGACTTTCCCACTTGACTTCAGCCCTTGAATTCATCAAAATCTTCCATGTGAATTTTGGCCCAATTTTCTCTTGGCATGAGGTGTTTTTGCATTTAATGCATTTTGGTATGTAAAGGTGGAGGGGGTTGGTATACCGGGGATAAGGTGAGGTGGAGAGGTGGGGAAAACAGGTGGTGAAACCACCGGTTTCGCGGGTTGCGAGAATGATCTTGGTGGAGAGGAGATGAACAAAGGAGAGTAGTTTTTGGCGCTTGACCGGTTTTGACCGGATATTAATATGAAGGGGTTCATAATCGGGGTCACAGGGATAAATGGCAGGGGTCTATTGTTTTGGCTGGGGTTCTAAATACAAAAGGGGTCCGTTTGGTATTAATTAAGCACAAGGACCATTTTTGCAATTTATGCAAAGTTAAGGGACTGAACCTGTCCATTTTCCAAAGTTCTCACAAGGACCAGTCCTGCCAAATGTGAATAGTATAAGGACCATATTTGATAATTTCCCATTTTTAAGTATCCAAGGACCTTATTTGACAATTTTCAAAACTTGAAGGACTAAAGTTGTAATTTTGCAATTTTTGATTTTAAGGACCAATTTTGACAACTCATGAATCCCTAAGGACTTAAAATGATATTTTTATTTATTTTGATTTACCAGGACCGCTTTTGACAACTTTGAAACTTGAGGGACTAAAGCGCCAATTATGCAAACTTGATACGCTTTTCATCTGATTTTGATATTTTTGCATTTAAAACACATAAAACACTTATTTGTGATATTTTCATCATTTTGATGCATTTCAGAGTATTTTCAGATGTTTTAGCTAAATAGACTTAAAATGATGAGTATTTAGACACTCATCAGGTGACCACCCGGTTTAACCGTAATCCTAACATGCAAAACCTGAATCGAACCAACCTAGAATGAACCAAGGTTATAAAACCAAGGTAATTTCTATCCCGGACCAAATCAAGGTTTCCAACATCAAGGAAACCTTAATCAAAACAATTTCAATCGAGGGAATCAATTTCATGGGAATATAAATACTAACCAAGGAAATTTTCAAAATCAAGGCCCTAATCCGAACAATAGAGGCCAGAATTTTCCTAATCAAACTCAAGCCATTGTTCCAACTGGACCATCATCCGATGAGTTATTGAAACAATTCATGAAATCCCAAGATGAAATGAACAAGTTGTTGGTCGTCCGATCGATCTAAAGAAGTCTTTAAATGATCAACCCTGGCTCGGAAAACTTCCGAGCAACACGATCGCTAACCCGAGGGCGATGCAAAGGCGATTAAACCGAAGTGGTGTTTCATACAATGGACCCGCTATTCCTACTACCTCTTCTTCTCTCCCGAAGGTAGTGGAAAGTGAAACTGAGGCTACAAAGGACAAGGAACTTCCTACTAATAACGGAGGTACCAACGATGTCCAACCTCAAGTTGTCCAGAAACCCAAATCCAATCCGGAGTTGTTTTGAAACTCAAAGGTAGCTCCGTTGAAAACCCCAATCCAAATCTTCTATTCCTTACCCATCACGTTTGAATGAGCAAAAGCTCCGCGAAAAAGCCGGTCATCAAATGGACAAATTTTTTCAAATTTTCCAAGAACTACATTTTGACATAAGATTTGTGGATGCTATCATCTTTGATGCCCAAGTTTGCATCAACTCTCAAACACATGTTAAGCAATAAGGAAAAGCTGTTTGAAATGGCTAAAACTCCTCTCGAGCGAAGCGCTTCAGCAGTTATCTTGAAGAAGCTTCCCGAGAAGCTTGGAGATCCTGGAAAATTTCTCTTACCTTGTGTATTTCCGGGAATGGTTGAATGCTTTGCCTTAGCCGATCTTGGTGCAAGCATCAATCGATGCCTTATTCAAGATATGGAAGAAACTTTCTCTTCCGGATCTTACTCTATATGCATGACTCTCGAGCTTGCAGATCGCACAATATCCCGTCCTCTTGGCATTGCCGAGGACGTATTTGTGAAAGTAGGAAAGTTCCATTTTCCGGCTGACTTTGTGGTTGTTGATTTCGATTGATCAAGGGTTCCTCTCATTG
The DNA here is from genome assembly GCA_910596185.1 of Chrysanthemum makinoi. Lineage (NCBI taxonomy): Eukaryota > Viridiplantae > Streptophyta > Magnoliopsida > Asterales > Asteraceae > Chrysanthemum > Chrysanthemum makinoi. The sequence goes on from OU343224.1 coordinate 221,054,154, forward strand.
TTGGGCGAGGATTCCTGAGAACGGGCCATGCTCTCATTGATGTATTTGAGCAAGAAATCACATTACGTGTGGGTAATGAAGCTGCCACCTTTAACCTTGATCAAACTTCGAGGTACTCCGCAAACTATGATTCAGTCGGTTAACCGAATAGATGTCATTGATGTTGCTTCTCAAGAGTACTCTCAAGAAGTTCTTGGTTATGATCATAATTCTTGAAAGTGATAATCTCACTCATTCATTTCAACCCATCATTGCCAATTCTACTCCTTCTCTCACTCCATTTGAGGAAAGTGACTTCATCTTAGAAGAGATTGAAGCATACTTGTCTAGTGATTCAGTTTCATGGGAAATTGATCACGCCCCAATTGACATCGAGGGAGATATTCTTCTCATCGAGAAGATGCTCAATGATGATCCATCATCACTCCCTCCTGTCGAGCTTCATAACAAGGAAGTCAAGTCAGGTTGAGAAAGCAAGAATTTCACGGTCGAACTTAAGGACTTACCACCTCATCTCGAGTATGCATTTCTTGAGGGTGATGATAAATTACCCGTCATTATTGCTCGAGATTTGATTAAAGATGAAAAGATCTGCTCTCATAAAGGTCTTGAAGTCACACAAGCAAGCAATTGCTTGGAAACTCTCCGACATTAAGGGTATCAACCATGAGTTTTGTACTCACAAAATCTTGATGGAGGATGACTTCAAACCAGGCAGTTCAACATCGAGAGAAGAGTAAATCAAAATCCATGATGTTATTAAACAAGAGGTTCTTAAACTTCTTGATGCAGGATTAATTTACCCGATCTCTGATAGTCCTTGGGTTAGCCCAATTCATTGTGTTCCAAAAAAGGGTGGCATAAGCTGTTGTCACAAATGAAGCGAGTTAATTCCAACTCGATTGGTTACTGGGATGGCGTGTTTGCATTGACTATCGTAAGTTGAATGACGCCACCCGAAAGACCATTTTCCTCTACCCTTCATGGACCAAATGCTTGAGAGATTAGCAGGAAACGAATACTATTGTTTCCTTGATGGTTTCTCGGGGTATTTTCAGATCCCCATTGGTCCACAGGATCAAGAAAAGACTACATTCACGCTCCATACGGAACTTTTGCCTATAGGCGTATGCCTTTTGGCCTATGTAATGCTCTCACGCGTTCCAACGATGTATGATGGCCATTTTCCACGACATGATCGGGGAAACAATGGAGGTGTTTATGGATGACTTCTCGGTCATTGGGGACTCATTTCAAACATGTCTCTCCCATTTAGAAAAATGCTAAAACGGTGTGAAGACACCAATCTTTGTCTGAATTGGGAGAAGAGTCACTTTATGGTCAAAGAAGGCATAGTCCTTGGCCATAAGATTTCTAAAAATGGGATTGAGGTCGATAGAGCAAAAGTCGATGTTATTGCCAAATTGCCTCATCCTACTACCGTTAAAGGTATTAGGAGTTTTAGGTCATCCGGTTTTATCGCAGATTCATACAAGATTTTTCTAAAATCGCCCGGCCTATGACTCATCTTCTTGAAAAAGATGCTCCTTTTATCTTCTCACCTGAGTGCATCAAGGCTTTTGAAACATTAAAGAAAAATCTTCATGAAGCACCCATTCGTTGCTCCCGAATGGGATTTACCCTTTGAACTCATGTGCGATGCAAGTGATTTTGCTATCGGTGCGGTCCTAGGGCAACGTAGATCCAAGCATTTTCAGCCTATCCACTACGCGAGTAAACTATGGCTGAAGCTCAAACTCATTACACCACCACAGAAAAAGAGCTACTAGCCGTGGTGTATGCTTTTGAGAAGTTTCGGCCGTACTTAATCTTGATCAAATGCGTGGTGTATACGGATCATTCGGCTCTCAAATATCTCTTTGCAAAACAAGATGCAAAGCCGAGATTGCTCCGTTGGGTTCTCCTCCTGCAAGAATTTGATATCATTATACGTGATAAAAAAGGAGCTGAGAACCTAGCTGCTGATCATCTGTCCCGTCTGGAAAACCCTCACCAAGATGTTTTTGAGAAAAAGGAAACAAATGAAACATTTCCTCTCGAGACACTCAATGCGGTTACTTTTCGTGGAAACTCTACTACCCCATGGTTTGCTGACTTCGCAAATTACCATGCGGGTAACTTCATAGTAAAAGGAATATCGACCCAACAGAAGAACAAATTCTTCAAAGATGTTAAACATTACTTGGACGACCCTACTTATTCAAAATCAATGCGGATCAAGTCATCCGACGGTGTGTTTATGGCCAGGAAGCTATGGACATTCTCAAAGCTTGCCATCTGGACCCAAGGGGGCCATCATAGTCCAAACTACACTGCCAAGAAGGTGTTTGATTTCGGGTTTTATTGGCCCACGATTTACAAGGATGCCCACGATTTTGTCAAAACATGTGACGCTTGTCAACGTCACGAAAATATCTCATAAAAGAAATGAAATGCCGCAAAACGCCATTCAAGTATGTGAGATCTTTGACATCTGGGGCATTGACTTTATGGGGCCATTTCCATCATCTCGAGGAAATAAATACATACTTGTGGCTGTTGACTATTTGTCAAAATGGGTTGAAGCGAAAGCTTTACCCACCAATGATGCCTGAGTTGTTGTGAAATTCTTAAAATCTCTTTTTGCTAGGTTTGGAACTCCACGAGCTATAATCAGTGATCGTGGTACACATTTCCGCAATGACCAATTTGATAGAGTCATGCAAAAGTATGGTGTAACTCACCGTCTCTATCATGCGTACCACCCCAAACAAAGTGGGCAAGTGGAAGTTTCCAACCGAGGGATTAAAAGAATTCGAAAGGACAGTAGGCTTAAAACCGTGCCTCTTGGTCGGATAAGCTAGATGACGCACTCTGGGCCTTCCGTATAGCTTATAAAACACCCATCGGGTGTACTCCATACAAACTAGTGTACGGAAAGGCGTGTCATCTGCCGATTGAGCTCGAGCACAAAGCATATTGGGGCTTGAAACATGCAAACTTCGATATTGAGAACATACCGGTGATCGCGGAAAGTTCAAATGAATGAACTAAATGAACTCCGTGATCAAGCATACGAGAACTCTTTGATCTACAAACAAAAGACAAAGAAGATTCATGACTCCAAAATCAAGAACCGCGTTTTCAACGTCGGTGATCGAGTCCTTCTTTTCAATTCAAGATTGAAGATATTCTCGGGAAAGCTCAAGTCCCGTTGGTCTGGTCCATCTACTATTGCTAAGGTTTATCCTTATGGTACTATTGAGTTATCTCAACCCGATGGTCCAAATTTTAAAGTGAATGGTCATCGATTAAAGCACTATTTTGGAGAGGACATTCCACCCATGGTTGTCCTAGATTTACAAACTTTCCCTATGAACCAATGAATGCGGGGATCGAGTCAAGCTAGTGATTTGGGAATCAAAAACAATAGCACACCATATGAGTTTTCACCCATATTTCTGACTTCTTTCTACTTTCTACCACCCTAGTGTGGGGGAGTTGCCCCCCGCTGTTGTATATAAAGTATAAAAAAAATAAATAAATAAAAAAAAATAATGGCCGTAGTATTTCCCTTTTACGTTCTAAGTTTCGGCATAACCGCCGGCACTTTGAATATTGAGGGCAATATTCATTTCTAGTGTGGGGGAATTCTCACGAATTTTATCATGTAATTATACCACCCATTCCCCATTTTGGCCAAAATTTTTTTTGGAGTAAGTGTTTTGCACTTACTCACAAATGGTAATCATCCGCCATGTCTAACCCACATAAGGATTGGCTAATCCAGGAGCAAACGGCTCTTGGTAAATATATCTCAAATCCGTTTATGGCTTGCAATTTGCCCAAAATTGTATGGTGTTCAGCTCACCATATCTTTAATTAGTGAAAAGTTGGCTAGCCTGCAAGTTTATGGCTTGTGGTAAAGGCAGTTGGAAAGCCATAATTGGTAATCGACTCACCAAAAATAATATTGATAATTTATCTAATAGTTGGCTAGTCCGAAAGCAAGCGGCCGGCTTCTGGTAAAGACAAATCAAAACCGTTGAAAGCTAGTGATTTGCTCAAAATCATTTGGTTATCATTGTACCAAGGTTCTTACTTGAACTAAAACAACTGGCTACTCCAGAAGTAATGGCTTTTGGTAAAGAGATTCAAATCCATTAAGTTTTCTCAAAATATTGCTAGGGACTAGCAATATCTTAGTGTGAGGGATTGATGTGTGCTAAATACTCATCATTTTTGTACCATTTAGACTGTCAAAAGCATCCAAAAATACCCGTCAAAGCATCAAAATGATAAAAATATCACAAATAAGTGTTTTATGTGTTTTAAATGCAAAAATACCAAAATCAGATGAAAAACGTATCAAGTTTGCATAATTGGCAGTTTTAGTCCCCCAAGTTTCAAAAGTTGTCAAAAATAGTCCCTGGTAAATCAAAATAAATCAAAATAAAGAAAAATGTTATTTAAAGTCCCTATGGATTCATGAGTTGTCAAAAATAGTCCTTTGAAGTTAAAATTGCATATTTGCAACTTAGGTCCCTAAAGTTTGAAAATTGTCATAAAAGGTCCTCGGATATTTAAAAAGTGAAAATAATCAAATGTGGTCTTTGTACTATTCATATATGGCAAATTTGATCCTTGTGTTAACTATGGAAAAGTGGCAGGTTCAGTCCCTCAAGATTGCAGAAATTACATGAATGGTCCTTGTGCTTAATCTATACCAAACGGACCCTTGTATTATTAATAACCCAAAACCCAAATCAAAAACCCAGTATTTGGCCCAAATGCAAACCCAAGCCCACACCACTTGAACCATGAACCATGAACCTCGAAAGTCCACATCCATTTTGACCCTGCCAAAACCCACTTGACCCCCAAAATGAACCCCCTGCGTTATTATTAAAAACGGGTCAACGAAAGTCAAATACCACGTCCACTGTTCATCTCCCTCACATAACGCCAAAACCAAACACCCCATCAAACCACCCTGGTTTCCACATTTCCACCTGTTATCCAGCTGTTTAACCACTCCCCTCCACCTCCACCTCCACATCCTCCCAAACTTCTTTAAATGCAAAAACCTGGTCAAACACCTTTTGCCACCAAAATGCCACATGTACGAATATGATGAGATTGATGAATTCAAGGGTTGAAATCAAGTGGGAAAGTCTCAGAGATGTCGACAAAGCCAAAAGAGATCATTGTAAAGAGAAGAAAGAAGCAATGTAGAATATATCTAGTATAATTTTAATTTACTTATGTCGTTTTAAATAATTTAAGTTTTCCAAATTACAATTTAAAGCTTTCAAATACTTTGTAATCATATTTAGGTAATAATAAAAACTTGTTTTCAGTTTCAATTTCAGCTTTAGTATCATTTTCAGTTTATGCAAATTCCAAGTTCAAAAATCTCATGTGAGTTGAATGTTGTTTTTAGTTGTTAATTTGGACTCATAAGCTCACTTAAGCTCCTTATAAAGCTTTTCTAAGCTTTTAGTAACCTTTAAAACTCTGTTTAGTATCAAAAAGAAAAATACCAAAAATACCAAATAAATTAGTAAAAAATAAAAAATCAAGAATGAAGAAGAGAGAAAGCTGGAGCAAGGTGAATTTTGGATTGCCTTGGGTTTAGAGCTTCTTGGGAAGCTATAGGTTGTGTTCTCAGTACTTTGGTTCTCTGTTTTATGCTTGAACTCAATTTGTAAGCAATTTTCTCATAATTTGCATTTCATAGTATAAGTGCTTAAAGTTTGTTAATTTTAGTTTAAATCTGTTTTAATATAGTTATTATAAGATAATCACTAGATTCCTTGCTTTAAAAACCTGTTTTAGTATGTAAAGCTTCAAAGCAGTTTCATATATAGGACTGTTTGGATTTGCTTGTTTAACTGTTTTAAAGAGTGTTGGTGTTGTTTCTTGTTATTGTTCTGTGTCACATAAGTACCTAATATCTTATTGCAACAAAGAAAACCAGTCCTTATTTAAGAAAAAAGTCAAAAATACTTTTAATCTCACTTATCTAGTTAACTGTTAGGATTTAGGAACTAAAAGTCATCATAGTTGTTTAGAACTTGTTAACTTAGCTTAATTCCATCTTATTTTAGGTTAATACAACATAATTAGTGAGTAGGATTAATTTAAAGTTCACTTAAGTCAACTTATTAGAGTTATATAAAAAGTCAAAATTTTCAATTTAGCAGTTTTTGAATAAAATAGATAATTTTATATAGGACTTAATTTTAGCTTTCAAGATTTGAGCTTTAGGAATATTAAAATATAGCTGCTCATCTTAATCATAATATTTTTTATATTTTCTAGTTAGCTTATTAAACTGCTTATTTTTTAGTTTCTTTTAAGTCCTTTTCTAAAAATGTGCCATGTGCACAGTTGAGTGACCCTTTTTACAAGCTCATCAAGAGCTTATTAGTGAACCTCAGCTTATGAACCTTGGCTTTTTGGAGAGCCAATCTAGCCATTTCACAGGTCCAGTACTTATTTTCCATTTTGCAGCTTATTTGGTAGGGCTGCAAACCACTTTAAGTTGTCCCATTCCATCAGTGTATACTGAATGTTCAGTATATACTGAGTGTTTACAAGTTTTTCTCAAGCTCACACAGAGCTTATTAGTGGACCCCATAGTGAGAGCTTTGGCTTTTTGGACACCTCACCAGCTCAACTCAATACCTCAGTCCTTATTTTGAGCTTTTAAGCTTATTTCATAAGCTAAAATTGCTTTTAGATATGACTGCAGACCTGTTTGGTAGATAGACTTAGCATAAGTGCTTATTTGCTTATTTTAAGCTTATCAGTGTGATTATCTGTGCTTTTTAGCTTAATTTGAGTACTCTTAGCTTATTTACATCTTATTTTAACTTTGGTTCCAACTGTGAAGCTTGTTTGAGCTTAAAAAATCAAAATAAGCCATAAGCTCAAACTGTTGAGCTCATAAGCTCATTCTCAGCTTATTTTTAAGTTCCAAAATTTTTGTCTTTATTAAAGTTGCTTATAATCAGTAGTATAATAGGTTTATAAAAGAAAAATCACAAAAACATCATTTTTAAAATAGTGATAGCGTTTATTTAATAGAATTTAGCTTTTTAATTTTCTTTTTCAACTTATTATTAAGCACTTTCTGTTTTTATAATTTTCTTAGCTTTCTGTCATCATAGGATAATTTTATAAAAAATTTCATAATTTTCTTAGCTTGTTTAGTATTTATTAGAATTAAAAATAGTTAAAAGTATTAAATAATTAATAATAAATAAATAAAAAGCATAAAAAAATATCTTTTCAGTTTTAAAATTAGTTTTCTAATATTTTAGATTTTTCTAAGTCATAATTTCATTTTTCTAGCTTTATTTCATATTTTATTATATTTTAGAGTATTATTAAATAGTTAAAAATAGTTTTTAATTAATAATAATTAAATAAATAGTTATAAAAATAATTTTAATTTTTTAATAATTTTCTTTTATTATTAGGTTTGTAAAAATATCATTTTCATATTTGTAGGTCTTTTATTTCTTAAAACTCACGTTTTATTTTGTACGTTTACGTAGTTTATTAAACGTACGCGTTCACATTTGTTTAATCTGATTGTTGTGCTTTATATTTCTGTATCCAAATACAATTCCAATCAATCAGTAGTGTAGTTATCAATCAAAATCCTTACTGATCATTATCCTTAGTGATCATTCGACATCTAAATGTTTTTAAGCACCATTCAGTCTCCGTGGGACTTAACGACCCGGGAATCCACTATATTCCAAGGGAAATTGCATTGGTTTTAGACTGTTTGAATTTTATTACGGTTGACCATTCACAAGTGGTTGATTTGTGTGATAAACTTGACAGTTTGAGCCCGATCAAGGTTCTTTCGCGATATTTTACAAAATCAAAACTAAACCGTAAACAACATCAGCTTGAATGTGTTATGACAATTTTGGTTTCGGTGAATATCTGTTTTAGGTGAATGTGCAGCGGTTCGATAACGGTTCATTGTCCATCATCAACATTATCATCAACCATCCAATTAAACACTTTGGTAAATACAACAATCACGCATTCTGTCGGCTATTGTAGTGACCACATGGAGAAATAGACCCGATATGCCAAACTTGAACAAGACGTAACATTCCCCGAATTTGTTACTTAAGCTTGCACTAATCCTCGTGAAAAAGAAATGGTGTACCCAATGTACAAAACCTCTTGACGTATCCTCAACTGCGTGAGACATCGAAGTGATAGCTACGTTGTGGGTTAAGCGAGAAAGAATCACAACCGTAACTAAATAGCCAAGTCTTTATCACACTCTGTAAATGTCCAAACAAGTCATCTTCGCGGAAGGGTAGAAAGAAAGAAGATGAAATAAGTAAGCGAGCCCGAAAAATCTCACTGCAAATCCAAATAAGAAATACCAAATGCAAACAACCCCGTAGTCAACTCTTGTTCAATAAGCACTTCAAGCCGTGAAATAGTGTATTCAGTGTAAACGTAAAAACCAAAGTATTCAACCGCCCATCACCTCAAACCTCATCATTCAATCACATAGCACAACAAATCAAGTCATCAAATCTCATCACATTTACAAATCTCTTGAGCAAAACTTATAAGCCAAATCTCATATCAATGAACCAATATTCAAATCCAAGCCTGTATAATCAACACAAGAATCTCGTAAGAAATACTAGTACAAGACCCCTTAGCCATCTTTATCTCAAATTTTAAGCTCAAGCCGTGGATACGTAGAATCCTTCGTGAAAATATTATACCAAGAAAATACCAATTTAAGTCCAGATTTCATTACAACACCAAGGCTTAATAAAAATTTTCGTATTTAAACACAACTACAGCCCATCAATGCCCATAACCAATCTCAGCCCAAAGCTCGTTCAGCTCATTCATACATAATTCCAAGAGCCCATCTTCAATAAATTTCGTTGGCCCATGACTTGAGATGCTGACCCGATCCATATTCACATTTGCCCTAAATTTCGGGATATATAAAACCACTCATTCACTCTTAACCCTAAAAATACTCAACGCTTGACAACCCAAATCTTCTCATTTAGTACGCCTCTCTCAACACACCTCAAACCCTAATTATTCTCTCACTCAAATACATCCGCCACTTTCATATCACACAAACCCAAATCTCACTCACAAAAAAAATCAATCCGCCACTCTCTTTAACTCATTTCAATATCAAACAGATTACAACTCATATCTAATAAGCCTCCTTCATCACACCTTATAGCTTCGTTGTTCAAATTGGTCTCGCCACAAGGTTGGCTCGAGACAACATCTTGGCCACAGGGATGACATGAGGTGAGATATGGCTACGATTTCAAACTTAATGAATGAATCAAGGTAGGTTAATTATTAATCCCGTTTGTTATGATTTTGATTTTGATATGTAAAGCATTAACGAATAAAGGAAATGAGTTAACAGATTTGTTGACATCACTCCTTTCTATTCGGATATTTTATCAAAACCATATTGATCTATGACGAATAAGTATTTCGTGATTTAGACTCTAGATAGTCTTGATGATACCTTTTAATACCACGAAATATTTAAGCTGAGATTGATTTATGTTTGAGTCGAGATTCAGTGATGATGTAGGCACGGTAAAAGATAAATACTTGATGGTCGTGAGTCATTGTATCAAAACCGAATATGAGGTTTGGATGAAATCGTAATAGGTTTTGTTCATTCTTCAGTGTACATTAGGATATTATCAGAAATCATGGATCAGTGATAGATGTTTTTGTGTGTTGTTTCTTTGAATTTCATGAAGCCTTTGTAAACACACGAGATAGACCACATGAGATCCTTTTATTTTCTGTTCCTCGAATAGAGTTATGAGTCAAGATAGATAGATGGAGGTTTGGAGTTGAAATAAGGATAGAGTTGGGTTTGATTGTGATGGTGTTGGTTTTGGATCAGTTTTGAGTCAACGTTTGATAGTTATGCCTAGGTCTTTCATTTTCATCATTTTCTGGCAAGTCGCTAATCTTCAAACTAAACAAGTCGCTACCCATTTTTTTTTTTTCAAAGCAAGTCGCTACCCGTTTTTTCAAAGCAAGTCGCTACTGACTTTCAAGAAAATCAGCAAATCTCCAAGTCACTACAGCAATAGATGTACAAGTCGCCACTTGTTAAAGAACAAGTCGCTACCCAAAATTAAGAGCACAAGTCGCTAGTTAGATTCAATGAATCTGGACAAATAGTGACAAGTCGCTATGAAGATTTTTGACAAAATTTCGATGAGTTTTCCAGCCAAATTCCGACCATATTCATATTAAACCCAGATAAACAGTTTTGACCCAGTTTGACAGCATAGACTGACCAGATGACCCATTTAAATCTTATTGACCATACACTAAATCAGGACAGTGAGCTTAAATCGCTAACAAGAAATTCTCATTGAAGGACATATAAGACTTATGTTTTATCTGTTAAAAACAAACCAAAACTGGTCACAAACCAAAACAAAAACTGTTAGACATATGAAAACCAAAACTGTTAAACAGATAGTGGAAAACATTTTAACAACGCATCACAAACCAAAACAGTTAAGAACAAGACATATGAAAACCTTTTTTAAAAAAAAATTAGTATGTTTTGACTACATAACAACAGCAACCAGTAACAACATATCCATTAACCAAACAACTTTATCAAGACACAAATGTGACAATCCGTACTTTCAGGTTATTTCTCGACACGATTCATGTCTCATTATTTCAACATTTTAGTAAACTTGGTTTACTTGTTTCAAATTCGCGTAACCTTGGAGGTTTAGCGGCGAATTCATGATCATGACATCACGTACATTTCATATGGACTATGATTAGTCTACATTTCATTGACATCATGTGCATCTCATAAATTCATTCACGACATTTCATTTTATATTTTACGCGTAATTTTTATATTTAATAATCTTTATCGCGTGAGTTTTTATTTTAAATATTTAACCCGTTACTTTCAAAAATGATCCCGAGGTATTTTAAACTTACCTTTAGTTTATAAAAACTATATTCTTAGTTTTCCTAGTGTTTCAAATTTATTTGGTATTTTAATCATTAAAGTTTAAATTATTACGTCGTTTTCTTAAAAATCTTACGATAATTATTTTATCGCTCAATTTTCACAAGGAAAGTATTTTTACAATTTTTATTATATCATTACAATCTATTTTGACCTAATAAAAATTTACTTGTACCAAAACTCATCATTTACTCTACAATTGATTAATACTTACACCATTTACTACATTTTTATCAAAGTCTTACAAATTTTACACAAGTTGCAAGAAGAAAAAAAAAATAAATAAAATTTGAGAGACAACCCCTCCCCAAAAACCGCCAAGGGAGGGTGTGCCTTAAATGTTGGTATGGATTATGTCTTGTAATAATTTCACTAAATCCTACAAAGTCTTACTTACTACATTTTCACTTCATTCTTCTCATAGTACCAAGGTGTTAAAAAGTTGATTTCTCTCTTTCTTTGTGTTCTCCAAACCGGCCAAGCATCAAGAGCCAAGGGATCAAATTTTTCTTGCAAGTTCAAGTGTTACTTCAACCTAGAATATATCTTTTTATGGTTTTGAAATAAAAACCAAGGATATTTAGGCTAATCCTTTGTTACCTACACCTCTTCATTTCTCTTGTAAGCATGTTTTTATCATTTTTATGTTTCCTCTTTCATTTCATATGTTTCTTATCATTTTTGGAGCTTTTATGCAAGTATTGTGATTTATACCATTTATGTCATGATTTTTAAGTTATATATATACCTAAGGTCATCCTATAATTATTCCCATGGTTTTGGTTGGTCTTGATGGTGATTAGGAACCCATGACACCCTAAGAAGGTGTATGGTAGGATTAGATTAGCTTTGGAGTTGATTTGAAGGGATTAGAATAGGTTTTGTCCGAGAAAAACTATTTTCGATAACTATATATTATGTTCTGTCCTTGTTTCAATTTTCTGGAAAATCCGACAGTTGGTACTAAATTTTGGCCTTGATTTTTAGAAAATATACTTTAAAACGAATCCGTGGCCGCTTGAACGGATAAAAACGGACTTATAACGAAGAAGTTATGGATTTTACAAGTTTGACGACGAAATATATTATTTTTCAGAAATTTCAGCAACATGTTTTTAGTTTGTTCGGGTCAAAAACGAGCCTTAAGCTTCACAAATTATTTCGACTTGTCAAAAATATATTGGTTTACTTCAATACGAAGCTAAGGACATATAAAACGTAGAAAACGGATTTGAAACGACAAAGATATGCACTTTTTCTTAAACTTGCCGTAACTAATTTTCTGCACACTATTGGCCAAAAACCACCATCTTTAACCCTTAATATCTTTATGCTCGAGACCTTTTGGACGAAAACTCCTGAACTGAAACTTTTAGATATGGATACAAACTTTCCAAAACCGTCAATTTCGTTCTCTAACGATCAACGTGTACTGTTTTACGATTGTTTTTCCGGAGCCATTTTTGGCAATTTCATGATTTTTCCGACGACATTGTTTTGCGTCGAAAAGTGGTAATTTCTCTAAAAATCATTATAAAACCATTGTAGGATGACATTTGGACGTAAAAACATGTAAAGTGATTTTTGTTTGGTCAAGGCGTCAAAAGAGTATTTTTCGACGTCGAGTAATATTTTCAAAAGGTCGTAAATGGTATAAATAACATATCAAGTGCATGCATAACATTACATTGCAATTCATGACATATCATATCATTGATCATAGGTCCCGGTTGACGCATTACATTAAACCTCGGTGTACTCACTTTTGCCGTTATTCGGTTTATCCAAGTGAGTTTTCATAGACCCGTTTTTACATGCTTTCGATTATTTCAAACCCACGGGGGAGAATACATTGCACTACATTTTCTTTGTACGATACCAAGTATGTTAAATTCATTACATTGCTTAAGTTACCTCATTTGCCAATTTGAAAGTCCCCATTTCCCGAACCATGAACCGTTAATCATTGAAGCGAGGATGAGTGGATAGATCTATCGAGGGTGACGCCTCCATCCGGGTTGGTGAATCCCAACCAGGAAAACGGATGCATTTCATTTGATTTCATTACAGAGTTGTCTGGCAAACACTCTGTGGAGGGGCATACATATTTGATCAGTCTAGTTTGAGGTCATGGGCTTAAGGCAATTGTAACATTATTTTTACGTGACTGATTGTCATGCATGCTAGATACTTGTGTAGTCGTATAAAACATTTACATAAACCTATGATTTCTCACCAACATTATTGTTGACTGTTTTAGCAATGTATTTTCGTAATTGCGAGGCATTATCATCATGACATGGTTTAGGGACCTATATTTTGAGTCGCGGCGTCGACTTACATTATGTACATTATGGCTCTTATTTCAAAACATCGTTTGGATTTGTAACATATTTGTATTTCCTTAAACTTGTTAAACCTTTTGGGACCATGTTGTACTCTGATTATGTTTTTATGATATATCCAACGATGTGTTTTTAAAGCGGCACTTTAGGTCGTTCAATATAACTGTGATGTGGTGCTATGACAGTCATTCCCCCAGGAATTCCATTCCGCAAAACAGTAAATTGGGGGTGTGACAGATTGGTACCGTGAGCTGCAGTTATAGAGAACTAGGTTGCATCATTGACCCTAGACTATAGCTACATTATCATAGCATCTCATCATTTCATCATAGCACATATTCATGTTTATCATGCGGATTCACTTACACTTTGTTCGAGATTATTTACATTTATTTCACATCGGTTGTCACAGACATGTCTTCAGATTCACATCCCATCACCATATCATCGGACTCTAGCTCGGATGATGTTCCAGCTAACCCCATCATGGATGATGTTGCATCACACTCCACTGAGATTGTATCTTCTATTGGATCCACTGCAGCCTTCCCACTGATCATGACCGACACTGAGACCGAACCCTTCGAGGAGGGCGAGGTTGCACCCACTCCTCACGTTAGCCCAGCTCACGATCCACCAGCACCACTACTAGCACCATCATCACCATCTTCATCATATTTTCTTAGAGATCCTTTACCTACGACAGACTTGCCGCCCAAAACGCGTGCTCGTTTTGATATCCCTACACCACATCGAGGCCCGAGCCACCCGTTAGATTTGAGTTAGGCGAGAGTTCTAGGGGCACTGTTACCGCGACGCACCTTCTACGGTGGCACTAGGAGCCCGCATTGATGCTCGGCGATTCAGATTGATAGTTTGACACGCGGTTGGGGGAGTTGTCGGTAGATAGGATTGAACCCATCGCTGAGGAGGTCGAGGGTTTGATACTAGGCAGGGTTTGTATTGACTTATCTCATCAAGTATTCAGCATAGGCGTTAGAGGGACAGGGAGACTATTGCTTCTTTGCGGGTTCGAGGTTGATGAGTTGAGGAGTTTGGTGGATAGTTTGGTTACTCGAGGTTCGCGATCTTCAGATTGGCTGGCGGAGCACCATGAGGTGCCTTATGTAGACTTTGTCATTGTATAGTTTTGACCATTATTATCCTAGTCACAAGGTGTGTGGCGTAGTTTAAAGAACTTGTTGTATTTTGGTTGTTGTACAAACAAATGTATCAAGTATTGACTCTACTATGTAGGAATGGTTATTATTATCTATGATATCGGTCCATGTAGGCGAAATTTTCATGTATATTATCCACGTGTGTTGTGATTATATTTGTGATATTTCGTTATTGTTCCGTTGTGATTCCATTTATCTTTATGCATGATGTGGTTGTGGATATATTTGTATGATGGTTGTTTCTACTTACGAGTTCTCATGATTGTTTCATCTTGTGATTTTGAAGAGTTATGGCGCCTAAGAAAACTACACCGGAAATGACCCAAGCAGAAATTCAAAAGTTGGTGAATGATAGCATTGCTAATGCACTAAGAGACGAAAGGGAAACAGTGCGCTGCTGAAGCCGCTAGGCTAGCTACTGCTACTGGTAATGCCGGAGGATCTGGGGTTAAGAAATGCTCGTACAAAGATTTCAAGAGTGGTGAACCCACTAAGTTTCGAGGTACCGAGGGAGCAACAGCAATGGTACGATGGTTTGAGAAACTGGAATCGGTGTTTTTGCTTTGTAACTGTCCGGATGACAGTAAGGTTAAGTTTGCCACGAGTACTTTACTCGATGGAGCGTTGTCATGGTGGAATTCATACGCTCAACCGATTGGTATGGAGAATGCTTTTAAGCTTACGTGGCAGGAATTCAAGGTTTTGGTGACTAAGAAGTTTTGTCCTCGAACAGAAATCAAAAAGTTGGAGACGGAGTTCTATGAATTGGTCACTATTGGGTATGATATCGACACTTACATTCGAAGATTCCAGGAATTAGCCGCGTTATGCCCATCAATGGTACCGGATATCGAGAAGTTGCTAGAGGCTTTCATCGGGGGACTTCCCGAAGTCATTCAAGGAGATGTGACTTCATTTGATCCACAAACAATCGAGGAAGCTATTCGAGTGACTCAGAAATTGATGGCACAAGTGGTGAAGCGAGGTAAGTACACCACCACCAACCGAAGCAACAACAACAACCCCAACAACCGTTTCAACAACAATAACCGAGGCAACTACAACAACAATAACAAACGCAAGTGGGACAACAGGGGTAGGAATGCTACTCAACAACCGCCCAAAAGGCAAGAGGTTGCTAAGGCTTATGTTGCGGGACCGAAGGAAGGAAAAGGATATACGGGAGTTTTGCGAGAAATGTAACAGATGTTTGAGTCACCACAATCCGGTCGATGTCCCGATCCATGTGAAAATTGCAAGAAAGTTGGTCACCGTACTAGGGATTGCAAGGCACCACAGGTTACTTGTTTTGGTTCTTGAAGCTGGACACTACAAGAGGGATTGTAAGAAAGGAAATAATCAAGCAAATCCGAATCAAGGAGGTTTGGCACGAGGAAGGGTTTACGTCATCGGAGGCGAGAAGATAGGAGGACCCGAATGTCATACGGGTACGTTTCTTCTCAATAATCGTTACGCTTGAGTTTTATTTGATTCGGGTGCCGATAAAAGTTTTGTGTCCAATGCATTTGCACCTTTACTCAACATTAAGCCAACCACCTTAGATACATCATACATTGTCGAATTAGCTAATGGTAGCGTAGTTAACACCAACACCATTGTTCGCGGTTGCACATTCAATTTTCTTAATCATCCCTTCAACATAGACCTCATGCCCGTAGATCTTGGTAGTTTTGACGTCGTCATCGGCATGGATTGGTTATCTAAGCATCGCGCAAAGATCATTTGTGATGAGAAAGTTGTTCATCTTCCCTATAACGGCGAAACTTTGATTATTCGTGGGGAACGAAGTGGAACCGGACTTAGTATCATATCGAGTATCAAAACGGAGAAGTACATTAAGAAAGGTTGTCTTGCTTTCTTAGATCATGTAACCGAGAAAAGTCAGGAGAAGCGACTTGAAGATGTTCCTATTATTCGTGAATTTTAGAAGTATTTCCGAGGATTTACGGGACTTCCACCGCACGCCAAGTAGAATTTCATATTGACTTAGTGCCCGGAGCTGCACCGATTGCGCGAGCACCGTATCGTCTAGCACCATCCGAAATGCAAGAATTGTCTAATCAATTGCAAGAGCTTCTAGACAAAGGATTCATTAGGCCGAGTTCCTCGCCTTGGGGAGCACCGGTCTTGTTTGTGAAGAAGAAGGATGGATCCTTCCGTATGTGCATAGATTATCGAGAATTGAACAAGTTAACGGTGAAGAATCGTTACCCACTCCCAGAATTGATGACTTGTTCGATCAGTTGCAAGGTTCAAGTATTTACTCCAAGATTGACCTTCGATCGGGTTATCATCGGCTTCGAGTTCGGAAGAGGATATTCAAAACGTTTAGAACACGTTACGGTCATTACGAGTTTCAAGTGATGCCGTTTGGATTGACTAATGCACCTGCGGTATTCATGGATCTCATGAATAGAGTTTGTAAGCCGTATTTGGACAAGTTTGTTATAGTGTTCATCGACGATATCTTGATCTACTCCAAGAACAAGGAAGAGCACGAAGAGCATTTAAGGATGATTTTAAGGCTACTCAAGAATGAGAAGTTGTATGCCAAGTTTTCGAAGTGTGATTTTTGGAACCACAAAGTGCAATTTCTTGGTCATGTTATTGATAGTCATGGACTACAAGTTGATCCAGCGAAGATTGAAGCCGTGAAGGATTGGGCTACTCCAACGAATCCTACGGAAATTCGACAATTTCTAGGACTAGCCGGGTATTACCGAAGGTTCATCGAAGGTTTTTCGAAGATAGCGAGGCCTTTGACCAAGTTGACCACGAAAAAACAAGAAGTACAGTGGGGAAAGAAACAAGAAGTTGCTTTTAGGTTGTTGAAACAAAAGCTTTGCGCGCCGATTTTGGCACTACCTGAAGGCATTGAGAACTTTGTTGTATATTGCGACGCTTCGCATAAAGGACTTGGGGCTGTTTTAATGCAAAATGAGAAGGTGATTGCGTATGATTCTCGACAACTTAAGACTCATGAGAAGAACTACACAACTCATGATCTCGAGTTAGGAGCCGTAGTTTTTACGCTCAAGATTTGGAGACACTACCTCTACGGTACAAAGTGCACAGTGTTTACGGACCACAAGAGTTTGCAATATATTCTTGATCAGAAGGAGCTTAATATGAGGCAACGTCGTTGGTTGGAATTACTCACGACTATGATTGTGAAATCAAGTATCACCCGGGAAAAGCCAATGTTGTGGGTGATGCTCTTAGTCGGAAAGAGAGGCCTAAACCTTTAAGAGTTCGATCATTGGGAATGACGATTATTTCTCCTTTACCGTCGAAAATCCATGAAGCACAAGTCGAGGCACTTAAGGAGGAGAATCGACCAAGTGAAAAGCTTTATGGTATGCCCGAAAGCGCAAATGGTTTTGTGAAAAGAGCGGATGGAGTACTATGTTTCAAGGATAGAATGTGGGTTCCATTGTATGGCGGAATACGAGAATTGATTATGCATGAGTCGCATAAGTCAAAGTATTCTATTCATCCAGGATCGGATAAGATGTATCAAGATCTTAAGAAGCTTTATTGGTGGCTGAACATGAAAGCGGAGATTGCCACGTACGTTAGCAAATGTCTTACACTCTAAGGTAAAAGTCGAATATCGAAGCCTTCAGTGTTTACTCCAACAACCGGAAATTCCTCAATGGAAATGGGAGCGCATTACAATGGACTTTGTTACGAAACTTCCTAAGACATCGGGAGGTTACGACGCTATTTGGGTAATTGTTGATCGTCTTACCAAGTCAGCCCATTTCATACCTATTAGAGAGACTTATTCCATGGAGCAACTCACTAGACTTTATGTCAAGGAAATAGTCTCGAGGCACGGAGCACCAATTTCTATCATTTCCGACAGAGATAGTCGATTCACTTCAAACTTTTGGAATTCATTGCAAGATTCATTCTGAACCAGATTAGAGATGAGCACAGCATATCACCCACAAACCGACGGTCAAAGTGAAAGGACCATTCAAACGTTAGAAGACATGCTAAGGGCATGTGTGATTGATTTTGGAAATGGTTGGGCTAACCATTTGCCATTGATTGAATTCTCGTACAACAATAGTTATCACACCAGTATCAAGATGGCACCATTTGAGGCACTTTATGGTCGTAAGTGCCGTTCACCTGTTTGTTGGGCCGGTAGGAGACACAACTTATCTGGTCCGTAAATGGTGCGGAAACCACGGAAAAGATTGTTCAAATTCGTGATAGACTTCAGAAGCGCAAGGAGTCGACGAGAAAAGTTATGCGGATGTTAGACGCAAGGATTTGGAATTTCAAGTAGGTGACAAAGTTATGTTGAAAGTATCGCCTTGGAAAGGCGTGGTACGCTTTGGAAAGCGTGGGAAGTTAAACCCGAGATACATTGGACCATTCAAGATTTTGAGCAGAGTTGGTCCGGTAGCTGATCGTCTTGATCTTCCACGAACTTCGGTCATGTGCACAACCGTTTCCACGTTTCAAACTTGAAGAAGTGTCTTTCGGACGAATCGCTCATTATTCCATTGGCGGTTCAGCTTGACGACAAACTCAATTTTGTGGAAGAACCTGTAGAAATCATGGACCGCGAGGTCAAGCGGTTGAAACAGAGTCGTATTCCTATTGTGAAAGTTCGTTGGAATTCTCGTCGAGGTCCGAGTTTACTTGGGAACGGGAAGACCAGATGCGACGCAAGTATCCTCATCTTTTCGCCAACACCGTTACACCTAGCGATTGAATTCAGGGACTGAATTCCCTTTTTGGATGGGCGAATGTGACAATCCGTACTTTCAGGTTATTTCTCGACACGATTCATGTCTCATTATTTCAACATTTTAGTAAACTTGGTTTACTTGTTTCAAATTCGCGTAACCTTGGAGGTTTAGCGGCGAATTCATGATCATGACATCACATACATTTCATATGGACTATGATTAGTCTACATTTCATTGACATCATGTGCATCTCATAAATTCATTCACGACATTTCATTTCATATTTTACGCGTAATTTTTATGTTTAATAATCTTTATCGCGTGAGTTTTATTTTAAATATTTAACCCGTTACTTTCAAAAATGATCCCGAGGTATTTTAAACTTACCTTTAGTTTATAAAAACTATATTTTTAGTTTTCCTAGTGTTTCAAATTTATTTGGTATTTTAATCATTAAAGTTTAAATTATTACGTCGTTTTCTTAAAAATCTTACGATAATTATTTTATCGCTCAATTTTCACAAGGAAAGTATTTTTACAATTTTTATTATATCATTACAATCTATTTTGACCTAATAAAAATTTACTTGTACCAAAACTCATCATTTACTCTACAATTGATTAATACTTACACCATTTACTACATTTTTATCAAAGTCTTACAAATTTTACACAAGTTGCAAGAAGAAAAAAAAAATAAATAAAATTTGAGAGACAACCCCTCCCCAAAAACCGGCCAAGGGGAGGGTGTGCCTTAAATGTTGGTATGGATTATGTCTTGTAATAATTTCACTAAATCCTACAAAGTCTTACTTACTACATTTTCACTTCATTCTTCTCATAGTACCAAGGTGTTAAAAAGTTGATTTCTCTCTTTCTTTGTGTTCTCCAAACCGGCCAAGCATCAAGAGCCAAGGGATCAAATTTTTCTTGCAAGTTCAAGTGTTACTTCAACCTAGAATATATCTTTTTATGGTTTTGAAATAAAAACCAAGGATATTTAGGCTAATCCTTTGTTACCTACACCTCTTCATTTCTCTTGTAAGCATGTTTTTATCATTTTTATGTTTCCTCTTCATTTTCATATGTTTCTTATCATTTTTGGAGCTTTTATGCAAGTATTGTGATTTATACCATTTATGTCATGATTTTTAAGTTATATATATACCTAAGGTCATCCTATAATTATTCCCATGGTTTTGGTTGGTCTTGATGGTGATTAGGAACCCATGACACCCTAAGAAGGTGTATGGTAGGATTAGATTAGTTTTGGAGTTGATTTGAAGGGATTAGAATAGGTTTTGTCCGAGAAAAACTATTTTCGATAACTATATATTGTGTTCTGTCCTTGTTTCAATTTTCTGGAAAATCCGACAGTTGGTACTAAATTTTGGCCTTGATTTTTAGAAAATATACTTTAAAACGAATCCGTGGCCGCTTGAACGGATAAAAACGGACTTATAACGAAGAAGTTATGGATTTTACAAGTTGACGACGAAATATATTATTTTTCAGAAATTTCAGCAACATGTTTTAGTTTGTTGGTCAAAAACGAGCCTTAAGCTTCACAAATTATTTCGACTTGTCAAAAATATATTGGTTTACTTCAATACGAAGCTAAGGACATATAAAACGTAGAAAACGGATTTGAAACGACAAAGATATACACTTTTTCTTAAACTTGCCGTAACTAATTTTCTGCACACTATTGGCCAAAAACCACCATCTTTAACCCTTAATATCTTTATGCTCGAGACCTTTTGGACGAAAACTCCTGAACTGAAACTTTTAGATATGGATACAAACTTTCCAAAACCGTCGATTTCGTTCTCTAACGATCAACGTGTACTGTTTTACGATTGTTTTTCCGGAGCCATTTT
Source organism: Chrysanthemum makinoi (assembly GCA_910596185.1). Classification (NCBI taxonomy): domain Eukaryota; kingdom Viridiplantae; phylum Streptophyta; class Magnoliopsida; order Asterales; family Asteraceae; genus Chrysanthemum; species Chrysanthemum makinoi. The sequence continues at coordinate 221,075,352 of OU343224.1, forward strand.
TGGCAATTTCATGATTTTTCCGACGACATTGTTTTGCGTCGAAAAGTGGTAATTTCTCTAAAAATCATTATAAAACCATTGTAGGATGACATTTTGACGTAAAAACATGTAAAGTGATTTTTGTTTGGTCAAGGCGTCAAAAGAGTATTTTTCGACGTCGAGTAATATTTTCAAAACTCGTAAATGGTATAAATAACATATCAAGTGCATGCATAACATTACATTGCAATTCATGACATATCATATCATTGATAATAGGTCCCGGTTGACGCATTACATTAAACCTCAGTGTACTCACTTTTGCCGTTATTCCAGTTTATCCAAGTGAGTTTTCATAGCCCCGTTTTTACATGCTTTCGATTATTTCAAACCCACGGGGGAGAATACATTGCACTACATTTTCTTTGTACGATACCAAGTATGTTAAATTTATTACATTGCTTAAGTTACCTCATTTGCCAATATTGAAAGTCCCCATTTCCTGAACCATGAACCGTTAATCATTGAAGCGAGGATGAGTGGATAGATCTATCGAGGGTGACGCCTCCATCCGGGTTGGTGAATCCCAACCAGGAAAACGGATGCATTTTATTTGATTTCATTACGAGTTTGTCTGGCAAACACTCTGTGGAGGGGCATACATAATTGATCAGTCTAGTTTCGGGGTCATGGGCTTAAGGCAATTGTAACATTATTTTTACGTGACTGGATTGTCATGCATGCTAGATACTTGTGTAGTCGTATAAAACATTTACATAAACCTATGATTTCTCACCAACATTATTGTTGATCGTTTTTAGCAATGTATTTTCAGGTAACTGAGGCATTATCATCATGACATGGTTTAGGGACCTATATTTTGAGTCGCGGCGTCGACTTACATTATGTACATTATGGCTCTTTATTTCGAAACATCGTTTGGATTTGTAACATATTTGTATTTCCTTAAACTTGTTAAACCTTTTGGGACCATGTTGTACTCTGATTATGTTTTTATGATATATCCAACGATGTGTTTTTAAAACGGCACTTTAGGTCGTTCAATATAACTGTGATGTGGTGCTATGACAGTCAATGCCCCCAGGAATTCCATTCCGCTGCAAAACAGGTAAATTGGGGGTGTGACAACAAACAAGACCCGAACAAACCGCATACAAAACCATGAATCGAACCACGAGAATCACCACTAGCAACAAAACCTTGGCTCTGATACCAATTGTAGGATCGTAATATTTATTGTGTTGATGATTCGGGTGGTCTTGGATGATCAAAATACATGTTTGCCATTAGAGAGAGAAAGTAGATGAGAGGGAGTTTCTTGGTAGAGACTTGCTTCACAAAATATGGAATGTTAGATTAAAGAAAAGCTCCACCCCTTCCATCCTTGGAAGGGGTATTTATAGTTACAAAGCTAACGTCCTCCTATCGGACTGTAGATCAGGCATACAGTGGGTAAAGACCCGTCCTTCCTCTACGGTGTCACACTAAACTAATCTAATTAACTAATTAACTACTAAATAACGTAAATAACTACAAGTCTACGAGCTAAAATATGCTAGACCATAATTGGGGTGACCGACACTTTAATATGGAATTTCCAATTCCTAACAGAAGGAGGTTGCTAGTACTTTGTTAAATCTAAGTAAAACCTTACCAATCCCTGAACCCTCTATTGTGCCTGTTCCTATTATGCTGAAACCAACTGGACCTAAACCGTTGGGAAGTTTGAAAATTGGTGAGCCTGTAAAAGACTAAAGTGGTTCAACCAGATATTGGAAAGGGTAAAGGCATTGCAGAACCTGAAGAAGAAGAAATTGAATTTGATAGTAGGGAGGATTAGATTGCACATGATCATGAAATGTCTAAGAACTTACAAGAGATGTATAAGGCTGAAGATCTGGCTTTAGAAAAGATGTGATGGCTTCATTCCTACGAATTCTGAGAAAGAAGATGAGTGGATAAAGAACGGACAAAAGATCGCTTAAAAATTGGCCTATTTAATCGGTTTGGTCAAAGATCGCTTAAAAATCGGTCAACAAACCGATTAATCGGACAAAATCGAACAAAATCGGTCAATAAAATTACTTAAAAATAAAAAAAAACCACTTAAAAATTGGTCAACAAACCAATTAATCAATCAAAATTGGTCAAAGCTCGCTTAAAAATGGTCAAAAAAATCGAGTAATATTTATGTTTGACTTAAAAATTGATGCACTATGTTTATCTTATACATATAATATAATACAATATCTAAAATTATAATTTTGTGCTTAAAAATTCTAATTCGATTAATCCCCGCCTAACCGATTAATCGTTAGGCCCTACCCGACCGCCTCACTAGCGCCTAGCGATTTTTACAACCTTAATTCATAGCTAATGATAGAGAAATAATTGAAATTACAAGAGCTGATGGATGGAAAAGTACATACTTTAATTTTGGATGTTTGCTCTTTTGTATGTCTAAAGTTGATCTGGAACAACTATGGAAGATCATGGAATTTAGATATGGTAATTGTGGACCAACTGGAAATTTAGCAAGGTTTGTGTGGACATCTGTGAAGAAATTTTGTTAACCCAATCCAGAAGACAAATTTTGGGAAGACTGTGAAGTGGTTGAATGGATGTTATATCAACCCTGCAGAGTACATGCTGTGCAGACTACACAGGAGAAGTTTTTCATGTTCATTGATAAAGACTATCCACTAACCAAGAATGTAGCCAAAAAGATGTTGGAAGCCAAACTTGTACCACAGGGGACAAAGCCTACAAATCCTATGATTGATCAATTGTTCTTGAAGATTGAGAAGATTGCAGATCTACAAGGTCCTCTAGCCATTAAAGGCAAGTCTCAAGGAAGATTAAAAAGAATGGCAAAAAGGTCTAAGGCTACTGATGAAGAGTCAGGATCTAATAAGGAGACTAAGGAGGCTGCTGAGTGTTTGGATACATCCTCTAAATGAAGATATTTTAGGCTTAAAGGAAACTTGATGTTTCTGTTAAGAACTATCAAGTTTAGGGGAGGATTGTCGGGTTTTAGGTTCCAATGAAAGCAATTATTCTAAGTATGGAACCACTGCCAGCACAAAGGAAACCACGGCTAGAAGACTAGAACCACTGCTTAAGACATACCACTGCTAGTAGGAACTTGGAACCACTACTAATGTAATCAAAGCACTGCTAGTTAGTTGTGTCGGTTTAACTTGTAATATTCTAGAAGGTCTTGAGTAGGTCGAATTGTATTTAGATAAGTATGATAATTATATTTATCTTGTAGAATACGTTATGAATATTGTATAGGACTCCTTAGCCTATAAAAGGAGGTCCTAGGTTAGAGTTAGATATACATATTAGATATATCTAAAGTCGATACACTTCAAGGTTGTAAAACCCTAATACTATTCAGAGTATTCGTATTAATAAAATATTGAGGTGTTGAGTGATGATCAAAGTATTCTTCTTAAGATTAAATATTAAATTCCGCTTAGTGTTTAATAGTTTGTTTTAGTTAAGTCAGCTTCTATAAAGGATCGTTTGCTCAACTGGGATCAACATTCTCTCTTGTCTCTCGTCTTCCACATGGTTATATTATATGTTATCACTAACATTTTTTTTGTAGGTATCTTTCTATGTCTCACTTGACGCCCTATTCTAGGGGAGCTACCGTCAAGGGGGAGTTAGTGCTTTGTAGATCATTTTGTTTCTACCATTTATTTTTTTACTCAACTCACTTTTTGTTTCGACAAAAAAGGGGAAAAGAGAGTAAAACTTAAATACACTTTTAAAACCTACATCTAATCTTAAGTTTTACTCACCATAACTTTATGTTTTGTCATCAACAAAAATGAGGAGATTGTTAATACAAATAAACCGTAAAAACGTTTGTTTATATTTAGCGATCTCGTTAAGTTTTGTTGATAACAAATATAAAGTTAGCATAAGTAATATTCTAGGAATATGATAACATCAAATTATCCTGATATTCTTAGTGTTACTTTCCCCCTTTTTATTGACATATTATTCTTAAAATGCTATCAGAATCATCCTTATCCCTTCTTATTTCATTTAAGGAATTATTTACTATGAAGAAGCGGTATTTGGAAATTTCTGAGCTCAAGGACAGATTACTCTCACATTTACTAAAGACCATGGCGTAACTAAGCGATGAAGTTACGCCGTAATCATTTCTATAAAGAATACGACGTAACAAAGTAATAGAATTACGCCGTAGTATGACTACGCCGTAACAATCAGATTATGATATGAAGTAATTGACATTTTATGAAGACTACAACGTAACCATCAGCTCAGGTTACGCCGTAACCACGAATAAGCATCAAAGTTATGAAGAACTACGACGTAACTGTTTCATAAGTGTTACGCCGTAGCTAGGTTTTAAGCCTATAAATAATCGAAGATTTCTGCATTTCTAATCATCTCTCCTTTCTCAAACCTTTCTAGGGTTTGGGGAGATCAAACACAGAAGAAGAATTATGGCTTAAGATCATGAGGAACGAATTTCTCGTCTACGAGTTCCTTTGTATTCGAGTTTGGATTCTTTTTATGTTTTTCTAGAAATCATATTATGAATTCATGTTATTAATTCAAGTTTATATTTATGTTATTTATCTTCTCTATATTTCTTTATAGACATCTACTTAGCCTTATCATAGAACTCTAGTCTCGGTAATATTATAAGCTTGTTAGTATCTAGAGGGTTGGGAGAATTGACCAACTGACCTCAGCTCACTAGGCTGCGAAGTATGGAAGGAATTGGCCATAGTACAACTATTCTTCGTGTGCGAACTGACCAAATGATCACCTATCAAGTGGAGGTATTTAAGAAGCTAGCAGAAATCTAAGTTCCTAACGATCGGGTTTCCATGGACTAGATCTAGTAGATTTTGCTCTTAATGACTGCTATTAGATTACTAAATGATTTCGGGTGACCTGTTCATCTGGGTGATGGGTCTAAGAATCATAGGCTAAGACGAATTGACCAAAGGAGTTTGGCGATATTCACCCACTATATTGAACCTTAATATTGAGAATTAATTCATATCTATAATCTTGGTTAAGCTTTACTCTTCTATCTCTTTATCCTAAACTCTAATTTCTGTGTATTTAGAATAATTCTAACCAGTTTATCATACCATTATCAAATTTTGTTAATTCTTAACATCTTAGTTCTTTCAAGGTCACAACTCTCTTGGGACGACACTCGGATTTACCTAAGGCTTTACTTCATCTGATCGGGTTCTCTTCCCGTTAGCATGTGTTTATCCTAGTTTATCTCGGTTTTATGAATATTAAAAACAGGATGAAATAGCACATCAGCTTCTTGGCATCGCTGCCTGGGAGCAGTTAATGAAAGATCTAAGGTATGGTATATAATTTTGACCTATGATAAGAGACGTGAATACTCTACAATTCCTTATAAGGTACGTATCTCACTCTCTCGTATTACAATTTTCTATTATATCTCTAAATATTTTCTTTGAAGCTATTAGTTATGGCGTAACTTTTATTAAAGTTATGGCGTAACCTTTAAAGAAAAATAAAATTTTTTAATAATTAAAAATTAATTACAGCGTAACACAAATTTTTAATTACGCCGTAACCTTGGATGGTAAAAAATCTCAGCTACGGCTGAGAAAGTAGGTTTTTACCAAAACACTTTTTACTGCGATCGCTACAGTGAAAATTTTCCAAAAAAATAATTTCGTGTTATTATCTCCCTCTTGCAATCATTCAATGGCTGGTAAGATCCATCTTTACTCTTTTTGATTCTCCTTCAATTATTATTTTTCAATTAGGGTTTATATGTTCATAATTGGGGATCTTGCTCTATCGTGTCATATCATTATTGGTTGTTTGGGTCGTTTTGATCAATATAAAATTGAATTTTTGGTCAAACGTGAATATTATGGTCTAGGCGCAGTTCAGCATGACTACATATATTAAAACTTATGGTTTTATTTACCTTTGGGTTAAAATTGATGGTTACAGCGTAATCTATTTTGGTCATAACCATGGGTCTGTGCTAAGTTTTTGGGGAAAATTACGGCGTAATCAGTGGATTAGATTACGCCATAGCTATGTTTTGTGATCATATTACGGTGTAACTATTAGTTTAAGTTACACCGTTGTTGTGTTATGTGATCGGATTACGTCGTAGCAAGTAGTTTGTGTTACGCCGTAATCCCGTTATAGCGTATTTTTGTCTTCAATTACGCCGTAACTGCATATCAGTCTGCAATAATATTTGATCTATATTTCTTTTCTTTCAGGAAACAATAATAACAACCCCGCTCAGTGGCTAAGATTCATGAATTATGACCCTGAAGGAAGAAAGGCATGCCGGACCGATTACGAGAAACTGGCCAAGAAAGAAATTGATAATCCTGAAGCTCTTGATTTCGACGAATTCGAGACAGTCAACAATGGAGTTTCTTGTAGGACGCTTAAATCGTTGTGCAGGATGGAGTACACTGAGCGTAAAGGTTCATTCACTTGCAATGCTTGGTTGAGGCTTTTCAAAATCAAGGAGCCAGCCATACCCGAATATGTTAGAGAGTTCTTGGCATCTGTTGAGTTCATGGATGAAATTGAAGACATCGATCAAGTCCCACTCTATTTTCAGCTATGAGTGGCTAGTTTCTTTATACACTTGCTTTCGAATCACTGAAATCTCAACTTACTAGTGCTCCGATCATGGTTTCACCTAATTGGTCACTACCCTTCGAACTTATGTGCGATGCAAGCGATTTTGCTGTTGGAGCTGTCTTAGGACAACGCGAAGGAAAACACTTTCGGCCTATATATTTTGCCAGCAAGACACTGAATAGTGCCCAGCAAAATTATACCGTCACCGGAAAAGAATTACTGGCTGTCGTTTTTGCCTTTGACAAATTCAGATCATATCTTGTGCTCTCAAAAACAGTCGTTTTTACCGATCATTCAGCACTCAAGTATCTGTTCACCAAGCAAGACGCTAAGCCACGTCTTATTCGATGGATTTTGCTACTCCAAGAATTTGACATCAAATCAAAGATAAGAAAGGAGCAGAGAATCTTGCTGCTGATCACTTATCTCGTCTCGAAAATCCTAATCTTGAGGAGTTGAAAGAAGAAGAAATCGATGATTATTTTCCCGATGAAACTCTCATGACCATCGACAGAAATGACGATCCTTGGTTTTGCGACTTTGCAAACTACCTCGGAGGAATTCTCGAAAAGGACTAACTCATGCTCAAAGAAGCAAATTCTTTTCTAACTCAAATATTACTTTTGGGAAGAGCCATATCTTTTCAAAATGTGTCCCGATGGGATGATCCGAAGATGTATTTTGGTTCGAAACTCGTAAAATTCTTGACGAATGTCACCATGGCCCGACTGGGGGACATTATGGTCCTTCCACCACGCCTAAGAAAGTTTTTGATGCTGGATTCTATTGGCCAACAATATTCAAAGAAGCACATACACTTGTTCAAAACTGTGACGCTTGTCGAAGAAACACCAATCTCTCTCGAAGGGATGAAATGCCATTAACAAGCATTCAAGTGTGCGAAATATTCGATGTTTGGGGAATAGATTTCATGGGACCTTTCCCTAAATCCCACAAATTGAATACATTCTCGTTGCTATAGATTACGTGTCCAAATGGGCAGAAGCTGAAGCTTTACCGACAAACGATGCTCGTTTCGTCGTTAATTTTCTCAAAAGCTTTTCGCTGGTTACGGAATTCCTAAAGCACTCATGCGATCGAGGAACTTACTTGCAATCAACAAATGGAAAAAACCATGAAAAGATATGGAGTTCATCATCGATTTGCGACTGCTTATCATCCACAAACTAGTGGTCAAGTCGAAAATACCAACATAGCTCTCAAAAGAATCTGGAAAAAAGCAGCGGTAAAAGACAATCCGTCATTATGGGCAAGAAAACTTGATGATGCTCATGGGCATTTCGACGGCTTATAAAACACCAATTGGTACAACTCCTTACAGACTCTTGTATGGGAAGACTTGTCATTTGCCGTTCGAAGTTGAACATCGTGCTTATTGGGTGCTCAGACAATGTAACACCGATCTCAAAATAGCTGGAGAGAAAAGATTTATGCAATTGCACGAACTCGATGAATTAAGACTCCAAGCTTATGAAAATTCCAAACGTATAAAGCCGAACAAAAGCTTATCATGATAAAAGCTACGAATTCGAAGAATTCAAAGCCCGAGATAAAGTTCGCTTTTAACATGAAATTCAAATTCAAAGCTCTGAAGTTACAACCAAAATGGTTTGGACCATATGTCGTTAAACATGGATATCCATCTGGGTATGTCGAACTCTATGACAAACAAGGTGGAAGTTTCATTGTTAATGGACACCGAATCAAGTTATACTACGACAAGGAGCAAACGAATGAAGTTTCAGTTGCGACAGTGTCCTGGAGACACCATGAGAATGAATTCAAAACTATCACCTTTGTAGCACCATTTCCTAGAAGAATCCCACAACCGTTCCATGGAAACCAATTGCTGAGTTCGTCTGGGACGATATTGAAGCTACTGGTGAAGAATTCATGTACATCCCCAAAATTTTCAAAATGTTCAAAGTGTCCTTGCATTGAATAAATTGGGAAGACTCGAGTCAGGCTGATGACTCGATAATAAAACAAGCGCTTCTCGGGAGGCAACCCGTGTGTTTCAGATTTGATTTTCTGTGGTCACTCCCCAAAGTTTTAAACCTTTGGTTGAACTTAAGTGTGGGGGTGCCACCTTTTAATAAAACCTTTTGTTTGTTTATAAGATTATATGCAGGTAATGATTTCTCCAGTGGACGCCAGGAATGAAGAAAGATTTTAAGCTGATAAACTCGCTGACATATCTGGTTTCATCTCTATTTTCCCTATTTCTATACTTTGAAGTTCGTTTATCATTGAGGACAATGTCTAACTTAAGTGTGGGGGGTGAATAGGGAAAATTAGAGTTTTCATGCTTAAATTTAAAATTTTGCTTGCCCTTGTGATCTAGTTGTTTTCACACTTTTAGGATTATCTATTAGAATAACTGGATCATTCCACTGGTAAAATTGGTAATATTTGAAATTTCGAGATGTGTTCCGATTACTATTGCAATCCATTTTGGGATCGATGACATTTGCTAGCACATATTATACCTTTTCCACTAAATTGTGAGGATTTGAGCCTATTTCTTATTAGCATACACCTTTTATGCTTAGATCTTTTTGCTATGAGTGTTCCGGTGATTTTATTTATTCTAGAACTTGTGCTTGTAAATCATTACCAGACCGCAGTGAGATTGCATTCGTGCGATATAAGTGAATTCGTGTGATAAAGAGGCACCTTAGGATTAAACCAAATGGCCTTCCATTTTACATCTAATGATATATTAGCTAACCTCATTGGTTAGTTAACCACCCACATGGACCCATTTGAGTGCTCATTTTTAGCACTAGATACCCCTAGTTACACCCTCGAGCCATCCTTTCATTTTGCTTCACCCAGAAAATACAAAAAGATTTTATACTTTAAACCTTAGCCTATCCCGTATCAATGTCTAATCAGTTGGTTGCTAGTCGCTTGGAAAGTGAAGATTGTTCAAATGATTATGAGTACCACATCCTATGAGATTGATTGAGCCATGCGTTGAGTTCCACAAAAAAAATGTGTTGAAAGTATGAAAATAATAGCCAATGTGCTATGTTCGTGGAACAATTGTCATGGCAAAGCAAAAAGTTGTGGAAAGCAGAAAAGAAGAAATTGAAGCTATATTCATTTATTTGGTTCGTGGAATGTTTGGTAGCTAGCAACATGGGTATTAGACTTGACTTCAATTTTATTTTAACACCAATTTCATAAACATTCCCATGCCTTATCCATACCCTTAACCCGAAGCCTATCATTATAACCCGAATAAAAACCCTCTTTAGATGTTTTACTTGGTGCTCACGCCACGTCGGTGGAGTTTTGTTTCTTGTACAAGCTTATGGTAATAATCTAATCACGACTGAGCAATGAGTGTGATTTATCTTGTTACTCCACTAAAATGAGTGATTGAGTGAATTATATTCCATTATTTTTCGTGAGGTGTTCTGAAATGTTAATCATGCAAGAAAATCATTGGATATTGTCAAACATCTTGATGTTTCACCTTGATAAGCATAATTGATGAATCCTCTCTCGTATTTATACTTGGTTGATTTGCATCACATTTTCATAATCACGATCTGGTACCAGTGGATGTTTGTCCTAGATTTGCTTGAGGGCAAGCAAAGTTTAAGTGTGGGAGAATTTGATAACGCTCAGATTGTGCATGTTTTAGTAGCATTTTGTGTACTTTTATATCTGTTATTTGGTTATATTTGCGTGATTTTAGTACTTAATCGTATCTAGAGATGTTTTTCTAGTATTTATAACCAAGTGCAGGGGAATGGAGGAAAATGTGGAAATATGCAGCTAATCGAAGATTCCCGTTTTAGTAAAGCTAAATCTCAAGTACCTTTGAAGACTTTAGTGATTGAAGAACCAAGTTCTACAAGGCAGAGTGAAGAGAAAAGATCAAGTTTTGTATCTCAGAAGATCCAACCGGATCCGGTTACACCTTCAGCCGGATCGGTTGGAATTTGGTCGGAATTAATGTTTTTGCCATAACCTACCGATCGGTCGCAACCCGCAACCGGATCGGTCGGTGTGTTATTATTGAGGACCAGCCGGATCGGTTGGTCATATGACCAATTCGGTTGGAGAAGCTGCAGTTGTCAAATCTTCATCACTAAGCTTCCCCTTTGCATCCAAACGATTCTAGGTCCTTCTCTTGGTGTATTCTAGTCCCTTCCTCACTCCTTGGAGGCCAAGTTAAGCATTTAACACCCTAGGCCTTGGAAATAGTATAAATAGAGGCTAATTGTGAGCATATGAGACACACCTCAATTACAAATCTCTCTACTCATCAAACCAAGCCTTAAGCTCTTAAAATTCGTCCTTAGAAATCCAGGGAAGTTTGGAGTTCCAGAAGTTCCACCTTTGGAGGCCAAAACACCAAGAAGTCCACCACGATCCTTTGGGAAACATCACTTCATCATTTGTAATCTTATTCCAAGCATTGTAAGACTTTTAATCATGTTTTCTAATGATCAAAGTTATGAGTTTATGTTCATGTTTGCTATGAGTGGCTAGTTTCTTTATACACTTGCTTAAATGATGTTGATTATCATATGATTAGTTAGTGATTGTGTTAAAATGTTTTAATTCAATTTCAAGTTAATTCTAAGATCCAATTGTGCTAAAGTTTCATAGTGACATTTGTTAATCAAGTTTGGCTAATTGGTAGTAATCGTTGGGGTCGAAAGAACTTCGTGTTATTCAACTAGTCATAATCATTTTGTCTATGGATGATTGTTTTTACCCATCATTCTTGATTATACAAAGGAACTAAGGTGTGGTTGTAATAGAAACGCTTTTTGATTATCAAATTGGATTGGTTGGAAACATCTAAATGGTCGTAAAATTAGTTGTTGAGAATCAATTGTAGCCTTTTGTCTATGATCGGTTACCTTTTGTATTGACCATTTCTTAAGCAATTTGATGAACAAGTGGATGTTTTTGTGTTTAAGTTTATGTGTGTAGACTTATGAAACTTGAATTGATCTTGAATTGATTGGTTAAACTTAATGCTTGTTTTTATAAACTAAACTCTTGATCAAAGTTTGACTTGTAAGAACAATATATTAGTACACCAACTAATTATCATAACCAACATGTTAAGAGGTTAACACAATCACATTAATTTATGATATGATACTAGTTTAAGCAAGTGTAGTTTTTAATCATCTGAATTTCATATATCTATTTTGCTCTATTATATGTTTTGCATAGGCTCTGTAATTCAAACTTGTGTTTAGATTCACTCAAATCCCTGCGAACGATCCCGACTTACCTTCATAATCTTGCTATAACGGACGAGTATACTTGCTCGTATGTGTTATTGGTAATATTGGTAATTCACCTTTTATAAATTTAAAACTTGCACCAACCGGGTCAGATTGTGCATGTTTTTAGTAGCATTATGTGTACTTTTATATCTGTTATTTGGTTATATTTGCGTGATTTTAGTACTTAATCGTATCTAGAGATGTTTTTCTAGTATTTATAACCAAGTCGCGAGGGGAATGGAGGAAAATGTGGAAATATGCAGCTAATCGAAGATTCCCGTTTCAATAAAGCTAAATCTCAAGTACCTTTGAAGACTTTAGTGATTGAAGAACCAAGTTCTACAAAGCGGTGAAGAGAAAAGATCAAGTTTTGTATCTCAGAAGATCCAACGGATCGATTACACCTTCAGCCGGATCGGTTGGAATTTGGTCGGAATTAATGTTTTGCCATAACCGACCGATCGGTCGCAACCCGCAACCGGATCGGTCGGTGTGTTATTATTGAGGACCAGCCGGATCGGTTGGTCATATGACCGATTCGGTTGGAGAAGCTGCAGTTGTCAAATCTTCATCACTAAGCTTCCCCTTTGCACCCAAACGATTCTAGGTCCTTCTCTTGGTGTATTCTAGTCCCTTCCTCACTCCTTGGAGGCCAAGTTAAGCATTTAACACCCTAGGCCTTGGAAATAGTATAAATAGAGGCTAATTGTGAGCATATGAGACATACCTCAATTACAAATCTCTCTACTCATCAAACCAAGCCTTAAGCTCTTAAAATTCGTCCTTAGAAATCCAGGGAAGTTTGGAGTTCCAGAAGTTCCACCTTTGGAGGCCAAAACACCAAGAAGTCCACCACGATCCTTTGGGAAACATCACTTCATCATTTGTAATCTTATTCCAAGCATTGTAAGACTTTTAATCATGTTTTCTAATGATCAAAGTTATGACTTTATGTTCATGTTTGCTATGAGTGGCTAGTTTCTTTATACACTTGCTTAAATGATGTTTATTATCATATGATTAGTTAGTGATTGTGTTAAAATGTTTTAATTCAATTTCAAGTTAATTCTAAGATCCAATTGTGCTAAAGTTTCATAGTGACATTTGTTAATCAAGTTTGGCTAATTGGTAGTAATCGTTGGGGTCGAAAGAACTTCGTGTTATTCAACTAGTCATAATCATTTGTCTATGGATGATTGTTTTTACCCATTATTCTTGATTATACAAAGGAACTAAGGTGTGGTTGTAATAGAAACGCTTTTGATTATCAAATTGGATTGGTTGGAAACATCTAAATGGTCGTAAGATTAGTTGTTGAGAATCAATTGTAGCCTTTGTCTATGATCGGTTACCTTTTGTATTGACCATTTCTTAAGCAATTTGATGAACAAGTGGATGTTTTTGTGTTTAAGTTTATGTATGTAGACTTATGAAACTTGAATTGATCTTGAATTGATTGGTTAAACTTAATGCTTGTTTTTATAAACTAAACTCTTGATCAAAGTTTGACTTGTAAGAACAATAGATTAGTACACCAACTAATTATCATAACCAACATGTTAAGAGGTTAACACAATCACATTAATTTATGATATGATACTAGTTTAAGCAAGTGTAGTTTTTAATCATCTGAATTTCATATATCTATTTTGCTCTGTTATATGTTTTGGATAGGCTTCGTAATTCAAACTTGTGTTTAGATTCACTCAAATCCCTGCGAGCGATCCCGACTTACCTTCATAATCTTGCTATAGCGGACGAGTATACTTGCTCGTATGTGTTATTGGTAATATTGGTAATTCACCTTTTATAAATTTAAAACTTGCACCAACCGGGTCAGATTGTTGCATGTTTTAGTAGCATTATAATGTACTTTTATACTGTTATTTGGTTATATTTGCGTGATTTTAGTACTTAATCGTATCTAGAGATGTTTGTCTAGTATTTATAACCAAGTGTAGGGGAATGGAGGAAAATGTGGAAATATGCAGCTAATCGAAGATTCCCGTTTCAGTAAAGCTAAATCTCAAGTACCTTTGAAGACTTTAGTGATTGAAGAACCAAGTTCTACAAAGCAGAGTGAAGAGAAAAGATCAAGTTTTGTATCTCAGAAGATCCAACCGGATCCGGTTACACCTTCAGCCGGATCGGTTGGAATTTGGTCGGAATTAATGTTTTTGCCATAACCGACCGATCCGCACCTTACGCAACCCGGATCGGTCGGTGTGTTATTATTGAGGACAGCGGATCGGTTGGTCATATGACCGATTCGGTTAGAGAAGCTGCAGTTGTCAAATCTTCATCACTAAGCTTCCCCTTTGCATCCAAATGATTCTAGGTCCTTCTCTTGGTGTATTCTAGTCCCTTCCTCACTCCTTGGAGGCCAAGTTAAGCATTTAACATCCTAGGCCTTGGAAATAGTATAAATAGAGGCTAATTGTGAGCATATGAGACACACCTCAATTACAAATCTCTCTACTCATCAAACCAAGCCTTAAGCTCTTAAAATTCGTCCTTAGAAATCCAGGGAAGTTTGGAGTTCCAGAAGTTCCACCTTTGGAGGCCAAAACACCAAGAAGTCCACCACGATCCTTTGGGAAACATCACTTCATCATTTGTAATCTTATTCCAAGCATTGTAAGACTTTTAATCATGTTTTCTAATGATCAAAGTTATGCGTTTATGTTCATGTTTTGCTATGAGTGGCTAGTTTCTTTATACACTTGCTTAAATGATGTTGATTATCATATGATTAGTTAGTGATTGTGTTAAAATGTTTTAATTCAATTTCAAGTTAATTCTAAGATCCAATTGTGCTAAAGTTTCATAGTGACATTTGTTAATCAAGTTTGGCTAATTGGTAGTAATCGTTGGGGTCGAAAGAACTTTGTGTTATTCAACTAGTCATAATCATTTTGTCTATGGATGATTGTTTTTACCCATTATTCTTGATTATACAAAGGAACTAAGGTGTGGTTGTAATAGGAACGCTTTTTGATTATCAAATTGGATTGGTTGGAAACATCTAAATGGTCGTAAGATTAGTTGTTGAGAATCAATTGTAGCCTTTTGTCTATGATCGGTTACCTTTTGTATTGACCATTTCTTAAGCAATTTGATGAACAAGTGGATGTTTTTGTGTTTAAGTTTATGTATGTAGACTTATGAAACTTGAATTGATCTTGAATTGATTGGTTAAACTTAATGCTTGTTTTTATAAACTAAACTCTTGATCAAAGTTTGACTTGTAAGAACAATAGATTAGTACACCAACTAATTATCATAACCAACATGTTAAGAGGTTAACACAATCACATTAATTTATGATATGATACTAGTTTAAGCAAGTGTAGTTTTTAATCATCTGAATTTCATATATCTATTTTGCTCTATTATATGTTTTGGATAGGCTCTGTAATTCAAACTTGTATTTAGATTCACTCAAATCCACTGAACGATCGACTTACCTTCATAATCTTGCTATAACGGACGAGTATACTTGCTCGTATGTGTTATTGGTAATATTGGTAATTCACCTTTTATATATTTAAAACTTGCACCAATTCAGATTGTGCATGTTTTTAGTAGCATTATGTGTACTTTTATATATGTTATTTGGTTATATTTGCGTGATTTTAGTACTTAATCGTATCTAGAGATGTTTGTCTAGTATTTATAACCAAGTGCAGGGGAATGGAGAAAAATGTGGAAATATCGACTAATCGAAGATTCCCGTTTGATAAAGCTAAATCTCAAGTACCTTTGAAGACTTTAGTGATTGAAGAACCAAGTTCTACAAAGCTAGTGAAGAGAAAAGATCAAGTTTTGTATCTCGGAAGATCCAACAAGATCCGGTTACACCTTGACAGCCGGGATCGGTTGGAATTTGGTCGGAATTAATGTTTTGCCATAACCGACCGATCGGTCGCATAACCATGCAACGGATCGGTCGGTTGTTATTATTGAGGACCAGCCGAATCGGTTGGTCATATGACCGATCGGTTGAGGCTGCGGTTGTCAAATCTTCATCACTAAGCTTCAAGCCCTTTGCATCCAAAGCGATTCTAGGTCCTTCTCTTGGTGTATTCTAGTCCTTCCTCACTCCTTGGAGGCCAAGTTAAGCATTTAACACCCTAGGCCTTGGAAATAGTATAAATAGAGGCTAATTGTGAGCATATGAGACACACCTCAATTACAAATCTCTCTACTCATCAAACCAAGCCTTAAGCTCTTAAAAATTCGTCCTTAGAAATCCAGGGAAGTTTGGAGTTCCAGAAGTTCCACCTTTGGAGGCCAAAACACCAAGAAGTCCACTACGATCCTTTGGGAAACATCACTTCATCATTTGTAATCTTATTCCAAGCATTGTAAGACTTTTAATCATGTTTTCTAATGATCAAAGTTATGAGTTTATGTTCATGTTTGCTATGAGTGGCTAGTTTCTTTATACACTTGCTTAAATGATGTTTATTATCATATGATTAGTTTGTGATTGTGTTAAAATGTTTTAATTCAATTTCAAGTTAATTCTAAGATCAATTGTGCTAAAGTTTCATAGTGACATTTGTTAATCAAGTTTGGCTAATTGGTAGTAATCGTTGGGATCGAAAGAACTTCGTGTTATTCAACTAGTCATAATCATTTTGTCTTTGGATGATTGTTTTTACCCATTATTCTTGATTATACAAAGGAACTAAGGTGTGGTTGTAATAGAAGCGCTTTTTGATTATCAAATTGGATTGGTTGGAAACATCTAAATGGTCGTAAGATTAGTTGTTGAGAATCAATTGTAGCCTTTGTCTATGATCGGTTACCTTTTGTATTGACCATTTCTTAAGCAATTTGATGAACAAGTTGATGTTTTTGTGTTTATGTATATGTAGACTTATGAAACTTGAATTGATCTTGAATTGATTGGTTAAACTTAATGCTTGTTTTTATAAACTAAACTCTTGATCAAAGTTTGACTTGTAAGAACAATAGATTTGTACACCAACTAATTATCATAACCAACTATTTAAGAGGTTAACACAATCACATTAATTTATGATATGATACTAGTTTAAGCAAGTGTAGTTTTTAATCATCTGAATTTCATATATCTATTTTGCTCTATTATATGTTTTGGATAGGCTCTGTAATTCAAACTTGTGTTTTGATTCACTCAAATCCTGCGAGCGATCCGACTTACCTTCATAATCTTGCTATAGCGACGGGACGAGTATACTTGCTCGTATGTGTTATTGGTAATATTGGTAATTCACCTTTTATAAATTTAAAACTTGCACCAACCGGGTCAGATTGTGCATGTTTTTAGTAGCATTATGTGTACTTTTATATCTGTTATTTGGTTATATTTGCGTGATTTTAGTACTTAATCGTATCTAGAGATGTTTGTCTAGTATTTATAACCAAGTGCAGGGGAATGGAGGAAAATGTGGAAATATGCAGCTAATCGAAGATTCCCGTTTCAGTAAAGCTAAATCTCAAGTACCTTTGAAGACTTTAGTGATTGAAGAACCAAGTTCTACAAAGCAGAGTGAAGAGAAAAGATCAAGTTTTGTATCTCAGAAGATCCAACAAGATCCGGTTACACCTTCAGCCGGATCGGTTGGAATTTGGTCGGAATTAATGTTTTTGCCATAACCGACCGATCGGTCGCAACCCGCAACCGGATCGGTCGGTGTGTTATTATTGAGGACCAGCCGAATCGGTTGGTCATATGACCGATTCGGTTGGAGAAGCTGCAGTTGTCAAATCTTCATCACTAAGCTTCCCCTTTGCATCCAAACGATTCTAGGTCCTTCTCTTGGTGTATTCTAGTCCCTTCCTCACTCCTTGGAGGCCAAGTTAAGCATTTAACACCCTAGGCCTTGGAAATAGTATAAATAGAGGCTAATTGTGAGCATATGAGACACACCTCAATTACAAATCTCTCTACTCATCAAACCAAGCCTTAAGCTCTTAAAATTCGTCCTTAGAAATCCAGGGAAGTTTGGAGTTCCAGAAGTTCCACCTTTGGAGGCCAAAACACCAAGAAGTCCACCACGATCCTTTGGGAAACATCACTTCATCATTTGTAATCTTATTCCAAGCATTGTAAGACTTTTAATCATGTTTTCTAATGATCAAAGTTATGAGTTTATGTTCATGTTTGCTATGAGTGGCTAGTTTCTTTATACACTTGCTTAAATGATGTTTATTATCATATGATTAGTTTGTGATTGTGTTAAAATGTTTTAATTCAATTTCAAGTTAATTCTAAGATCCAATTGTGCTAAAGTTTCATAGTGACATTTGTTAATCAAGTTTGGCTAATTGGTAGTAATCGTTGGGATCGAAAGAACTTCGTGTTATTCAACTAGTCATAATCATTTTGTCTATGGATGATTGTTTTTACCCATTATTCTTGATTATACAAAGGAACTAAGGTGTGGTTGTAATAGAAACGCTTTTTGATTATCAAATTGGATTGGTTGGAAACATCTAAATGGTCGTAAGATTAGTTGTTGAGAATCAATTGTAGCCTTTTGTCTATGATCGGTTACCTTTTGTATTGACCATTTCTTAAGCAATTTGATGAACAAGTGGATGTTTTTGTGTTTAAGTTTATGTTATATAGACTTATGAAACTTGAATTGATCTTGAATTGATTGGTTAAACTTAATGCTTGTTTTTATAAACTAAACTCTTGATCAAAGTTTGACTTGTAAGAACAATAGATTAGTACACCAACTAATTATCATAACCAACATGTTAAGAGGTTAACACAATCACATTAATTTATGATATGATACTAGTTTAAGCAAGTGTAGTTTTTAATCATCTGAATTTCATATATCTATTTTGCTCTATTATATGTTTTGGATAGGCTCTGTAATTCAAACTTGTGTTTAGATTCACTCAAATCCCTGCGAACGATCCCGACTTACCTTCATAATCTTGCTATAACGGACGAGTATACTTGCTCGTATGTGTTATTGGTAATATTGGTAATTCACCTTTTATAAATTTAAAACTTGCACCAACCGGGCACATCAAGTTTTTGGCGCCGCTGCCGGGGATTTGATTGTGTTTCAACAAGTTTTTGAATTTCCCTCAGCCGATTCAAAAAAAAAATATATATATATATTTTTTCACAGAAACCTTAACCGGATCGGTTACAATTTGTCCCATCACTCAACTGGTCTAACCGATCGGTCGCATCCCGCAACCGATCCGGTTACCTTCCTCTGTTCCATATAAAACTGTTTTCGTTGTTTGTCCGTGTGTTTAGATATTGCCTGTATTCTCTAGGTCATTGTATGAACACTCGAGCAACGGGAATAGAACCAATTACACCTCTTACCAACCCCGAACGATTGATTCGAAGAAGAAGGAGAACACGTTTCATACCATTGGAAAATCGTGTACCAAGAGTACCAAACCCACCATTTGATAACCTCATTGAAGCCAAAGTTGTTTACAATCCTTTCACCAATTTACCTTTTCCCATGGCGGACGATCAACCCATGTGGGGAACCAACCGAACCGTAGCACCAACACCCGAAAGTGCTATTGTTGCTATTAACCTTGGTGACAACTTCACCGTGAAGGGACATCACCTTTCTATGATCAAAGACCGACAATTCGATGGCCGTGCGCGGGCCGATCCGCATAAGCACATTGCCGAATTTATCGAAATTTGCGGCATGTTTCGTTATGGCGAAACCGATGTCAATGCCATCAAACTCAAACTTTTCCCATCATCACTCACCGGAGATGCTAAAGTATGGTACAATGAATTAACCTCGGGAATCATCAATACTTGGGAGGAGATGAGGCAAGCTTTTGTGAGCCGATTCTTTCCACCTGCCATGTTTGACCGATTAATGGGAGAAATTCGTGCTTTCAACCAAAACCCAAACGAATCACTTGTCGAAGCTTGGCTTCGAATGAAAGATTTGCTTCGTAGTTGTCATGGACATGGATTATCAAAAGGAACCATTATCCAAATCTTTTACCATGGACTAGATGAAATCTCTCAAGGCATCCTTGATGTTGGAGGAATTTTTCTCTATAAAACTCCCAATGATGCACATCAGTTGCTCGAAGATCGAGTACTTCTCAAACTTGATTGGTCCAAAGATTCCAAAACCAAACCTCTCCGAAAAACCATTGCTTTTGTCGAAAACACCGATACCTCAAAACTCATGGAGAAGATGGAAGCGTTAACCTCAAAAATCGACTCGCAGTACAAAGATATCAAAGATGAAATGAAGGAAATGCGAGACGGATGCAACAATTGTGGGGGAAATCATCCATCGTCCGAGTGCGACGATAAACCTATGGGTGGACCGAAAGAAGGAGAAGCAAATTACGCTCAAGGAGGATACCGTGGAGGAGGATATCGTAGTAATTATTACGGTCGAAATTCTGGAAATTGGCAAGATCGCCGACCAAGGGATGACAACCGTGATTCCCAACCACGAACTGACGATCCACCACACCAAAGTTCCGACAAAAAGACAGAAGAAACCGAATTCGAAAAAACCATGAGAGAATTCGTGGCTGGTCAAAAATCCGCAAATGATTTTATCAAAAATCAATTTTTCAATCTCAAAGCCAAAGTTGAGCAAGGACAGAAAAATCATCAAGCATCTATCCAAGATCTTGAAAACAAGCTTGGCAGACTTTCTGACCAACATTCCTCTAGACCATCTGGTTCATTGCCAAGTAACACTCAATCCAATCCAAAACCATCAAATGATAAGACGTACCGTCCACCCCAAACAAGAAATGAACATATCAATGCTGTTTTCACAAGAAGTGGTCTCTTATACGATCCACCACCTAATCCTAATACTCCTGTCACCATTGATAGTGAGGATGAAAACGAAGAACCAAACACAACTCAAACCACCAAAAAGAAAGACATTCCATCCGTCAAGGTGTATACACCAAAAATTCCTTATCCTCAACGCCTAAAGAAAGAGAAGATGGAAGAGCGTTATAAGAAGTTTATCGAAATAATCAAAGAGGTTAGACTCAATGTTCCTCTCGTTGATGTTATAGCCGGAATGCCCAATTACGGGAAATTTTTGAAAGAACTTCTTAATAACAAAAGCAAGCTTGAGCAAATATCAGCAACTTTTCTTAACGAAGAATGCTCAGCTATAGTTCAAAACAAAATTCCACCAAAGCTCGGAGATCCTGGGAGCTTTCTTATTCCATGTACTTTCGGGAATAAAGTTAAATATGATGCTTTAGCCGATCTTGGCGCAAGTATCAATTTGATGCCTTATTCACTCTATTCCAAGTTGTGCAACAACTGACACTGAAACCAACAAAAATGAGCATCCGATTGGCAAATCATTCCTATCAATATGCTGTGGGAATCGCTGAGAATATGCTTGTTCAAGTCGGTAAATTCATTTTTCCCGTGGACTTTGTAATCTTGGAAATGGAAGAAGATAGTAAAGTCCCACTCATTTTAGGGAGACCTTTCCTGAATACCGCCGACGCAATCATCAAAGTTAAAGGAAAAGAACTCAACCTTGGAGTTGGGGAAGATCGAATCACTTTTCTTATCGATAAAGCAATGCGCTACCCACATTCCAGTGATGACACTTGTTTTAACGTCGATGTTATTGATGAAGTCACTGATGAGGAATTAGATGCATTACTGAACGAATCCGATCCATTCATGACTACTTACGAAAAAATCAATGAAACAGATTCTGATAAAGAATTTGATGATTTCATGAAAGTAGAATTTGAAGGAGATAACTCAGAAGAAGAAGAAATGGAGGAAGAGGAAGAAAATTTTGAGGAAATTACTTTCAATGACAAGATGCGAATAAAAACCTCTATCGAAGAACCGTACGGATCTCGAACTCAAACCTCTCCCAAATCATCTCGAGTATGCTTATCTGGAGGAGAACTCACTTCTTCCCGAAGTCATATCTTCATTGCTCGAGGATAATGAGAAAGAAAGTTTAGTTTCCGTGCTCAAAAATCACAAACTAGCTTTTGCTTGGAAAGCGTCGATATCGGGAATTAGTCCTAATTTTTGCAAACACAAAATCAACTTTGAAGAAGGGATTAAACCTGTGGTAGAACGTCAACGTAGACTCAATCCCAACATGAAAGAAGTTGTTAAAAAGGAAATCATTAAACTTCTCGATGCTGGAATCATTTACCCAATTGAGGATAGCCCTTGGGTAAGTCCCGTTCACTGTGTTCCCAAGAAAGGAGGAATGACGGTTGTAACTAATGAGCGAAATGAGCTAGTTCCAACTAGAACTGTCACCGGTTGGCGTGTTTGTATTGACTATCGTAAGTTAAACAAAGCCACCAGAAAGGATCACTTTTCGCTCCCGTTCATGGATCAAATGCTTGAAAGACTAGCAGGAAATAAATTCTTTTGTTTCCTCGGCGGATTTTCGAGGATATTTCCAAATTCCCATCGATCCTAACGATCAAGAAAAGACCACCTTTACTTGTCCTTTTGGAACCTACGCATATCGGCGTATGCCTTTTGGTCTTTGTAATGCACCCTCGACTTTTCAGAGGTGTATGATCGCCATATTCCAAGACATGCTAGAAACCTCCATGGAAGTTTTCATGGATGATTTTTCAATCTTTGGAGATTCATTCGAAGCTTGCCTTTCTAATCTCGATAAAATGCTCGAAAGATCTGCTGCACATCTTGTTCTCAACTGGGAGAAATGCCACTTTATGGTAACCGAAGGAATTGTGCTTGGACACAAAATCTCTAGTGCCGGAATGGAAGTCGACAAAGCAAAGGTCGATGTCATCTCAAAACTTCCACCACCAACCAACGTCAAAGCCGTTAGAAGTTTTTTAGGACATGCTTGGTTTTTACCGCCGATTCATCAAAGATTTCTCCAAAATATCTCGTCCGATGACGAAACTTCTTGAGAAAGAATCTATCTTTGACTTCGATGTTGATTGCATAAAAGCTTTCGAATCACTGAAATCTCAACTTACTAGTGCTCCGATCATGGTTTCACCTCATTGGTCACTACCCTTGAACTTAATGCGATGCAAGCGATTTTGCTTTGTTGGGTACAGTGTCTTAGGACAACGCGAAGGAAAACACTTTCGGCCTATATATTTTGCCAGCAAGACACTGAATAGTGCCCAGCAAAATTATACCATCACCGAAAAAGAATTCTGGCTCGTTTTTGCCTTTGACAAATTGATCATATCTTGTGCTCTCTAAAACAGTCGTTTTTACCGATCATTCAGCACTCAAGTATCTGTTCACCAAGCAAGACGCTAAACCACGTCTTATTCGATGGATTTTGCTACTCCAAGAATTTGACATCGAAATCAAAGATAAGAAAGGAGCAGAGAATCTTGCTGCTGATCACTTATCTCGTCTCGAAAATCCTAATCTTGAGGAGTTGAAAGAAGAAGAAATCGATGATTATTTTCCTGATGAAACTCTCATGGCCATCGACGGAAATGGCGATCCTTGGTTTCTTGACTTTGCAAACTACCTCGCCGGAGGAATTCTCAGAAAAGGACTAACTCATGCTCAAAGAAGCAAATTCTTTTTGGAACTCAAATACTACTTTTGGGAAGAGCCATATCTTTTCAAAATGTGTCCCGATGGGATGATCCGAAGATGTATTTTTGGTTCTGAAACTCGTAAAATTCTTGACGAATGTCACCATGGCCCAACTGGGGGACATTATGGTCCTTCCACCACAGC
The DNA here is from genome assembly GCA_910596185.1 of Chrysanthemum makinoi. Lineage (NCBI taxonomy): Eukaryota > Viridiplantae > Streptophyta > Magnoliopsida > Asterales > Asteraceae > Chrysanthemum > Chrysanthemum makinoi. The sequence continues at coordinate 221,099,022 of OU343224.1, forward strand.
TAAGAAAGTCTTTGATGCTGGATTCTATTGGCCAACAATATTCAAAGAAGCACATACACTTGTTCAAACTGTGGCGCTTGTCAAAGAAACACCAATCTCTCTCGAAGGGATGAAATGCCATTAACAAGCATTCAAGTGTGCGAAATATTCGATGTTTGGGGAATAGATTTCATGGGACCTTTCCTAAATCCCACAAATTCGAATACATTCTCGTTGCTATAGATTACGTGTCCAAATGGGCAGAAGCTGAAGCTTTACCGACAAACGATGCTCGTGTCGTCGTTAATTTTCTCAAAAAGCTTTTCGCTCACTACGGAATTCCCAAAGCACTCATAAGCGATCGAGGAACTCACTTCTGCAATCAACAAATGGAAAAAACCATGAAAAGATATGGAGTTCATCATCGATTTGCGACTGCTTATCATCCACAAACTAGTGGTCAAGTCGAAAATACCAACAGAGCTCTCAAAAGAATACTGGAAAAAACAGTAAAAGACAATCCGTCATTATGGGCAAGAAAACTTGATGATGCTCTGTGGGCATTTCGTACGGCTTATAAAACACCAATTGGTACAACTCCTTACAGACTCTTGTATGGGAAGACTTGTCATTTGCCGTTCGAAGTTGAACATCGTGCTTATTGGGCGCTCGGACAATGTAACACCGATCTCAAAATAGCTGGAGAGAAAAGATTTCGCAATTGCAAACTTCGATGAATTAAGACTCCAAGCTTATGAAAATTCCAAACTGTATAAAGCCAGAAAAAAAGCTTATCATGATAAAAAGCTACGAATTCAGAAAGAATTCAAAGCCGGAGATAAAGTTATGCTTTTTAACATGAAATTCAAATTCAAAGCTCCGAAGTTACAACCAAAATGGTTTGGACCATATGTCGTTAAACATGGATATCCATCCGGGTATGTCGAACTCTATGACAAACAAGGTGGAAGTTTCATTGTTAATGGACACTGAATCAAGTTATACTACGACAAGGAGCAAACGAATGAAGTTTCAGATTGCGACAGTGTCACAGAACACCATGAGAATGAATTCAAAACTATCACCTTTGTAGCACCATTTCCTAGAAGAATCCCACAAACTGTTCCATGGAAACCAACTGCTGAGTTCGTCTGGGACGATATTGAAGCTACTGGTGAAGAATTCATGTACATCCCTGAACTTTACAAAATGTTCAAAGCTGCCCTTGCAGCTGAATAAATTCGGGAAGACTTCGAGTCGGTGATGACTCGATAATAAAACAAGCGCTTCTCGGGAGGCAACCCGTGTGTTTTAGATTTGATTTTCTGTGGTCACTCCCCAAAGTTTTAAACCTTTGGTTGAACTTAAGTGTGGGGGGTGCCATCTTTTAATAAAACCTTTTGTTTGTTTATAAGATTGTATGCAGGTAATGATTTCTCCAGTGGGCCATGAGGAATGAAGAAAGATTTTAAGCTGATAAACTCGTTGACATATCTGGTTTCATCTCTATTTTTCCTATTTCTATACTTTGAAGTTCGTTTATCATTGAGGACAATGTCTAACTTAAGTGTGGGGGGTGAATAGGGAAAATTAGAGTTTTCATGCTTAAATTTAAAATTTTGCTTGCCCTTGTGATCTATTTGTTTTCACACTTTTAGGATTATCTATTAGAATAACTGGATCATTCCACTGCTAAAATTGGTAATATTTGAAATTTCGAGATGTGTTCCGATTACTATTGCAATCCATTTTGGGATCGATGACATTTGCTAGCACATATTATACCCTTTCCACTAAATTGTGAGGATTTGAGCCTATTTCTTATTAGCATACACCTTTTATGCTTAGATCTTTTTGCTATGAGTGTGCCGGTGATTTTATTTATTCTAGAACTTGTGCTTGTAAATCATTACCAGACCGCAGTGAGATTGCATTCGTGCGATATAAGTGAATTCGTGTGATAAAGAGGCACCTTAGGATTTAACCCAAATGGCCTTCCATTTTACATCTAATGATATATTAGCTAGCCTCATTGGTTAGTTAACCACCCACATGGACCCATTTGTAGTGCTCATTTTTAGCACTAGATACCCTAGTTACACCCTCTGAGCCATCCTTTTCATTTTTGCTTCACCCAGAAAATACAAAAAGATTTTATACTTTAAACCTTAGCCTATCCCGTATCAATGTCTAATCGGTTGGTTGCTAGTCGCCTGGAAAGTGAAGATTGTTCAAATGATTATGAGTACCACATCCTATGAGATTGATTGAGCCATGCGTTATGTGTTCAAAAAAAAAAATGTGTTGAAAGTATGAAAATAATAGCCAATGTGCTATGTTCGTGGAACAATTGTCATGGCAAAGCAAAAAGTTGTGGAAAGCATAAAAGAAGAAATTGAAGCTATATTCATTTATTTGGTTCGTGGAATGTTTGGTAGCTAGCAACATGGGTATTAGACTTGACTTCAATTTTATTTTAACACCAATTTCATAAACATTCCCATGCCTTATCCATACCCTTAACCCGAAGCCTATCATTATAACCCGAATAAAAGCCCTCTTTAGATGTTTTTACTTGGTGCTCACGCCACGTCGGTGGAGTTTTGTTTCTTGTACAAGCTTATGGTAATAATCTAATCACGTGAGCAATGAGTGTGATTTATCTTGTTACTCCACTAAAAATGAGTGATTGAGTTAATTATATTCCATTATTTTTATGAGGTGTTTTGAAATGTTAATCATGCAAGAAAATCATTGGATATTGTCAAACATCTTGATGTTTCACCTTGATAAGCATAATTGATGAATCCTCTCTCGTATTTATACTTGGTTGATTTGCATCACATTTTTCATAATCACGATCTGGTACCAGTGGATGTTTGTCCTAGATTTGCTTGAGGGCAAGCAAAGTTTAAGTGTGGGGGAATTTGATAACACTCAGATTGTGCATGTTTTTAGTAGCATTATGTGTACTTTTATATATGTTATTTGGTTATATTTGCGTGATTTTAGTACTTAATCGTATCTAGAGATGTTTGTCTAGTATTTATAACCAAGTGCAGGGGAATGGAGGAAAATGTGGAAATATGCAGCTAATCGAAGATTCCCGTTTCAGTAAAGCTAAATCTCAAGTACCTTTGAAGACTTTAGTGATTGAAGAACCAAGTTCTACAAAGCAGAGTGAAGAGAAAAGATCAAGTTTTGTATCTCGAGAAGATCCAACGGATCCGGTTTTACACCTTCAGCCGGATCGGTTGGAATTTGGTCGGAATTAATGTTTTTGCCATAACCGACCGATCGGTCGCAACCCACAACCGGATCGGTCGGTGTGTTATTATTGAGGACCAGCCGGATCGGTTGGTCATATGACCGATTCGGTTGGAGAAGCTGCAGTTGTCAAATCTTCATCACTAAGCTTCCCCTTTGCATCCAAACGATTCTAGGTCCTTCTCTTGGTGTATTCTAGTCCCTTCCTCACTCCTTGGAGGCCAAGTTAAGCATTTAACACCCTAGGCCTTGGAAATAGTATAAATAGAGGCTAATTGTGAGCATATGAGACACACCTCAATTACAAATCTCTCTACTCATCAAACCAAGCCTTAAGCTCTTAAAATTCGTCCTTAGAAATCCAGGGAAGTTTGGAGTTCTAGAAGTTCCACCTTTGGAGGCCAAAACACCAAGAAGTCCACCACGATCCTTTGGGAAACATCACTTCATCATTTGTAATCTTATTCCAAGCATTGTAAGACTTTTAATCATGTTTTCTAATGATCAAAGTTATGAGTTTATGTTCATGTTTGCTATGAGTGGCTAGTTTCTTTATACACTTGCTTAAATGATGTTGATTATCATATGATTAGTTAGTGATTGTGTTAAAATGTTTTAATTCAATTTCAAGTTAATTCTAAGATCCAATTGTGCTAAAGTTTCATAGTGACATTTGTTAATCAAGTTTGGCTAATTGGTAGTAATCGTTGGGATCGAAAGAACTTCGTGTTATTCAACTAGTCATAATCATTTTGTCTATGGATGATTGTTTTTACCCATTATTCTTGATTATACAAAGGAACTAAGGTGTGGTTGTAATTGAAACGCTTTTTGATTATCAAATTGGATTGGTTGGAAACATCTAAATGGTCGTAAGATTAGTTGTTGAGAATCAATTGTAGCCTTTTGTCTATGATCGGTTACCTTTTGTATTGACCATTTCTTAAGCAATTTGATGAACAAGTGGATGTTTTTGTGTTTAAGTTTATGTATGTAGACTTATGAAACTTGAATTGATCTTGAATTGATTGGTTAAACTTAATGCTTGTTTTTATAAACTAAACTCTTGATCAAAGTTTGACTTGTAAGAACAATAGATTAGTACACCAACTAATTATCATAACCAACATGTTAAGAGGTTAACACAATCACATTAATTTATGATATGATACTAGTTTAACCAAGTGTAGTTTTTAATCATCTGAATTTCATATATCTATTTTGCTCTATTATATGTTTTGGATAGGCTCTGTAATTCAAACTTGTGTTTAGATTCACTCAAATCCTTGCGAACGATCTCGACTTACCTTTATAATCTTGCTATAACGGAAGAGTATACTTGCTCGTATGTGTTATTGGTAATTCACCTTTTATAAATTTAAAACTTGCACCAACCGGGCACATCAGACGCTTAAATCGTTGTGCAGGATGGAGTACACTGAGCGTAAAGGTTCATTCACTTGCAATGCTTGGTTGAGGCTTTTCAAAATCAAGGAGCCAGCCATACCCGAATATGTTAGAGAGTTCTTGGCATCTGTTGAGTTCATGGATGAAATTGAAGACATCGATCAAGTCCCACTCTATTTTCAGCTCGGAGGGGAGAAGAGGGAATTGACTTTGAGATAGTTTATGGTCATAATGGGTTTGTACAATGATCGAGATTTTAGCAACGATTTGTGGGAAGATTTTTATGACAAGTGCTGAAGGTTCAGGCCTGATGCATACAACCCAACCACCTACTTCAATAGCATATCTTCCACTCAGGGGTGCACCTCAAAGCACCCCTTCATACGATGATAAGGAGTCCTATTCACCGTTTGGTTCATAGGCTGATAGCATGCTCGATAAGGGGTAGGCACTCGGCAAGGGAGAAAATGTCTATGGATGATTTGTATCTTCTTCATGGTTTGGATGGGGGAAATTTTATCGATGTTCCTTACTTCTTGGACAAATTCATGTCTACCGGAGCATGATTCAAGGGGCCCATTTGATTGGCAAGTTGGCAAAGAGCTTCGGTTTAATGAGTCCTCAAGCGTTGTCATTAGTAACCCATGGTAGGGAAACTAGCTTGATAAGAAAAAACAAGCTAGTCGAGTACGGGATTTGTCGCTTGAATGGATTGGGTGAAACTGAGTTGATGTCAGAGGATCCGATTAGAGGTGAAGGAGCAAGTGAAGCAGGTGGTAGTGGTGCAAGTGGTAGCCAGTTGGGAGCCGAGGTGGAGGCCCCAAGGGTCCGAGCTAGGGCAAATTTAAACGTGGGAGATAGGCTGCAAAGGATCGATGGGAGGCTCAGTGACATGGAGAGCCATTTCAATTAAGAGATCAATAGCTTAACTGTAGGTTTTTATGGGCTAAGTGCTCAATTTGATGGCTTTTCAGGTACGCTAAACCAGGTGCAAGAGCTGTGTTGGATC
>OU343224.1:221104783-221147806 GCA_910596185.1 Chrysanthemum makinoi
GTGGTTTATTTGAGGTTTGAGTTTAGTAATTTTGACATTGCTTTAAGAAATGCTAAGCTTAAGGAAAACTAACAGTGTAGGTGTGAAAATGACCATCTTGAATATGTCGATTTATGGAGCTAAGGATTCACGGAGCGATGTGTTTTATTTGATGTTAATCCATACAAAGATGGTAGTTTCTAATGAGATGGAAGTGTCTAAGATCATGTCAAACATCCTAAGTTAATCCATTAAGGATGTGTTGAGTGAAATATGAAAGATATGCATTAACAAGTATCCTAGAAACGAGATTTGGTAAATTAGATTGCGGGATTTAGTAAAATTCAACAACTTACCTGTAGGATCCACGGCACCATTTCTTTACACAGGTGAGGAGACCTTAAATTGGTGCCTTTGGTCCTATCTGGTATGGTACGATTTACCAAAATGCATAACGTGATTACCAACATTTTGGTTCCGTCTGATCCGTGGACACCAGAAAAGTTCACAGACCCATTTTTTAGGTGTTGGGGAGTTTTTCGAAACCTGAAATTTTGCTTAAAACATGTGACATTAATTACTTCTAGTTAGGAAAATCGATAACATATACAAACATATTGGAGCATAGACTTTGACCAAGGGCTAACGATTTTCACATAAAAGTGAAAATGGGTAAAATTTGATAACACACTTGTGCTATCCACTGCATAAACGGTTAGCATACAACATTGTTTTAAGTCATATTATCATCCTACAAAGTAAAAACAAATAAATTACATCATACAACATTGTTTTTGTCCTTATACCAAACACTCTCTTAAAACCTCTATTTTTCAAAGTACTTGACTAATTTACTTAGTACTCATTGCTAAGCGAGTCATGACATTTCATAAGTTATGCGAGACGTTAGTATAACCTATGCAAAGGAAGTGATCTAAGTCTATAAGTGATGGTAAAACAATTTTCCAACTAAGTGCACAAAATCTAGCAAATGTCCTATTGTGCATAAACAAGAAATCGTCAAGCAAGGGAATAAATAACATGGCAAGATTGACACTTATATTATGCAAACAAACAAGTGTAAACAACAATTTGAAAATAAGAAAGCAACATATATGCAAACAACATAAACAAGTGGTCATTTAGCATAACATAACAAGAAAAACACTTTTCGATCATTTTAGTTTAAGAATGACGAAGTATACCAAGCTTAATTAGTTTCCTTTAAACATATTACCAAATTATTTAGTTTCAAAAGAAATTGTATCCAAGTTTCAAGAATACCAACTTAAATTACTTGATTCAAAAATTTGAGTTTTTATGTTAAAGCGAAACTTAATATCTTAGATATACGGTAGTATTTGGTCTATTTCACCTATTTAAAACTAGACTCAGGCCATGAGAGTATTTTTAAATGAAAGTAGACTCAATTCCTTTTAAAATGATAGGTGGTTCGACTCCTACGGACTTACGGTTAATAAGTTATGAATTTTTTTTAAGTTGGCCAAAAGCTGCGTCTGTGCAGAACCAAGGAACCAAAGTTTACAAGGAAGGAGCCCTTTTTTTGGTTCCGCCCAGTCCGTGGTCTTCAGAGAAAGTTGAAAAATGTACTTACTCATGGCGAAAAAGTGTAGGACTTACTGGATTTGATAGAAAAAATATAATACACATATTTTGTTTATTATTTTTACTAATGTGACTTATCTAAACTTTTAACAACAAAATTTCTAAGTATAATTAGCAAAACATTTTTCATATTATATTTCGATTCAATGGTAATTTGATACATGGATCGTGCTCCATTTTAAAAACCATTTGTTTTGAAAATAAGAGCTACGAGGCTCTGGTGCCAATTGTGAAAACGTAGAGGGGGGGGGGGGGGGGAATACGTTACCGTTTAAAATCGTTAGATCTTTTTTATCAAATCACTTATGAAGCTTGTTATTATATGAAAGTATCAATTATTGTTTATAACTAATATAAAGGATAGTAAACTAAGTTGTCACACAAGCATCATCATCAAACCACGTCATAAGCAATTATAAAGGTAAAGAGATAAAGAAAGGAAAGTGCAAACTGAACACGAGGATTTATAGTGGTTCGGTCACGGATCTCCTCAGCCTACTCCACTCCCCGTACCCACTTCGAGAGTTACTTCACTAAATCAACAAGCTCCCTTCTCGTGGGAGAAAACCTTACAATCGTTAAACACACTTTTCTGGTACAAAGCTAAATATCGGGTTCTAGTTCGAGGTAGAACCAACCTAACATCGCCTATACAATATTTTTGACACTAAGCTAGATGTCGAGTTCTTTTCAAGGGTACAACCACTCCCACTATGTTTTATGGCCCAACATAACAAACCTTGTGTTTTATGGTACAAACACATAAACCATCTAATCTAGTTTGGGTAGTGTTGTGATGATGTAATAATGTTTACAATGATGATCCATGACATAAATGTCTAATGGATATGAATGACTAATCTAAATGATCTTCTTAAATAAGAAGTCTTCAATCAATGAGGATATAAAGAGATCTTGAATCTTCATATGTTGATATGCTTTGGTGAATGAGGATGGCTAGATCTCAAAGCTTTCCTTGGTTGATCAAAATGTAAAGTATGCTTACAACAAAGATGAATGTTAGAAGCATTATGATCATGTGATGATAAGGGTGATTAATGTATGTTACTACATGGTTATCTATAGATCTAAAAGATGAAAGAAAGATAGAAAGAATGTGTGTTGGAAGGGATGATTGAAATGAGAAACAACGGGCTCTATTTATAGCCAAAAATGTAATCTAAAAATAATACTTTATTAGATTTGATATCTTAGAATATCTTTCAAGATCTTGCAAATCTAACCAAATATTGACCAAATCTTCTAAAGATATGATGATGCATGAAGTGATGTAAATTGTATTTTCATTTAGATTAAAATGTTCATGAAAATAAACTTATAAAATGTATTATGTAACTAGTTTATAAAAAGTCTAATTGCCTTTTATAAAATAAAATATCTAGTTAGGTGCTTGACAAAATAATATATATTTTGTCAAGTGTAAGTAAACTTTAGTACTTGTATTAATATTATAGTTAGTTTACTTGTACAAATAAAAGTATATATTTGTTAGACATTTACAAAATACTTGTGAATGCAAAATGCAAAATGAGGTTCGAAATAGAATGATTAACCTATTAAAATATTAGTGACTCTAAGCGTATTTTTAAACATTCTAAATATTTGTTAATGGGTTTGATCATAATGCCACATAACAAACGTAATAACCTTGTGTTGTAACATACGAGGACTTGAGACATCGAGAGGAGTTGAATGTATGTTGAGACAAATGTAATTACAAGTAACTTGTACAATTTACGTTATGTATTACAAGTTACATGTTTGTCATCAATCAAAACAAACGATGCTGTATAGATTAAATATCGTAATATTTGCACTAACAAGCTCGATGATAGAGAGAAAAAGAGATTCGATGCGATATCGGGCTTAACATCATACTGCAAGGACTTCCAAAAGACATCTATAAGCTTATCAATCACAACACTGAAGCAAAGGCTGTATGGGATAATGTCAAGATGCTTCTTTCTGGCTCTGAATTAACCATGGAAGACAAAGAATCACAACTCTATGATGAATTTGAGCACTTCAAGATGAAACCAGATGAGAGTGTCTATGAGTATTACGTGAGATTCCATAAGCTTGTTAATGACATGAGGAACATCAGAATGACTATGCCAAACATTCAGTTGAACTCAAAGTTTGTGAACAACATGAATCCCGAATGGCACAAGTTTGTCACCTCTGTGAAGCTAACCAAAGGATTGAAGAATACAAACTATGAGCAACTCTATGCCTTCCTTCTTGAGAATGAGAGACATGCCATGTTTGAAAAGAGGATTCTTGAACAATTCAAAACAAATCGAGGAGAGACAAGCTCATCAAATGATTCAACTGCCTTCTACTCAAACATTGGGATTACCACTAAAGCATCACAAGTTATACCCATGGGTGATGGAACTCACAAACTCATTCCCGATCCAATGTTCAAACAAGGCGATCTGATGCACCATGGGACACTTCATTAATCAACTAGCCTTATGGTTAAACAAAACATGAACACTCTCCCACACACCAACAACAACCTCGAACAGCATCAATCCACACAATCAAGCCCTTTGTTAGAGATGGGAAGGTTATGGTGCAGCCAGTTCAAGAAAGGCAGTACGATCAGAGAAGGGGTGGAGCAGGTGGAGGCTATGGAGGAAATCGAACGAGGAAGGAATGGAAATTAGGGACAAGTCAAGACAATCAAGTGTTACAACTGTGGTGGTGAGGGACACATTGCAAGAAGCTGCACATCTCCAGCGTCCACAGAATGCAAAATTCTTGAGGGATAAGATGTTGCTAGTGCAAGCTCGGGAATAATCTGCTTTGGATGAAGAAGAGTTGTTTGTTTCTCTTGAGCAATGCCAAGACCTATGATGCAGATGTGGATGACCAATTAGGAGATAGGTCACAATCATCGAATGCCTTTCAAGTAGTATTGTGATGCATACGACTCTGATGTTGATGATGGACATACTGCACAAACAATTTTCATGGCTAGCATTTCTCCAATGGTCTCTCCTAAGGTCTCTTCTTCACCACAAGCTGGACCATCCAAAGACAAAATCATCTCAGAGGTATTAAAATTATATGATGAAGTTGATGTGCAAAAGATGCATAATGAAATACAATCAACTGAAATCATTGAGTCAAATATTGAAAATATGGGTAATATCAATGTTGTCCCATATGATCAATATGTGAAACAAAGTGAAAGTGATTGTATCAAGTGATGTATCTCTACTGATCAATGATGATTATGTTTTTGATGAATACACTGCATGTGCCCTGATGATTCTGTTATCTCTGAACTTAATGCCTATAAAGAACGAGTTGCCATTTATGAACAACGTGCTAAGTTTGAGTTAACTACTGTGAGCAGGGTTGGATAACCAAATGTGTACAATTATTAGAAAAAGTAATTTTAGAGAAGAAGTGTTAAAACAAGAGTTAAATTCCTTACAAGAAAAGCTTTCAAAACCTGCTAAGCAAAAACAAGAACTTCAAGAAAATGTTAAAGTGCTTAAGCAAGAATTTCATGCCAAGGAATCAAAACTTTTGAATGATTTTTCTAATCTAAAACTTTGAAGAACAAGCTTGAAAATAAGTTGTACGTACAAGGGAATACCATTAATTTGCTCACATGGTCACTAAGCATAGAGTTCTAAGCGATAAGCATAGCGTTCCCATTATAGATAAACCCATCACGAGTACATAGAAGTTAGCTAAAAGGCTCAAAATGTAATTTATGATGGCAATGAGATTCTTAAACCTAGGCAAAACCTAGTTGTTGAGTGCTGAGGAAGATAGAATATTTAATGATGCATCTAGGGTGAAAATGAATAAGAAGCTAGAAGATCCTGAATGCAAAAAGAATAACATCACGATCAAACCCCATGATTACAAGAAGGAAATCTGGATCTCCTTAAACAAATTTAAGCCTCAAACGTTATTAACACCTGAACAAGTTTTCTAGAAAAAGGATTTAGATAAGCTAAAAGCTGAAAATCTTGTTGAAACAAACCCTTCCCTTAGGAAAATGCCTTCAGCAACTGTGTATCCTCCAAATACACCAATGCATTTAGTTCCTAGACCTATTGCCACTAAAAGCAAGACCTTAATCAACCAATATGTTATTCTTCAACTATTTGTCGATTTTGAGAAAACTTGTAAGAAAAGGATCACACCTAGTGGGATAAGCGAAGGGGAAAGGGTTTTGAGCAAACAAAAGAATGTTATCTAACTGATGTCATGCCTTTCTTTAAACTACTAAAAGATCATTTTGAGAGTCTTAAAAAGGGGATAAATTAAAATATTAAAGGAATGGAAAAGGAATTTGATGCAATGATAGTTGAGGTTAGTGACTATGGGCGAGCATTAAAATATAATGAGATTGAGAGGAAGAACTTGCATACCTTGAATGAGAATCTTATTTCGGAATGTATTGCTCAAGATGTGTTTTACCTTCTACAATTGCTCCATTAATGCTTCTCAATTTCATGAATTATCTGTTGCTCCGAAAGTCTCCCATGATCGTGTCATTGAGCTTGAAAAGATTAATTCGAAACTTAATGAGAAAATTGATCGGGATGATCACGATAATTTGGTAAAGCATCTTTCTAAACTAGAAGTTGAACATTTTGATTTACAACTAAAATATCAACATCTAAAAGAAAATGTTAAAACCTCAAATATCAAGACATCCTTGGATGCTCGTGAATTTGATGCAGTTTTTGAAATTAGCAAGCGTGATGAACAATTGAGCTCATTGTAACACGATTATAAAGTTGAAAGCCCAAATCTCTCAATTAAAGGGTGAAAAGAACAATGTGACTAGATCCCAAATGCCTCCTCCTTTAGATTCTCGGTACTCTCAAACTTTTCATCTTCAAAACTTAGTTAATGCCTTACAAAAGGAAAGCGAGTTTTCTAGAAAAAATGAAAAGTTAAACAACACTTTAAAGAGTTATATGATTCAATGAAAGTCACTCGTGACCAAAACAACGAAAAATAACGTCTTTACAAAAGGAAATTGAGAATCGAGAAGTCGGAAAATGGGAAGCGCCACTTGTTTTAATAAGAATGTTGTCTTAAAGTCACCCTTAGATTGCAAATACACTGTGACGGTTAAATATATTCCTCCTCATCTTAGGAATAATGAACATGCGTTTCATGACTATTGTGCTCACCTTAAGGATAGTCTAGAATGTCTCAGTGAGATTGTTGAAGAGGATTTCATTAATAAACCTCTTGATAGAGAAATTAGGTTTGCTTGCCTCCGGGCCAAACGATCTCAAGAGCTGCTTGAATGTGTAATTGCAACATGTCCAAAATCCTTAGGTGCAAAGGGCAAAGCTGTGATGCCTTGTTCTATGCCTAGTGCCAAGCATGAAATCCGTTCTATGCCCAATCTTAAGAATGTCAACCTTAGGTGCCTTCAAGTAGTTGATTCGGATATGTTAGTGCTAAGAAAGTGAATTTTAGTGTGCACGCAAATAGCTCAAATCCGCCTTAAGAAAGTAAACACTAATGTGCCTTCTAGGAGTTCAGATCCTTGCACATCAAGTTCGGGAATGCAAAAATTAGATCAACCAACTAATGTTCCCATTCCTCTCTGGGAGTAATCGGTGACATTAAAGCGAGCAGGTCAAAGTCTCAAGACAATACAAGGAATGATAGGACCTTGCAAGCTAAGAATGTGCATTGGAAGAGTGTAGAAGACCAATCTAGGAACTTTAAGTTTGAGTTGAATAAAACGAATCGTGTTGATTCTAGTATTAGCCATAAACGTCTTGTAATTAATTCACGATACTATTTGCAAACCTTGTAATGATGTCCGCTTGAATTCATTGCTAATCATGAATGTGGTGTGAATGCTTTGTCTAATCTTGTCAAATGCCCGATTAAAATTGTTAATGCTAATAATCGTGCAAAGAAGGCTAAAGGCAAAAGCGAAAGATTGTTAGAAAAAAGTGGAAACCCACAGGAAGAACATTTATAAAGATAGGTTATTATTGGATACCTTTTGGCCATAAGAATAATCAGTTTTGTCCTCAAAATGCTAAGACTATGCCCACTAGAAAATGGATGCCTATTGGTAGAACTATTCCCTTAAGAAGTGAACATACTTTGAATAGGTCAAATAGACACCAGACTTGCATCTATTCCCAATAATTCCATTGCTTCTACTTCTGATATGGATGTTTCTATTTTTGATGTGGGTGTTCCAATTACCGTTACTAACCAAGTGGAACCCATTCTTGCATGGGGATCCCAATTATCCAGTTATCCATTCTTGTGCGTGTTCAAGCTGAGATCGTTCAAATCGTTACGTGGTACCGGACTCGGTGTTCCAAGCATATGACGGAGACCGGTCATGACTCATGAACCGTGAGCAAATTCATCGGAGACGATTAGATTCGGAATGATCATTTCGGTGAAATTATGGGTTATGGAGATTATGTTGTTGGTAAAAGTGTTATCTCCAGGGTATATTATGTGGAAGGTCTTGGTCATAACTTATTCTCTGTTGGTCAATTCTATGATTCTGATCTAGAAGTGGCCTTAAGAAAACATACTTGTTTCGTTAGAGAACTTGATGGTAAGGAACTTTTAAGAGGTTCACGTGGTTCAAATCTATACACCATCTCTATCGAAGATATGATGAAGTCTTCTCCAATTTGCTTGTTGTCAAAGGCTTCAAAACCAAAGTCATGGTTATGGCATCGTCGTCTCAATCACTTGAACTTCGGCACCATCAATGATCTCTCGAGAAAGGACTTAGTTGTAGGTCTACCTAGACTTAAGTATGAAAAGGATCATCTTTGTTCACCATGCCAATTGGGAAAAAGCAAGAAGTATGCCCATAAACCCAAACCTACAAACTCATCCACGAAGTTCTTCATACATTTCACATGGACTTATGTGGACCCATGAGAGTGTAGAATATCTTTGGGAAGAAATATGTGTTAGTTGTGGTTGATGATTTCTCTAGATTCACATGGGTAAAGTTCTTAAGGACAAAGGATGAAACTCGGATATCATCATCAAACTCATCAAACATACGCGGGTTCGACTTAACAAAACGGTGAGAATCATCCGAGCAGACAATGGGCCGAGTTTGTTAACAAATAACTTGGTGAGTTTTATGAAAGTATTGGAATCAGTCATCAAAGAAGTGTTCCTCGAACTCCTCAACGAGCGGTGTAGTTGAAAGACGAAATCGAACTCTTGTGGAAGCGCGAGGACTATGTGATTTACTCAAAGTTCCAATGTTTCTCAGGGTGAAGCCATATTACTGCATGCTACACCCAAAATCGATCCACGATTCACACGCTCATGGAAAAACTCCATATGAACTTGTCCACAACGAGAAAACCGATCTTTCATTCCTTCGTGTGTTGGTGCTTTATGTTATCCAACTAATGATGTCAAGATTTAGGAAACGAGAGCTAAAGCGGACATTGGAGTTTTTGTATATGCACCTATAGTAAGGTTACGAATCTACAACAAGAGAACCGAAATATCATGGAAACAATTCACGTCACGTTTGATGAGTGACGGTCAAATGGCTCTGGACAATCGATTCGGGACCCGCACTTCAAAGCAGTCCCATTGGTTCATCTCTTGTACCAAACTCCTCATCAACAACTCCATATGTACCTCCCTCAGAAGATGATTTAAAGCTGTTTGATCAATGTTTGATGAACAATTTGAGCCAAGTAACAATGATATGACAATTCAATCAACAGAGGCTACTTCTATCCACATCAATGAAATTAACCCTTCAACTTCTATGTCATTAAGCCAAGAAGCGCTGCTGCGACCAATCTTTCATCAACAAATCTTCAATCATCAAATGTACATCATGGAAATGCTTCGATTCAATGATGAAGTCAATCCCTTTGCTACTACCGAAGATGATCCATTTGAAAACATATTTGCTCCTGAATCATCATCAGAACCATCTTCTTGAGACATCGACTCGCTACTTGGTCCCTCAACAACCCCACAGATACCTCGGAAAATGGACTCACGATCATCCATTAGACAACATCATTGGAAATCCCTCTCGTCCAGTATCCACGTGGAAACAACTTGCAACCGATGCCTTATGGTGCTTCTTCAACTCCGTACTCTCTAAGATCGAACCAAAAGATGTTAAAACCGCCATGAATGAAGACAATTGGTTCAATGCCATGCAAGAAGAAATTCATGAGTTTGATCGACTTGATGTATGGGAATTAGTACACGCTCAGTTGTGCTATGATCATTACACTAAAATGGATCTTCAAAGTGAAACTTGATGAGCATGGTGATGTGTTAAAGAACAAGGCTCGATTGGTTGCTAAAGGATACCGTCAAGAGGAGGGTATTGACTTTGAAGAATCTTTTGCTCCATTGCTTTCGAATCGAGGCAATCAAAATATTCTTGGCTAATGCTGCAAGTAAGAACATGGTAGTCTATCAGATGGATGTAAAGACGGCATTTCGAGCGGAGATCTTAAAAGTCAGTCTCGTCAGCCAACCCGAAAGGCTTTGTGAATCCGAGCATCCTACTCCGCGTTTATCGTTTGAAGAAGGCTCTTTATGGTTTAAAGCAAGCTCCAAGGGCATGGTATGATACGCTATCAAAGTTTCTTCGTCTCAGAAGCTTGACAAAGGAGATTGATCCAACATTGTTCACCGGAAGTCGGCAAAACAATTCACGTTCAAATATTTGTTGATGATATTATCTTTGCCTCGACTGACCCCAATGAGTGTGACCGTTTTCAAATGAAATGGGTTCTAAATTTCAAATGTCAATGATGGGACAAATGTCATTTTCTTGGGATTACAAATTTCACAAAGTCCGGGAGGCATTTTCATAAATCAATCTAAATATGCAAATGAGATTTTAAAGAAATTTGGATTTGATTCTAGTGACCTGTTGACACTCCCATGATTGAGCGTACAAAACTGGATGAGGACCACTCAGGGATCATGGTAGATCAAACGAAATATCGTAGCATGATTGGATCCACGATGTACCTCACAACCAGTAGACCGATATTACGTTCATTTGTATGCATGTGTGCTAGATACCAGGCTAAGCCTACCAAAAAGCACCTTGAAGCGGTTAAGCGGGTCTTTCGGTATCTCCAAGGAACCATCAACATGGGACTTTGGTACCAAAAGGACACCGGTATGTCACTAACGGCATATATGCGGTCGCGGATCATGCGGGGTGTCAAGATACTCGTCGAAGTACGTCCGGAGGTGCTTTCGATTTTTGGGTGATAAGCTTGTAAGCTGGTCTTCAAAGAAGCAAATGAGTACTTCTATTTCCTCTCCAGAGGCTGAATACATAGCCATGTCATCTTGTTGTGCTCAAATCCTATGGATGAGATCCCAATTATCGACTATGGCTTTGTATTCAACAAAATCCTCATCTTTGTGATAATAAAAGTACTATTGCTCTCTCATGCAACAACGTTCAACACTCAAGAGCAAAGCATATCGACATTCGACATCATTTCATCGGGAACAAGTGGAAAAGGTGTGGTGGAACTCTATTTTGTGAGGAATACGGTTAGCGGACATCTTCACCAAAGCTCTTCCAAGAGAGCGTTTTGAGTTTATTCTTCCACGACTTGGCTTGAAAAGCCTTCAACCAGAAACACTCAAACGCGTCTTGGAGGAAGACGAGGAGTGAAGGTCTTTCTTCATCTATCTCTTTGTATATATTTTTCAAAAAGCAAAATACAAAATTACAAAACCTTCAAAAATCAAATAGAAAATTATAAAACTTTCAAAATCCATAAAATTGTGAAAAATTTGAAAAATCCTCAAAAATTTTGTCATTTTGTCATGTTTTTCTCGATTCGATATCATCTACGGTCTTTGTTGTCTTTCAAAGAATGATACGGGACTTTAGATGTTGTTCGAATGTTAAAAAAAAAAAATAAAAAAGAAAATGGTGGTTTATTGTCATTTCAGGCAGTAACGTGTTAAAAGAAAGAACAGGGTCATGCTTTATCTTGTTTTTCAAATCTCATGCTCTGATTCTATACAAAATTCTCACTATCCAATGAAAACAATTGCTTTGAAAAAAATTTTCGGGCTCAATTTTTGAAAATCATCTGTACTAAACGGTTGTTAAAACTATCTATCTCTCAATCAACAACTTATGTCATTGATTGAGGGGAGAATGATTTTTAATTATAAAGTGTATTTTTTTCAAAAATGGTTTTTCAAAAGATAATCAAGCATGTTTAAATCTTTGGAGTCTAAAGTCTCAAAATTGATCCTTATCGGTTAAAGCGTTTTCAAAATCAAGTCACAATTCTCCTTAAAAGCTTTCAAAAACAATTTAAATCCTAGAGATCACAAATCTCAAATGATTTGATAATTGTGATCGGGGAGAATTTGTGATTTAAATGGATTTAAACGATAATTCGATAGAATGGTTTCATAAGTGATTAGTATGTTTGCCTCCCCGCAAGTGACAAGCGATTTCAAATTTTCCATGCACACGTTGAGGGGGAGCATCTATTTTAAACCTCAAATTATTGAAGCGTGATCAATTGTCTCTAAGTCGTTCCTCTAATATGTGCAAAACTCTTTCAAAATTCGAGGCACATATTGAGGGAGAGCAAACTTTTGAAAACCTCATCCTTCCTTAAAATGTTTTATCTACTCAATTTGATTAGGAAGTGATGATGATCATTTTAGAAAATGTTAATCAAAAGATTGGACCTTTCATTCTCAATCTAACGATTTCAAAAGATCTCTTGCCTCCATGTGCTAAAAAAATTCTAAATTTTTATGCACATGTTGAGGGGGAGCATTTCTAAAATATCAAAACAATTAAGGTACAAAATGCTTTGATTCTATATCACAAGTATCTTGATTGATTTTCAAATGGTTTTCAATTGGTTCCAATGGCGGATGAACAATACCAAAAAGACCGACCAACTTTACTTTATGTATGGTGATATAAGGATGATAAGGTTAGGTATTAGTTCCCATGATCCCCGAGCAGGAGGGATCTACCCAGGGACAATCCACTAGATAGTGTAGAAGTCCTTAGGTATGATGAAAAAGGAGAAAAATGAGAATATGGGAAGAGTCTTGGACTAAGATGAGCTGTAATGGAATAAACCAAAAAAGGTTCTAGTTATGAAGTCTCGGTAAGCACTGAAGGGGTTGAAGAATGAAAAAATAATGAATGAGAAAAGGGTGAAAAGAAATAGCCCTCCATTTATTCAACCTTAGGACAGTAACCGGGTTCAATACATATGCTACTAGTGGTTACTAAGGTAACATCGGTATTGAAGACAAGGCGTCATGGACCCGGTGGCCTTAGCGCACTAACTTCCCAAACTACTCAAGTTCCTCTTAAAAGGGCTTGTTTCATTCTCACGGGAACCGACATAATCTATCGACTTTCTCTTAGAGATTGTTGATATTGAAGAAGGAGACCCTCTCCTTAGTCTCCGGCATAGGAACCAAATATGCACTAATTGAGTCTAGAGCCACGAGATCATCAATTAATCTCTTTAGGACACTTATTTCTTGAAGACTCACTATTTCACACAATGTGGAATGTGAGATTATATCTTATGAGTCCTCACATTACTATCCTTGTGGTATTGCCAAGACTTGATTGTGTCATATGGACCTCATCGATTGGAGCGATTCAAAATTGAATCAATCGGTCCAAAAATGGATTAGGATACCTTTGAAAAACCAGTCGTTGTGCTTAAAAACTCTTTTCTCTAGCACATCGATTGTGTACAATTATTTCAAATCAAAAGGTGTTTATGATTGATAAATGATTTTCACTAAAACTTCGTTGTATTGCAAAAACAATTTCTATTGAGCAATACACGATTGTTTTCAAATCTCTTTTCATCAATCAGTGAATCTCTATTATTTGGTTCACTCACTCCGTGTTGTCTTCTTTGAGGCGCTCGGTTTGAGAACGGCTAGAGCATGCGAGAAACCACATCAAGGAAATTCTTGAATTATACGATCCAAGCGATACTTATCTTGATCAGCGAGGAAGTGGGCGTGTACCTCAATTCATCGAGTGATCAAAGACACTTTCGTGCGCTTTATTGCTTGTCTTACAGGTACACCGACGCGTTTGCTAATCGAGAATGGGCGGTCAATCCATAGCCACATGCTCACACAACACATTCATATCTAAAGAAATCATGATTGGTGCATCAATGACTCGATATTTTCACTCCATATACCTTCTGTGCTGCCAATATCATGAATCAACGAAAGCTTCCTACTCGATAAGAATAAATCATGATCAAAATGTGAGCATGTCGGTCCAAAAGTCACAGCATCACTAATTACCAACACCACAAAGGTTGAGTCGATTTAATGTGGTGATGATCTCAAAGCTGGCTCAACACTCATTATCACGTGGATCAGTTAAAGACCTCCACTCAGATTATCCAAACATGCAATAATGAAGAATCAAAGACTACGAGCTACGAGAAAAAGAACATGGACAATAATCCAAGAACAATCTCAATGTAATATCTGTTTGTATTCAATGTAATTTTAATGTGTGTTTGAGGTGACCTCCCTAGGGGAAGCTGTAGGAATTAGAAATTCAGTGTTAAAGAGTCGGTCACCTCAAGTATATGTAATCGTTTGAAAGCTCGTAGTCATAGTTATTTTATGTTAAGTAGTATTTAGTTATGTAACACCGTGGAGGACTGGACGGTCTTTACCTGTATCACGATCCCACGGCCGTAGGTGGTTTGGTTGTAAGAAACTAGAAATACCCTCTACCTCCCAAGGTAGAGGGTTGGAGCTTCAATACCATTTTATTTTGTTTCACATAGTTCCCAACTCTCTTCCCTTTATCTCTCTAGAACTTTCTCTCTCTAAACTCTTTTATGCGCCCACTTGATTATGGTTTAGTGTGTTTGTGAAATCCTATATCTAACACACAATGATAGAATAGTCGAAGAATCTCCTTGACTGAGGTTTTAGCGGTACATTCTAAATTTGTTCTCAAACGGAACACGTCTCAAAAGACAACGGTGAGTGAACCAGTGGTGAATTGTTCGATTGATGAAAAATTGATTTGAAAACAATACGTATTGCTTAGAAGAAGAAGTTTTGCAATACGACGAAAGTTTTATGAGAAAGATCAATTTTCAATCATAAATACTTTTTGTATTTGAAAGAGTACACATTGATGTGCTAGAAAAGAAGATTTTTGCACATTGAACGGTTTTTCCAAAAGTATTTTTCAATCAGAGATACTTTTTGAATTTGAAATATGAATACACATTTGATGTGCTAGAGAAAGAAGATTTGCACATGAGCGGTTTTCCAAAGTATTAGATCAATTCATTTCAGGACCAGGTTGATTCAAGAATGGTCAGCCCCCATCGTTTTCTGTCAGTTGTCACAAGCTTGATCTTTCAGAAGATCTCACATGTCTCCTACCAAGAGCTTGTTTGATGTTGGCTCTAGAAGGATTTCCATCTTCATTGTGAATATTTAACATATCACTTTCGGATGTTACGGCAAAATCACAAGGATGTCATTAGGACTCTCAATATATACTTACTTTCCACATTGTGTGAAACAAGTCTTCATTAATTTTGTGTCCTAATGAGATATTGTGGATGATCTCTTGGCTTTAGACTCAATTGTGCACATTTGGTTTCTATACCGGAGACTAGGGAGAGAGTCTCCTTCTTCAATATCAACAATCTCTAAGAGAAAGTCGATAGATAATGTAGGTTCCCGTGAGAATGAAACAAGTCCTTTTAAGAGGAACTTGAGTAGCTTGGGAAGATGTAGTCTTGGTCGTCCTTTGGGTCCATGACGTCTTGTCTTCAATACTGATGTTACCTTAGTAACTTGTTAGCATATAATTGAACCGGTTTTTCTACCCAAGGTTGAATTATTGGAGGGCTATTTCTTTTCACCCTTTTTCATTTGATTCTTTTCATTCTTCAACCCCTTAGATTGCTACAGAGACTTCATAACTAGAACCTTGTTGGGTTTATTCCATTACTAGCTGTCTCGATGCGCACTCTTCCCGTATTTTCATTTTTCTCCTTTTTTCATCATACCTAAGGACTTCTACACTATCTAGTGGATTGTCCCTAGGTAGATCCCTCCGGCTCTGGCAGGATCATGGGAATGAATACCTAACCTAACAATCCTTATAACTCCATGCATAAAGTAAATTGGTCGGTCTTTTGGTATTGTTCATTCTTCCTTGAAACCAATTGAAAAATGGTTTGGAAAAATCAATCAAGGTACATGTGATATAAAATCAAAACATTTTGTACCTTAATTGTTTTGATCATTTACAAATGCTCCCCCTCAATATGTGCACATGATTTTGAAATTGTTTAGCACATGGAGGCAAGAGTTCTTTGAAATAATTTCTTGATCACAATTTCCGTGGAAAAAGCCATTAGATTTTCTTGGTAAATTCTCCCCCTCAAAATGTGCGTTGGTTATTTGAAATCATTTAACACATAGAGGAAGGAGGTTTTTGAAGAACATTCACGATCACACTAGCCATTAAGAAAACCATTAGAAAATCAATCAAGGTACTTTATGTTGAAACATATAAATCATTGTACCTTGACAGTTTATTTTCTTTTGAAATGCTCCCCCTCAATATGTGCTTCGAGATTCGAAAGCGTTTAGCATATATGGGAGAGCAGCATGCACATTTGAATCAAGATGATCACCTTTTATCAAGTTTCATTATTAAATCACAAATTCTACCCGATCAAAAATATCAAACCCTTTGAGATTTTGGATCCCAAATGATTTAATAAGGTTTAGAAAACATGGGAGAATATGTGCCTTGTTTAAATACTCATCTTGTTTTTGGATAAATGCTCCCCCTCAACATGTGCATTATATATTAGAAATCGTTTGGCACATGGAGGTAGGAGTGCCTTTAAAGGACTAAAACCAATTCCATTTAAACAAATTTGAGATTTAAATCACGATCTCTCCCCCGATCAAAAATTTCAAACCTTTTGAGATTTGTGATCCCAATTGATTAAAATCTTCTAGAAAAATTTTGGGGAAAGACTTGGCTTGATTTTATTTAGAAAAATGATTGATACGGATCAATTTTAGACATTAAAGATTATTAGTGTCAGGTATGATAGTTTTTAAGAGATCTTTGAGTAAAATAAAACAATTTCACAATCAAACAAGAACAGAAAAAATTTCATTTTGTAAGATCTTTGAGTTTTAAAGAAAATCATACCATGACATAACATTAAATCTTTAGATCACCACTTATTATTGTACAAACGGACCTTTTATGAAGAAATATCATTTGAAAATATTTTTATTTTAAATTACCCTCCCCCTCAATCGATGACCATAGTCGTTGATTGTGTAACTTCGATTTTGATAAGATGAAGTTCGGTGATATTCAAAATTTAGTCCAATTTAATTTCAAAACAATTCTAACAAATATTTTGAAAAATGGTATATTCACTATTTGTCCTGCACAAAGATACGTTAGTGGTTATTTTGCTTTTTGTTGTTGTTCTTTGAGGGTTGGAAGAAAAGCGTATTCTGCAGTCACGGTGAGACCTCTCGAGGATGCATCTAACGTGCCAACTTTCCATGGAGAGATCTGATTAAGCTCCGTTTCTTCTTTTATCTATCCAAGAAATAGTTACCCTTTCCTTTCGGCATCCAATCATCTTCTATTGTGGGAACCGGATCGGGAACATTCTTATAACCATCTTATCTGCATACGTTAGTCAACACAAACAGATATATGGTGGTCGACAACACCCAAACAGCAATCGACTAATAAAAGTCAATTCAACATATCAATCAGTTCATGTAAAGCATGTGAATAATGTGTTTATCAAACTCTAATCATCTAATCCTAACAATCATATCCTAAAAACCTAGTCCTTCAACATAGGCAATTATCTTTTTCAGTTAAGCACATAGGATGATTATATAAGCCCGATAGATGATATAAATTTGAAAACATTCTCCCCCTCAATCAATGACTCATTTTCTGAAAAGTTTAAAGTTTACTGAAGTCATTGATTGAGTTCAAATTTTATAAAAAAAAAAACTCTGAATCTGATTGTTTTTAAAGCAACTCATTTACCACCATTTTGATGAAACAAATATTTTTCTGAAGAATTTTAGAAGGAAAAATATTTGAGTAGGAACAGCAGTCCTTCGACAAACTTTCCTCAATTTGTTTTAGGATAAGTGCACGAATTTTTTTGAAAAATTGTTTAGTGCAACACTTTCCTTTCTTGAAGATCGGGTTGCTATCTGAAATAATAGCAAACCATGGTTTAAGCACGGGTTACAGTCTGAAATAACTGCAAGCCATAGTGTGAGACATGATTTGAAAAAAAAAATAAAAAAATTTACAAATCCTGCTCGAACTTCATCTAAAATCCCGTGCCATTATTGAATGAAATTTCTAAGACCGTAGATGTTATCGATACCAGAAGACATGTCTTGACAAAACATCTTTTTGGTATTTTTCAATTTTTCAGATTTTTATGGGATTTTGTTGGTTTTATAATTTTCTATCTTCTTTTTCTGGTTTTATATTTTTGTATTTTGGTTTTTAGATAAATATTTACACAGATAGATTAGATGATATAGTTTAAGAAGATGATGATACGAGTACCGAGATAAGGATATCGAATAGCACGTCGTAGAAGATAGAATTCGTCGTCTCTTAAACTTCCACCACCAAAGCTTCGAGGCTCGGAATAGAAGATAGAACATGAGCCTTTGAGAAAGAGAGACTTTGGCAGCTTTCCCCAAACCGAAAATCCTTTAGCTGAGCAGTTTCAAAGCTTTCTTTCAAGCTTCCTTAGCCAGGTGCACAAGAAAGCACACCATTATCATTGATCTTGCTGCTCATTTTAAGAATAATCTTTTTCATTCTTCGTTCGGGGTTATATCATCCAATAGAAGAACAACAACGTATCATCCCACGTTTAAATAATCTTCTCAAATTCCTTTTCAGAAGTTTTGGGCGATCCATACCAAAAGTTGTCAAGAGACCACTTCCCCAAGTAGATGAATTGATGCAGTCAGTCTCTTAGACTAGAGCTCACGAACCCGAATACACACATACCCAAAGACAAAGAAACTTATACCATCGAAGTAGCAGATTAAGTCCAATAGCCAAAGAATAACCCTGATGTATACTTTTCTTTCCCCTAAAGAAAGTGTATGAAGCTCAAGAGAAGAAGTACCCGAATGCCCAAAGAGAATAACGAGCAACATTGAAGAAAGCAGCCGAATCACTGTTATCTCTGCAGATGACTATCTCTGCGGATGTCAACTCAGAATAAGTGAATATATCTCTGAATCACTGATTAAGCACTCAAGTGAAACAGCTGAGCGTCCCAATGTACACAATATCTCTCCCACATGATTGCGATAGCATCGAAATCATCACACACTTGTGTACCTCTTTTATCACTAGAAATTAACTCTTCCATCTCTTCCCCCACATAGTTGGAATAAGAACACTAAACGCCATGAGTCAAACCTTGAGTTTCTCTGCGGTAATGACATTAGTCTTACCGGGATATCTTCAATCACTTAGAAGTATTAAGTTCATCAATGTTTACTCGCGTTTAGATGCGTGTCTCCTTCCCCCTTGCTGGTTTTGATGCTTCAGAATCAGCAACTCATTATACGCCCTACTTGAAATCTATTGAGAAGAACACTTGAAGACTTGTGAGAATCAACTTGCTGAAGTAGAATGTGAGCAAGTCTAATTGGGATTGAATCTGATTTCACTCTCCCCCAATTAGTGATCTCCCCTAAACTGACAATCTTTATGATGAATGCCCAGATTAAGAAGAAGTCTTTAGATTGTTAAATGCAACTCGTCTTTAGTCTTCTAACATGTAGCAGAAAATGTAGAACCAACTGTAGACTCGACCTTCTTCAAGATTGTCCATTTGGGGAATAGAAAGTTAACATCTTCTTCTCACCACATGCATTCCCGTTAACTTGTATATAGCAAATCCCCTTATATCAAATCCCTCCCAATCAAACAAGAACATAAAGATTTTCATCAAGGAAATCAGCCTCGCAACTGGAAGCACTTTGTCGTTAAACTCATCAGTCTGTGAGAAGATGTCAACCAACGGCTCATAGAAGAAACTCCTTGTAAAGAATGACCCGATAAGAAGAAGCTCGGTTCTTACATGAGTTAGGAGCCGTTTGACCATTTATTCTCATATAACTCAACATGCAGCAGATACATACTTCTTCTCCCCCTAAAGAATTGCATACTGAGTTGCCATTCTTGACTGAATAAGTGAACATCATCCAAATGTAGACTATTTGTCATTATAATTGAGCAAGTGGAATAAGAGAACAAACAACAGTAGCCTGGTTCACTTGATGACTGAAAGCGCATGGAAAAAGCATGAAGCATATTGATGAGAATGGTCATATTAAGAAGATTTCTCTTCTTCAGAAGATAAAGCACACTGACACGTACACTTTTCTTTTCTTAGAGGTACGAGGCTTGAACTGTAGTGTTCAAACGTCATAAGAAGATTTCTCTTCTTCCGAAGATAAAGTACACTGAAACGTACACTTTTCTTTTCTTTAGAGAACGAGGCTTGAACTGTTGTGTTCAAACGTCATAATCTCTCTCTTTTCAACCTCTCTTGGCAAACTAATAAAACAGTGTATCCTCGTAGTCTCTATCAGAGTATAAGACATTACATCACCTCTTGAAAATCCACAATTGAATGTGAGCACTACAACGTAACTCCTTAAAGTGATAGTTATTTTGAGGTGATAAGAGCCCAATTCCCCCAAGTGGTAAAAAGAAAAAGTAAAAGTCACCCAACAATAACTAGATTTCCAAGTCTTCGTTTTTGATAATAACTCGAACAAGGATCTTGAAGAATCTTCATCCAACCATCCCCGATACCTTCAGATACTAAGTACACTCGCCCGTGATATTTCACTTCAACCTCAAATAAATAATAGTGAATTAAAGCCGTTGTCACATCTTCTAGTTAAAAGCTCAAATCTAGCCTTCTTTGACGTTTTAAGTGAACTATGATAATGGTTTTCATCCTGACCATGGTTAAAAGCACATAACCCCGTAAAACTATGTAATAGCCAAACTGCCATGAGGACAATCCAAACAAACACCTAATTCATGAAGTACACCCTTTTACCCCTTCTTCGAAGTAGAAACCGTAACACCAGCATCAATTAAGGTCCCGAAATACACTTTCCTTTTCTCCAGGATGGTTCTATCATCGCGGGATTTTACAATTCTATGGTTTAAACCGAGAAATATTTTTTTTCGTAGGATTTTACAAAGCCAAGAATAAACCGAGAGATAGATCCGGAAATGCACATTACTTTAACCAGGGTGTTTCCATTGTTACGGGATTTTACAAATCTATGATTTAAACCGAGAAATAGATTCTTTTGCGGGATTTTACAAAACCAAGACTAAACCGTAAACAATGTCAGCTTGAATGTTTTATGATAACTTTGGTTTCGGTGAATATCTATTTTAGGGGAATATGCAGCGGTTCATCAACGGTTCATTCTCCATCATCAACAATTCTTCAACAATTCTTTACCCATATGTAGACAACTTCACTAACCATACTAAGTTAATTAGTATAAAACTCTTTTTACCTGGAGGTTAGTCGTAAAACATCAATGTACACGTTTCTCCCCCATGATGGTTTCGAACTTTCGGAAGCATCATAACGTGTACGATCATTTGCACGAAAAGTTCTAGTCATAAGCAAACATCTCGAAAAATCATGAGTGATACTGAAGATTCTTGAAAGATTTTGCTTAGACTGTGAAGTATCATTGACATTCTGTGGCATCGAATATTTCATAGGAATTGCTGATCACATCTCATCCAATAAGCACTTTGGCAAACACATCTTTCACATATTCTGTTGGCAAATGCTGTGACTACCTGGTGAAGTAGACCTGATATGCCAAACTTGATCATGAAGTAGAATTTCCCAGATTTGTCACTTAAACTTGTACTAATCCCCGTGAAAAAGAAACGGTGTACCCAATGTACAAAACCTCTTGACATTCTCAACTGTTTGAGACACCGAAGTGATAGCTACGTTGTGGGTTGAGCGAGAAAGAATCACAAATGTAACTAAATAGCCAAGTCTTTATCACACTCTATAAATTCCCAAACAAGTCATCTTCGCAGAAGAGTAGAAAGAAAGAAGACGAAATAAGTAAACGAGCTCGGAAAAACCTCACATCACATCCAAATAAGAAATATCGTCCAAACAACCCCGTAGTCAACATTTTCCCAAAATTAAGCTCAAGCCGTGAATATTGTATCCTTCTTGAAAATATTTATGACCAAAATACCAATCTAAAGGCACAAGTTTGTATCCTAAATTTTCAAAAATTAATACGGACACCAAATTTGTGTTTACACTAGACTGCCCACCATAACATCTCCTATAAACACTCCATCATCCGGATGCATATATCAAAATCCAATACCAAAACCAATTATATTGCTTAAGCCTAAATCCGAATAGATAGGCCCGATCCAACTCACAATAATCCCATCCGGTCCAAAAGCCCAAAAAAAAATTGAGTAAACCTGATCCAAGAAAAAATGATATCCGATCCACATTTACCACATTCTTATAACCGGTTATAAATTAATACCTTAACCCTAAATATTCTCACATTAGTCTAACCTAATATCACTCACACACAAAATACGCCTCCAACACAACTCTCACAAAACTGCTCCATCAAATAATAATCTCTCCTCAATATCAAATGTATCTCACATATTAGAGTATGTCATACTCTTAATCCAAATCACAAACGCAACACACAATCATCACATATAGACGTTCCTTTGTCTTCAATCACTTAAAGCTAACCGAAGGCTTCAAGATCATTTGAAAGTGGTCTCAGGTAGGTATTTGTTGCCTTTTGATGTTATGATTATGGTCATAGAACGAACTGAAGAATGAGAGTAACATACTTGTTATTCCTCATTCTTTATATTCGAAAAAAAATGTTAACCTTTTCAAAGATCGATGATGATACTTTTTCGTGTATATGATTTTATAGATCTATGGCTATGTTACTACACGAAAAATGAATCTGAGATTAGTTGTTGAATTTTTTTGTTTTCGTTTTCTGTATTGAGTCTTAGTGTTGATGGAGGGTTGGAGTTGAGACTAGATGTAGGTTAAGAGGATTGATGGTTGTTGATGTAGTCGGATGACTTGGATCTATTTTTGTTTTCTTGTACATCTCGTTTTTGGTTACTTGATGCCATGGACTGATGATGGATTTTAATCCGGAAGTCATTGAGTTATGGTCTTTGGTATATTGTATGATGTTAGGTCAATAATTCGCTTTGGTCTTGTGGTCGTGAGTCATATGGTCAACAACTCGCTTTTTAGACAAGTTCAACAACTCGCATAGCTTTATCAGGTTACCCACTCGCTTATGACTCAATAGTCAAATAGCGTATGCTCAACTCGCATCATGATTAAAGACAAGTCCAAGTCGCTTTCAATAGAATGACAACTCGCTTTTAATAAATTATCACAACTCGCTTCTTAACTGCCAGTACTCAACTCGCATACCAGTTCAGTTTATCTGGACAAATGAGACAACCCGCATAATACATGATCAACTCGCATCCTTGAATCAATGATAACTTGCATTCAAGAATCAGTGACAAACTGCAACCAAGTATAAGCCCAGAAATCTTTGCATATGAATATTCATATTGACCAGTTTTGACCACAGTTTGACCATGTGACCACATAACTTTCACGGATATAGGTTGGTTCAAAAGACATAAAGATAATACAGATTCTGTTTGGACAAATGATAAAAGCAGAAATTGTAAACTATGATAGTACAAGACTTTTAAGACCAAAAGAAATACTAATACTTTGTTAAAACTGTTTTACCACAATACTCGAAAAAAAAAACATTTTCTGACCATCAAAAAGTACCAAAAACAGTTTAGAACAAGATACAAAACCACAACAACTCATCAAAACACAATAACCTGGCTCTGATACCATTTGTAGTATCGAATATTTTATGTTGTTTGATGATTCAGGTGGTCTAGGATTATGATGATACAAGAAAGCCATTGTTAAAGAGATGAAGAGAGTTGAGAGGATGTTCTTGAAAGAGAGTTGTAAAATAACAAATGAAAGGTCAGATTCCAAGAAGCACCACCCTTCCCTTAGAGGGAAGGGTATTTATAGTTAAACTAAACAACCTCCTGACGGCACGTGGATCAGGTATACAGTGGGTAAAGACCCGTCCTTCCTTCACGGTGTTACACTAAACTAATCTACGCTACTAACTAACAAATTAACTACAAAATAACGTAAATAACAATATGTCTATGAGCTAACTTATGCTAGATTATATTTGGGGTGACCGACTCTTCACTATGGAATTTCTAATTCCTAACAAACGACCAAATGTATATACTTTGCAAAACAACATGTATTCTGATGTGTTATTTCATCCTACTTTTAATATTTATAAAACTGAGATAAACTAGGATAAACACATGCTAACCGGCAGAGAACCCGATCAGATGAAGTAAAGCCTTAGGTAAATCCGAGTGTCGTCCCAAGAGAGCTGTGACCTTGAAAGAACTAAGATGTTAAGAATTAACATAATTTTGATAATGGTATGATAAAGTGGATATAATTATTCTGAATACACAGAAATAAGAGTTTAGGATAAAGAGATAGAAGAGTGAATCTTAACCAA
This sequence comes from Chrysanthemum makinoi, assembly GCA_910596185.1. Taxonomy (NCBI): domain Eukaryota; kingdom Viridiplantae; phylum Streptophyta; class Magnoliopsida; order Asterales; family Asteraceae; genus Chrysanthemum; species Chrysanthemum makinoi. The sequence continues at coordinate 221,129,204 of OU343224.1, forward strand.
GATTATAAATATAAATTACTTCTCAATATTAAGGTTCAATATAGTGGGTGAATATCGCCAAACTCCTTTGGTCAATTCGTTTTAGCCTATGATTCTTAGACCCCTCACCCAGATGAACAGGTCACCCGGGATCATTTAGTAATCTAATAGCAGTCATTAAGAGCCAAATCTACTAGATCTAGTCCAAGGAAACCCGGCCGTTAGGAACTTAGATTTTCCCTAGCTTCTTAAATACCTCCACTTGATAGGTGATCATTTGGTCAGTTCACACACGAAGAATGGTTGTACTATGGCCAATTCCTTCCATACTTCGCAACCTAGTGAGCTGAGGTCAGTTGGTCAATTCTCCCAACCCTCTAGATACTAACAAGCTTATAATATTATCGACATTAGCGTTTGATCGGTGCTAAACCGTCAAGTTTAATTACACAAGCTAACCACTTGTGAATGGCTAACCGTAATAAACTTAAAACAGCTCAAACACTAATACAATGAAGATCAGAGGAATATAGTAGATTCCCAGGTCGTTAAGTCCCACGGAGGATGAATTGGTGTATAAACACTTGATCAGATGATAGAATGATCACTAAGGATAGTGATCAGAAAGGTTTTTTTATGGATAATTACCTAAAGAAAAGATCTACAAATTACAGCGACTTAAATGCAAATTAAAAGAAATTAAAAAGTTAAAATATATTAAATAAACGCTATCACTATTTTTAAAATGATGAACGTTTAAAACCTAAAACGTACGTTTAAATAAAATTACGTAAACGTACAAAATAAAACGTGAGTTTTAAAAAAAAAGCCTATAAATATAAAATGATATTTTTACACAATCCTAATAATAAAAGAAAATTATTAGAAAAAGAAAATTATTTATACAACTATTTATTTAATTATTATTAATTAAAACTATTTATTAAGTATTTAAAATGGACTAAAATATAAGAAAATACAAAATTAACCTAGAAAAATGAAATTATAACTTGGAAAAATCTAAAATATGATAAAACTTATTTTAAAACTGAAAATATATTTTTTGACTTTTTTATGTATTTATTATTAATTTAATACTATTTAAAACTGTTAAAATGCTAAAAAATACTATTTAAACCAAGAAATTATGGAAAAATACTTTTAGGCTTTTATATTTATCTTAATCTAGGAAAATTGAAAACATATTTTTTTAAGCTTTTTCTGATTTATTAGTATTAAAAGCTATTTAAAAAGACTTAAAACTAGTTTAAATAAGGAAAAATAGAAAACAGTGATGGAAAAATCTGAAAAATTCAGGAAAATGCTAAAATATTATTCTAAGTTTATAAAAAATATAAAAACATATGCTTATGTGTGAGAATAATAAGCTGCAGTGTAACTGCTTATAAATAAGCAATCCAAAATAAGCTATAAGCTACCACAGAGTACCAGCTGAACACAGAAGCTAACTAATGCTATATTAAGCCTATCTTAACCATTTAACAGTACTCTAGTTCATTAAAGAAGCTTAAACTAGTTTTGAGCTTATTGGATTATATAAGCAAAACAGTGATTAGTGGGCACCTTTAAGCTATTGCATAAGCTAAACAAGTAAGCTAAATAGAAAAACAGATATAGGGACTTAAAGTATACCTGGCTAACTACACAATAACCAAAAACCAGCTCCTCACAAGCTTGAATGAAGCTTGTGAAAGTCTTAAGATGTGCTGTGCACACTCAGTGAATCTTGAGGTGTGTGCAGGAGCATATCATATATGGAAGCTGATTTTAAGCTTATTGGAGCTTGAGAAATGGAAAACAAAACTGATAATATAAACTAGACCTCTTGATCTTGCAAATCCAAGTTTCATAGATTTTGATGAAGAAATGAATCAATGAGACTTCAACAAAGTTTTGTAAAAACTGGACTTTCCAAATTTTGACTTTTGTGGAAACAGATATAGATATTTGAATTTTATGAGATTCTGATGATCCTAGATGATCTATTATGATGTATTAAATAATTTGAGGATGAATTAAGCTAGATAAACAACTTGTAAACTAGTATGCATGATTTTACAATCTAAAATTTCAATGATTAAGTAGAAATGAGCTTCAAAAGATTATTTTGACTTTTATGGTAATGAGGTCTGTTTAAGGACTTGGACTGAGTTATTTTGAACTAGAGTAACATGAAACAACAACAAATAACAACTCAATTACTTTATAACACAGTTAACTTGACAGATCCAAACAACCCTTAATGAAGCAGTTATGAAGCTAAACAAAGGATTCCAAGGATTAAGATCATACAACTAATTAAAAACCTTATACTAACTGTATTTAAACATGATTAAACTATAATTACCAAGTTTTAATTACTAATAGTAGCAGATGCAAAATTTTAGAAAATGGCTTACAAACTGAGATCATGCACAGGACAAGGAACCAGTGACTGAAATCACACCCTATGGCTTCCCAAAAACTCTAAACCAAGATATAATCAAAACCAAATACCTTCACAATATCATGAACAAATCAAATGATGCCTTAACAGTTGACTTTTTGTTGGTAGAGGAATTTTAAAAGTAAAAACTGGTAGAAACTTATATAAGCAATTAATAAGCTATATAGGAAGCTTATCAGAGCTTATGAGAACTTAACAACCACTGATAACAACATTCAATGTAACATGAGATTCTTTTGAAATTTGAAATTTAACATAAACTGAAAACTTGCATTAAAATTTGAAATTTATGTTTGGAAAGGTTCACATACACTTAGATAACTTAAATAATTTGTTGAAGATTTAAATTACAATAAGAAGCTTAAAATAAAAAAAAACGACATACTTTAAACTAATCTACACTACTACTCTTTCTCCTCTGCTTCTTTTTCTCTCTTTATAGCCTCTTTAGGCTCCTACATGCTTCTTGGCTTATCCCACCACCATTGGATCTCTGAAACAATTCCTAGCATCAATTTTACTTTTGGCAAAAGTCTTGGGTGGGTTTCTGCAATTAATGCAGTGTGGGCTGGTTTGCAAGGTGGAGGTGGGTAACCAGCTGTTATGTGAGGTGGAAAGGTGTTGGTGAGGTGGTAGCAGCAGGTGTCGGGGAAGGAGTGGACACAGGTGGAAAGGGAAGGGGATGGTGAACAGTGCACGCGCTCTTTTATTATTTAAACACTGGGTCGGGTTGGTTATGGGCTTGGGGAAAGATTGGGCCAGCTGGGTATTAGTGTTTTGGTTATTGGATTTGGAATAATAATACAAGGGTCCATTTGTTTAAGCAATCACAAGGACTAACTTTGCAATTTCGCAAAGTTAAAGGACTGATCTTGTAGCTTTTCAAAATTCTCACAGGACCAAACCTGCCATATAAGAATAGTACAAGGCCATTTTTCATAAAATTCCATTTTTACAAGTCTAAGGACCTAAAATTGTCAATTTTGTAACTTCGAGGACCAAATATGTAATTTTCCAAAAGTTCATTATAAGGACCAATCTTGTCATTTATGAATAGTACAAGGATAAAATTTGATAATTTTCACTTTTTAAATTAACCAAGGACTATTTTGACAATTTTCAAAGTTAAAGGACTAAAGTTGTCAATTTGTGATTTTTAAACTTTGAAGGGTTTATTTTGACAACTTTTTTATCTTATGGACCTTAAATGACTTTTTATAAGTTTTGGAATGACCAGGGACCAGATTTGACAACTTTTGAAACTTGGGGAACTAAAACTGCCAATTATGCAAACTTGATACGTTTTCACGGATTTTGATGTTTTGCATTTAAAACATATAAAACACCTTTTTGTGATATTTTTATCATTTTGAAGCATTTCTGAGTGTTTTCAGATGTTTTTGGCATTCTAAACAGTATAAAAATGATGAGTATTTAGACACTCATCAGCGTTCTATGATAAGACTAAGTAGATGTCTATAAAGAAATATAGAGAAGATAAATAACATAAATATAAACTTGAATTAATAACATGAATTCATAATATGATTTCTAGAAAAACATAAAAAGAATCCAAACTCGAATACAAAGAAATCGTGAGCGAGAACTTTGTTCCTCATTCTCCTAAGCCATATTTCTTCTTCTGTGTTTGATCTCCCCAAACCCTAGAAAGGTTTGGGAAAGGAGAGATGATTTGAAATGTAGAAATCTTAGATTATTTATAGGAATAAAACCTAGCTACTGGCGTAGCTTACACTTGTAAGAAACATTCGCCATAGTTCTTCATAACTTTGATGCTTATCCGTGGTGCGGTAACCTAAGCTGATGGTTACGCCGTAGTCTTCATAAAATGTTAATTACGTCGTATCATAATCTGATTGTTACGGCGTAGTCATATTACGGCGTAATTCTATTACTTTGTTACGCCGTATTCTTTATAGAAATGATTACGGCGTAACTTCATCGCTTAGTTACGCCATGGTCTTTAGTAAATGTGAGAGTAATCTGTCCTTGAGCTCAGAAATGTCCAAATACTGTTTCTTCATAGTAAATAATTCCTGAAATGGTATAAGAAGGGATAAGGATGATTCTGATAGCATTTTAAGTATAATATGTCAATAAAAAAGGGGAAATTAACACTTAGAATATCAGGATAATTTGTTGTTATCAAATATCCCCCCACTTGAACTCTACTTGCCCTCAAGTAGACTTTTAGATTATAAGAGAAATAATACATCCCTTGAGTAAATCAAGGATATCACGGAGTTAAGTTCCCATGCTAGAATAATTATAAGAGCCGAACACCTCATGAAACAGGGACGAAACACTCTCACGCTCATCCTAATCTAAGTATTTAATTTCGGGGTGATCACTCAGCTGCACAGACATAAAAAGTATTCTATCATAGGCTTGGCAATTACACACGTCTCCACCACTAGAGCTAAGGTCAAGACAATCTTTAAAAGGCAATGTTGGGTTTATAGTGATTCAAAGGTTAAGGGGTAGTGTCGGTACTAGCGTGTTATATGGCGAGAAGTGGAAAAAAATCAATGATACATGACCAAATCCATGGCCAAGACATCAAGGATTGCTCGCTTCATCACCTAGACATGCTTCATGACAAAAAGGGTAAGGTAAGACATGGGATTATTTAATGGGTGAAAAGAAAAAGAAAACATATAGTCTTAGCTTAAAACAAAGTCGTCACCGCCCCACCGTTTATTCAAGGTTCAACTTCAAGGCATAGAAACTGGATCATGATGCGTCAGGGGAATGCACCATTAGAGGACGTCATGATGAATACATTTCATGTTCCTTGAAACATTGGTACCTTGACCAACTCCAATCTTTAAATGTGATCGAGGTGGCTCTCATGCTAATATCTGATAACCACATAACATAGTGCTATAACAATTTGCACTTTTATAAACAAGAGCTAATCATTTTTTTAACATAGTACAATGATAACATATCCCCCCACTTGAGATGAACATAAGGAGAATATGGGGGATCTTCAATTATCTTCAAATGGATGACTTCGATTTAGTGTGATTTCCGAAACTTTTACTCAAACCTTGAACTAGGGCGAACAGTGACTTCCAGATCATAAAATAAGACTACACGGTAGGATAAGGTGAAAAGGTGTAACGAATATGGGTTAAGAAATGAAAGGATAGGCTCAAATGGGTGTAACTAGGGGTATCTTGCACTAATGATGAATGCAACAAGGGGTTTATCGCAGTCGAAAAGTCAATGCAACTAATCGATAACGCACACAAGTGAACGTATGGCTATTTGGTTAATCCTAAAACATTTGCCTCTTCGAATTACCTTTTCAAAATGAATCAAGCTAACTTGATACACTATAAATCTATGGTCTCGAAGTGATGCTTAAAGCCAAGTTCTAAAGTCTACAATACTATCGGCACACTAAATTTTTTGGTAGATTTGGGTAAAAAATAGTATTGAAAACGGAAAGGCTAAATCTCTAATGACATTAAAGTTGTGTGCTCGGCTTTATGTGATTCTAGATTGGTTAAAACATGACAAATTTTTTTCAAAAGAGCTTTAATTTTAAAATGACTGAAAATTAGGGCAAGTAGGCTAAGTAAACGTACACTTCATTTCTATTCTTATCCTCCCACTTGAAGTGTACAAAGTCCCTTTTTGTACAAAATAAAAAGGAAAATAAAATAGAAATGAAAAAGAACTGAGAAAGAAATGAACTCCCCTCTCAAATCTTGCCCAGTAGGTCTCACTAAAGGTCAGAAGGCTGCTATGGCGTAACTTATCAGGGTGACTACGCCGTAACTTAAGTGCCCTCAAAATTTCTCTTAGAAAAGAGTTACGGCGTAACTCTATGGTCTGGTTACGCCGTAACTATCCCACAGAACACAACCTGCACAAAAATTATGGGAAAATTGTACCATATTGGTACTTTCGATCAATACCATAATAATAAACATCCTAAAATTTAAATTATTACAGACATAAAAGTTTTGTTTAAAAAGTTTTAAAATTGTTTAAAGGGAATCAATCCTCACCTTAGGAATTAGGTACTCCATGGATTGGTACTGGATGGAATTGAATAGAGAGCTTATTGATTGCTTCACGGTGTTGGCTGCGGGTTCATGAAGGCTACCCCATGCGCACAGACTCCAATATCTGGAATATCCGGTTGGTAGACATACGGAGCTCCATGCCATCGGGGATGGCTCAGGTGCATCTCTTGGAGCATTTGGCTAGTCTGATCCGCGCTCCAACTGAAAAAGTCTTATTGCAGCTGTTTGGATATGAAAGTGCTGAAAACATGAAAGTACTGAAGATATGAAAGTACTGTAAGCTGCAAAGTACTGGAAAAGTCAAAGAGTCAAAGTACTGCTAAAGATAAAGTCAAAGTACTGCACGATGAAGTCAAAGTACTGCAAGAACAAAGAACTGTTATATTCGTTTATGGAAAGTATTGTAACAGAATATTTTGTATTAGATTACTTGTCGTACAAGGATACAATTTGTAAACCGACTAGGATATCCTTGAGCCTATAAAGGACTCCTAGATTGGCATTAGATATGAGTTTGAGTTTATGATTTTAGAGTTTACGATTCACAAGTTATTTAGTGTTTTAAAGAGTTTAAATATCTTAGAGTTGTTTAAGTATCTGCATAATAAGCAGATTTAGAGTTAATAATAAAAGTTATTCTTCTTAGCTTTGTTAAGTAAATTCGGCATACTTGATAAAGATTGCTCAGTGTTTCTTTGTTAATAACTTAGGATTTATCCGAGGTTGTTAAACCTAACAAGCTAGTTAATTTAGTTTGATTAAAGTATATCGATCCAACAAGTGGTATCAGAGCTTGTGTGGAAACTCGGACTAGGAAGAAACCCTACTACAACAATATTCAAGATGTCGACTGAAGTGTTCCACCAATTCCCTCAATCACCTCACTCAAAATTCCAATTATCAAGAAGGGAGAATATGATCTCTGGTGCATGAAGATGAGGCAATATATTGCCATTACAGCATCCATGCTTTATGGAATGTAATTGTTAATGGGAATGAAGTTGTTCCAATCCATTGATGTTCCCCGGACAACCCAAAGCACCAAAACCAGCTGAGTTACCAAAGAAGAACCTTAAGGAATCAAGAGAAGGCACTAAACATTCTATTATCTCGCCATTCCATGGTCATCTTCTCAAATTTCATGATGCTAAAGATGCTAAGCACTCTAGGTCGCTCTCAAGACCAGATTTGGAGGGAATGAAGCTTCTAGAAGATGCACGTAAATTTCTTTGAAGCAACAGTTTGAAACTTTCATAGTTGGTGAAAGAGAGAGTCTTGATGTTGCATATGATAGGTTTCAAAATCTCCTCAACATGTTGGAGTTATACAAGGCGAAGTATCAGTTGAGGATGCTAATTTGAAGTTTCTAAGGAGTTTGCCATCTACATGGCATGTGATTGCTACAATGATCAGAGGACAACAAGGTTTGGATGTCATGGACTTTGATGATCTCTATCATCAACTGAAGGTGTATGAGCATGAGATGAGTGGTCAAACAAATTCCAAGTCTCACAGTATTGCTTTTCTATCATCTAAAAAGAAGGGCAGTACTTCCATCAAAAGTACTGCTTCTCCTCAAAGTACTGTTTTTCAAAGTACTGCTGTTTACACCCCCTCATATGTAGCAGCCCCACCAACTACTACTATGCACTCAGATGAAGTTGTGTGCTCATTCTTTGCACAACAAGCTAGTTTACTTGTCACTTATGAAGAAGATCTAGCACAGATTGAAGAAGATGCACTTGAAGAAATTGATATCGGGTGGCAAGTTGCTATGATCACTGCAAGGATCAAAAAGTACATGAAGAAGACAGGCAAAAGCATTGATTTCAAACCAAAACAAGAATAACTTGTGACAAATCCAAAATTGAATGCTTCAATTGTCAAAAGACTCGTCACTTTGCAAGGGAGTGCAGGTTTGCTAAGTATCAAGCAAACAGGACATATGAGAAGCCAAAACTTGAGCTCAAAGAAATTCCAATTACTGAAACAAAGGCTTTGGTTGCTCAAGAGAAGTTATCAGAAATTGACTAGAGTGAAGAGTTTGATGATGAACCAGTGACTTACTGTATGGTAGCAGCGGAAGAAGTTGTTTAAGAATCAGTGGAAGCATTGGACTGGAGCACTGCTTTTGATAAGGAACCTGAACATGCTGCTTTGAAATCTGATGATGGCTTTGGAGGATTTGATTGGAGCAAGGAAAGTGAAGATGATCCTGTTCTTCTTGCAATGGTGGCTACTTCACCAACTCAGTCTCCTATCTCTGAGGTATGCTCAAATTGTTATGATTTTTATCAAAAATTACTTAGCAGTTATGTGATTGAAAGAGATAATTGTGTTAGGGCTAGGTCTGAGGTAGCGGGTTATCAAATAACCTTAGAATCTATGGAAGCCAAAATCTTAGCACATAAAACTAATGAAGTAGCTTGGGCTGAAAAATATGAACAACAGGATTACCAGTTAAAACTTAGTGAATGGAAATTAAACTATAAAATTGCTGAAATTGAGAAATTAACTAAGGAAAGAGATGATTTGTTAGCTAAATTTGCTGCTTGGGGTGAATCTGGTCTGTCACATGTTACTTATGTTCAAAAACAGAGAAGAGCTTAAATTAAAACTGGCTTAGGTTTTGGAATGGATTTTAGTAACATAGATGAAAACCAACCTAGTGATCAGGATGAAGGTGAGTATGAGGATATAACCACTAGTGATGATGAACTCATTAATTATGTCGATACATCTAGTAATGAGGTCTCAATAAGTGAACCACCTCTTGAGTATAAGAAAGACAATGGTTATCATGCTGTTCCCCATCCCACTGGCATTCATCAACCCCCTAGGCCCGATGTTTCTCATTTTGGAGTAGACAGTCTTGAGTTTAGGAAAAAGCTTGTAGCTTAATCTAGGTCTGAAAAACCCAAAGAAGCTGTTGAAAATATTGTTCAAAATCAAGCAGTACCTTCAAATCAAAGTACTGCTCCACAAGCGTACCTTCGCAAAACCTTTTCAAAACAATACTGCTAAACCTTTTTGGGATAACTTTGGTCAAAACATGTTTAATCATTCACCAAGAAGGCAAAATAATTTTGGGCATAGACATAGAAGAAGTCACTTTGGAAGTATGGGTCAAAACTGTGTTTTGTGTGTTTTAGTCCTACTCATTTAATCAAGGATTGTGAACATCACTCAGAATACCTTAGCAAATTTCCCAAAGAACAAGTGTCACGCCAACCGAAACCTAGAGAGCACAAACCAGTTGGAATAATTCAAATAGGGTCAATCACAAAATTTCTCACCGATCATAGATACCCACACCGTAGAAGACCTTTTTCAAAACCTTCATTATCTCACAAGTACTTTCCAAAGTACTGTTAATACTAGACCAGTACTTTCTCAAACTATCTTGCCAAAACAAGGTAATCGATCACACTATTTGGAGTAGGAGTCCTAGGAGATCTCACTATCAACCTAGAAGGTATTACAATTCACATAGGGGATCTAGATCACAGGAACCACGTGTTAAACCAGAATGGGTTAAGAGGGAAAGTACTGCAGAGGACAAACAGCACTTTCAACCAAAAGTGAATCTGATGTTTTTGTGATACAAGAAAAAGCAAATGATATTGAAAAAGAGATTTGTGTTGAAAAACCAGAAAGTTTTGAAAATCCACATGCTAAAGATCAAAAGATAATTCCGGATCATCATTTGAAAGATAGTGGAAATTACATACTCAAAGAATTTGAGTTTGTAACTCCACAAGGGGAACACAAGTCAAGAATGGCTTGGTTCCTAAAAATCACTAACTCTTTTATCTTTGTGCAAGGCAACCCAGAAGAGGAGCTTAAAGATCATCTTATTGTGGATAGTGGTTGCTCTGGAAGTATGACAGGAGACAAAGAGATCTTGTCAGATTTTAGAAGTATTAGTGGAGGAAGAGTTGCATTTGGGAATGATCCCAATGGAGGAAAGATTACTGGAAAAGGAACTATCAAAGTAGGGCTTATAGATTTTGAGAATGTTAGATATGTGAAGGAGCTTAAGTTCAACCTATTATCAGTCTCTCAAATCTGTGATAAAAAGCATCCTGTGTTATTCACTGACACAGAATGTCTTATCCTTTCCTCTGACTTTAAGCTTGTTGATGATGACTTGGTAGTACTTAGAGTACCAAGAACAAATGATGTGTATAGTTTAGACATGAAGAGTCTACATTCTTATGGAAGAGCCACATGTTTGGTGGCTAAAGCAACATCTGAAGAGGCACATCAATGGCATAGAAGATTGGGCCATGTTAATTTCAAGAATATCAACAAATTGGTCAAAGGCAATCTAGTTAGAGGTTTACCTTCAAAGACTTACAAGAATGATCAATCATGCTTGGCATGCAAGAAGGGTAAACAACACAAAGCTTCCTGCAAGAAGCTTGAGGAGAGAACTATTAGAGAACCTTTGGAGCAGTACATATGGATTTGTTTGGACCTGTCTCGTGGCAAGTTTAAACAAGAAAAAGTACTTGCTTGGTTGTTACAGATGATTGCAGTAGATTCAGTTGGGTATTCTTTTTGGGATTTAAAGATGATACTTTTGATGCTATTCAGACTCTCATAATAGCACTTGAAAACCAATTGAGACTCAAGGTTAGAGGTATTAGATGTGATAATGGAACTGAATTCAAGAACAAGCTTATGGATGAATTTTGTGCAAACAAAGGCATAAAGAGGGAGTTTAGTATTGCAAGAACACCACAAAAAATGGTGTTGCGAGAGGAAGAATAGGACTTTGATTGAAGCAGCAAGGACAATGCTAGCAGATTCCCATCTACCTATTCAATGCAGGTGTCGTAAGTCTTGCTTGCTATGTACTCTAAGTAACAAAGTCTCACTACCAAACCACATATGAAGACACCTTATGAATTGCCGATGGGCAATAAACCCAACATTCGTTTTATGAAGCCTTTTGGATGCCCTCTACTATTTTAAATACAATTGATAATCTAGGGAAGTTTGATGGCAAGTCAGAAGAAGGATATTTATTGGGTTATTGCACTAACAATAAGGGCTTTAGAGTATACAAATGTAGTAACTAAGAAGGTTCAAGATTGTCTTCATGTTGAGATTTTAGAAGATCAAGACAATGAAAAAGGTAAAGGACCTGATTGGATGTTTGATCTTGAGGTTTTAACTCCTTCAATGAACTATGTACTTGTTAGAGAAGAAAATCAACCTGTGCATAATGGAGAAGATTTACAATATGTTGTTCATGGAGTTCATATTAGACCGATGTCCCCCGATGAAGATCCTGTTAGTCCAAAACAAAGTACGATGTTCCAAAGCAAAGTACTCAATGCTCCACAACAAAGTATCTGTTGCACCAACATCCTCATTATCTGTTGAGGATCAATCTATTCAAGAGGAACTTAATCAGATGCTTCTTCAAGATGTTTTAGCACATTCTTACACTGATGAACAAAGGAGAGCTTATGAAGAGGCAAAGAAGAAGAATAAGACTGCAGAGTACTCTCAAAGTACTTTGGACAGTACTTTCGAACAAAGTATCTTCTTTGCACCAGTTGACAAGACTTTAGAAGATTTGGATGATCCTACCATGCCTGGATTAGAAGAAACTGATGATGAATTTGAAGATGAAGGTATTTTCCCAAATTCCAATGAAGGTGCTGATGTTACTAATTTGGAGGATACTTTTGGAGTTCCACAGTCTCCAAGCTTAAGAATTCATAAGAATCATCCTTCTGATCAAATCATTGGTCCTTCTACTTTTGGAGTGATGACTAGACACAAAGCTAAGACTTTTACTACACCTCACAATGCTTTACTTAGCTTTGTGTATAAACAAAACATGCTAAATCATAAGGACCATCAAACATGCCTATTTACTTGTTTTATCTCTCAAGAGGAACCTAAGAATATTGCTCAAGCCTTGACTAAAAGTCGGGTTGAAGCTATGCAAGAAGAACTTCTTCAATTAAAACTTCAAGAAGTTTGGGTTTTATGTGATCTTCCGTGATGGGAAGAGAGTTATTGGAACCAGATGGGTTTTTAAAGTCAAAAGGGATGAAAGAGGTAATGTTATCAAGAATAAGGCAAGGTTAGTAGCACAAGGCTACAGACAAGAAGAAGGAGTAGATTATGATGAAGTGTTTGCTCCTGTAGCAAGGATTAAAGCTATTAGAATATTTCTTGCTTTTGCTTCTTATATGGGATTTCAAGTTTACCTGATGGATGTCAAAAGTGCCTTTTTATATGGCAAGATTACAGAGGAAGTTTATGTCAAACAACCTCCTGGTTTTAAAGATCCTAAACACCCAAACAAAGTCTACAAGGTGGTTAAGGCTCTTTATGGCCTTCATCAGGCACCTAGAGCTTGGTATGAGAGACTCTCTACATTCTTATTGCAACATGGATACGAAGGGAGCTATTGACAAGACTTTGTTTATCAAGAGAGACAAGAAAGATATCATGTTAGTTCAAGTTTATGTTGATGATATCATCTTTGGGGCTACCAAACAGTCCATGGTTAAAGAGTTTGAGCAACTGATGCAGAAGGAATTTCAAATGAGTTCAATGGGAGAGTTGACTTTCTTTTGGGACTTCAGTTAAGCAGTCAAAGGAAGGTATTTTTATCAGTCAAGACAAGTATGTTACAGACATACTTAAAAAATTCAATTTTGATGATATGAAAGCTGTTACTACACCTATTAAATCTATCAATTCATTGGGCAAAGATGAAGATGGACAACCTGTTGAAGTCAAGTTATACAGATCAATGATTGGCTCTCTTATGTATCTCACTGCATCAAGGCCTGATATCATGTTTGCAGTTTGCTTATGTGCAAGATATCAAGTCTCACCAAAGATCTCTCACATGAATGCAGTGAAGAGAATCTTCTGTTATTTGAAGCAACAACCAAAGTTGGGGTTGTGGTATCCAAAAGAGTCACCTTTTCACTTAGAAGCTTTTTCAGATAGTGATTATGAAGGTGATAACTATGATAGAAGATCAACCACTGGAGGATGCCAATATCTTGAAGAAGGTTAGTGTCCCGCAATGTAAGAAACAAACAATTGCAGCAACATCCTCTACTGAAGCTGAATATGTAGCTGCCGCAAGCTGTTGTGGACAAGTTTTGTGGATGCAGAATCAACTCTTGGACTATGGATTCAATTTCAAGAATACTCCTATAAACATTGATAATGAGAGTACCATTTGTATTGTGAAGAATCTAGTTTATCATTCCAAGACCAAGCACATACAGATTAGGCATCACTTTATCAGAGATTGCTATGAGCACAGGCTCATTAATGTGGTTAAGGTTCACACAGATGATAATGTAGCTGACTTACTCACCAAAGGCTTTGATGTTTCAAGATTCAATCACTTGGTGGTGAGCATTGGCATGATTAACTACTGAGCTACATTTAAGGGGAGGACTATTTAGTATTAGTATAGTCCTATGTATTGCTTGAGGGGAGGATATTTATGTATACTTAGTTTATACTGAAGAAATTGGAAAAGTACCGGTTTTCCTGAAAGTACCGCTTGGAAAGTACCGCTTGGGAAAGTACTCGCATACGTGGAAAGTACCGTTTGTCTTATTAAAGTATCTGCTTCCAACGTAATATTGAGAGGTAATTAATTCTAACCGGTAACTTTGGTATCTATGGCTGTGATTTTTTTTAAAATCTCACCTATAAATAACTATTCTCCGATTTTCCCTCTCATATTGCTACATTAGAATCTTTTCCATAATTCTCTCATCTTCTTTATATTATTCGGTTATATATCTTCTGTGCTCACATAATCAACAATGGCTAATCGTCCAACCGTTTCAAAGCACAATATGGTGGCTAATTTAGATAAGACCGACGAATACATTCTTTCATGATATTATTGATTATCTTATCGGATCGCCAATTAGTTATGCTGTTTAGTGGAGCGGATATAATTGAGCCCTTGATTCAAGAATTTTGGGCTAATGCTAGGGATAACATGGAGAATGATGAATATTATGTTCGATCAACAAATACGGAAGAACTGTTAAGATTACTGAAGCCTTCATCAGAGAAGATTTATTGTTCAATGATGCAGATGGAGCTATACGGTTTGATAAGCAGTTGATTTGGGATACTTTTCGACATATTGGTTATGACGGATCTTTGAATGAACAGACCTTTAGGAAACAACTATTTTGTCCTCATTGGAAGTTTTTGGTTCATGTGTTGCTCCATTGCATAAGTGCTAAGAGTACCTCTTGGGAGCATTTTGGGTCAAATATAGCATCTGCTATAGTTGGGTTAGCTACAAATCGGGTTTTTAACCTCTCAAGGCTAATATTGGATGGAATGCTCTCACATATCACACATGGATCTACTTGGCTAATGTACCCAAGGTTTATACAGGTTTTCTTGAACAAGCAACTTGCTGATATACCAAAACCTACAAACTTACTGCCTGTTATTGTTCAACAATCAAAGATTTTTACCTTTATGGCAAAAAGGAGTGTTTTATTCAGGGGTCAAGATACTCCCTTAACTACTTCTATGATGGAAGTTGTTCAGGCTGTTAGAGCTGATACTGAAGATGATGAAGCTACTGAAGGTACTGCATCTGCAAGTACTGCACCTGCAAGTACCGTGATCCGCAAGTATGCTTCTCAACAAGCTGTATCAAAAGAAGGTACTGCATCTCCACAAGGTACTGCTTCCCCAAGTACTGAAGTTCAAGAAGATGTTGCAGTTTCACCTTCTCCATCTCCACAAGGATCTGTTCCTGCTTCTCAATTAGAGGAACATTCACCAATTCAAGGAGAGGATTCACATACCATACCTCCTGAAGAAATAACATTGGATAATTATGTTTTGACAAGGGAGTTGGTTAAGTTAAAAAAGACTACTAAGGCTCAAGCCAAGCAGATAAAGAAATTGAAACTGAAGTTTAGAAGGCTAAAGACTTTTGTGTGGCCATTAGTTCAAGAATTTCGTATCTGGGTCAAATCCAAGAAGAAGGAGCAAAGAAAGTCTAGAAAACACAAACGCCAAAAGGTTCACCAACAATCTTCTGTCAAATTGGGGAGGAATTTAGAAGAAGAAAATTTGAAAGAAGATGTTGAGAAGGAGAAAGAACCTCAAGGTATTCAAGAACATGAAAAGTCTCAAGAATGTAACATTCAAGATAATCTGAAGAGCAAGTTCAAGTTTAAGGTACTGAAGATCAAGGTACTGAACAACAAAGTACTGCTTTTCAACAACAAGGATCCTACAGGCAAACATTGTTAACACCAAGGTTGTTGGATTTTGAAGAGGAAGCTGGTCCTTCAACAACTGTACATGAAGAAGTTGTTGGTCCCTCTACTGTTTTACAAGAGGAGGAAACTACACTCAAAACTATTCATTCTGCAAGTGATGATGAGTTCATTGCTACAATTTTAGAAGATTTATCACAACCAAGAGGTGGTGTTACTATTCGAGAAGTGCAAGAAGAAGAACAACAAAGAACTTCTCAACCTGCAATTGATCCTAAGGATAAAGGGAAAGGTGTTCTGGTTGAAACTAAGAAGAAAAAGCTAACTTTGGCAGAACTTAGAGCAATTGAAGTTGCTAGGAATGAAGCTGCAGCTAGAAAGTTTCAATAGGAGTTAAATGCTAAAGATAAAAAAGCTCAGGAAGCTGAAGAAGCTCAAAGTAGAGAAGCAGCTAAGAAGTTACAAGATGAATTAGATGTCAAGTGCTGAACCATTACAGTCACCTACTCCCGTTAGATATATGCCAAGAAGACCTAATTTAGCTAAAGACAGGAATGCTATGATGGCTTATTTGAAAGGTCGAGGATATAAAGCATTACGAAGTTTGAATTATGTTGATATGAAAGACTCTATGTCTGAAACAGAGGCTTATGAGAAGGATGTTGCAGGCATCAAAGATTTTAGAGAAGAAGCTAATTGGACTGAAGTAGAAAGGAAGAAGAGTTTAAAAAGAAAAAGGAAAATTGATGTTACAGATGTTCAGTTCTCAAAGAAAGAGAAAGTTGAATTAAGATTTGAGACTAGAGATGCATTAAGAAATTATCTCAGAACAGTTGATTTTGAATATTCCAAAGAAGATGCTGACATGAAGATGAACAGATCTCAGATTAGTGCTTTTGAAGTTGTGAAATCCAAAGAAGGAAGCTATATGATGTTTTATAAAGAAGATGAAAGTTTCAGAGTATTTAATAGGCTATGGGATTTATTGCACATTATAGATAGAGTGGATCTATTCTATCTATATCATGTGGTTAAAGCATACTTTGAACATAATCCATTAGAAGGGATTGGTTTAGTTTTACTTGGAGATCTCACAACTGCATGGGAAACTGAAGAAGAGAGCACTGATGATATTTGGAAGAATCAAGAAAATTGGGAAATTGTCTGCTGGAGATTCTTTGAAGAGTCTGGTGTTCATGTTTTAGAGCTGGAAAATGGTACAATGATACACATGTTTGTAAATAGAAGATACCCTCTTACTGTCGAGCTTATGAGAAAAATGCTAGAGCATGGATTGGAAGTAGAAGAGGATAATGAAACTGCATGCATGGTCATCAACTTGTTTATCAACTGGACTACCTGCTGAAGATGATGAATAAACTGGTATGAATTTCATTGAATAAATTATTTTTGATAAATCAGTACTTTATTCAAAGTACTGCTGATCAAACAAAGACTTTATCAAAGTATGCTTGCTTTTACACCAGTTAAGTGATTCTTGAAAGAAACCTTTTTGTTAAGTAACAAATATTTTGAAACAAAGGTTAAAAGAAATAAATCGTTTTTGATGGCAACATCAATAGGTCATCAATCCACCATGGCTACAAAAGGATTGGCTAATCCATGAGCAAACGGCTCTGTAAAGATATTTCAAATCCGTTTTTAGTTGACAACTTGCTAATAAGTTGTATGATAATCAACTCACCATATCTGTTAAAGTGAAGTGTTGGCTAGCCCACAAGAAAATGGCTAGTGGTAAAGGCTGTGGAAAAACCATTATTGGTAATTAGTTCACCATTAGATAGAAAAACTAACTAGTCCAGAAGGGTACAACTTTTGGTAAAGACAACTCAAATCTGTTGATAGCTGATGATTTGCTAAAAATCATATGGTTATCAATGTACCATGGTCTTATACACCAAAACATTTGGCTACTCCAAAGATAATGGCTTTGGTAAAGAGATCTAAATCCATTAAATTTTCAATGATTCACCTCTCACAGGAGTTAACACACCGGGAAGTGATGAGAATAGTATGCAACTTAAACTGAATTAATGTACAAATTGTCATATGTTGTTGTGTTGCTGAAAAGATGGAGCTTGCTGGATGAGCTGTGAAAGAATAATTCTAGAGATACTTTGACAAAGCACATAAACTACAGAGATACAATCCTAAGACTAAGAAACAATCTGTCCTTAAAAGATGAAGCTGTTAAAGATAAATTCACAAAGGAACTTGAAGTCAAGCAAGTAGAATTCAAGTTAGGGGAGGATTGTTGGGATATGAAAGTGTCAAGATATGAAAGTACTAAAAGATATGAAAGTACTGTAGTCGCAAAGTACTGGAAAATGTCAAAGAGTCAAAGTACTGCTAAAGATAAAGTCAAAGTACTGCACAACGAAGTCAAAGTACTGCAAGAACAAAGAACTGTTATATTCGTTTATGGAAAGTATTGTAACTCTAGAATATTCTGTATTAGATTACTTGACGTACAAGGATACAATTTGTAAACCGACTAGGATATCCTTGAGCCTATAAAAGGACTCCTAGATTGGCATTAGACGTATGAGTTTACGAGTTTATGAGTTTTAGAGTTTACGAATTCACAAGTTATTTAGTGTTTTAAAGAGAAGTTCGATAATCTTAGAGTTGTTTAGTGTATCTGCATAATAAGCAGATTTAGAGTTAATAATAAAAGTTATTCTTCTTAGCTTTGTTAAGTAAATTCCGCGTACTTGATAAAGATTGCTCAGTGTTTCTTTGTTAATAACTTAGGATTTATCCGAGGTTGTTAAACCTTAACAAGCTAGTTAAGTTAGTTTGATTAAAGTATATC
>OU343224.1:221147906-221243918 GCA_910596185.1 Chrysanthemum makinoi
GTATATGATATGATGAACCTACAATAAAAATATTAGTGCAATATATTTCATCTTTTTCACAAAGAAAATAAGATGTATATATGTGATAAATGATATAATCAAAGATCTCATGAAGTGTAGTCTCCTAATTACAATCATAAGAAAAGTGAGAATATAATATGATAAAACCTACAAAATAGTTCCTAGAAAGAAGATATGAAGTCTCCCACTAGGTGTGTACCAAGTAGTGGTGCTAGTGTAGGTGTCGGTTTACTAGTAGGATTCATGTGGTGATGGTAGATGACTCGAGATTTACAAAAGTAAGTTTTAGCTAATCCATGGTGGTGATGATTAGTGAAAGTGGTGATGGAAGGTGGTGGTGATTAGGTAGGAAGCTATTAAGGAGTTAGAAACTCATATGTATAGCAAATATAAAAATATGGACTCATGCAATCCTTTCGTCATGTCAAGTGACCAAAGCTAAAAAAAAATATGAATGGACATTGCATTTCAATGATGGGGTTATGATTTGAATAATTTATTGATGCTAACAACCTATTGTTTTGAGCAAGTTCTCATATGCTTCAACCCAAGAGTAATCAATAATGCGTTTTATCTAAGAATATATAAAAGTGATAACATGAAGATAAATTAAGTTCATTGATTGACACGAATTATAAAATGACCTATTCTAGGTGACAATGGGAAAGGTAGTATTAGCATGGTTTTGATCGACATGGATGATTATCACTTTGAAAAGAAGTGAAGACAATATGAAAAATACTAATAATAATAATGAGTACCTATATGAGGATGAGAATGACATCATATAAGAGAGAGTTGGATGGACCAACGTGTTGGAAATGGCTGTTTTGATTAATATATCGTTTGCATTGACAATGACATGCATGATATATGTCAAGCGAGAAAAGGATAAGATCCTATGATGGTGTTCTAGATAGTGAAGTTGTAAGGTGCTAGTTTAAGGAAAATCCTAGATTCGTTGATTGTGGAGATGAAGAAGTTTGTAAAACACATGATGTGTTTTCCACTTGATGAGGTATTGGTGCAAACTTGTGATATAAGGTTAAAAAGGTTGAACTAGTTGTGGTTTCAGTGAACGGTTTTAGCTAAGTGATGTTTGCCTATGTGTTGGTATTTTAGAGTCTAAGAGACATAAATTTTGACAAAAGACAATTATGTGAATGGATTTCTCTCCCCTTAATTGGTGGACATCCAACATAATGTGTATCAAATAAGGAATGACAACAAAGTGTTTAGGAGGTTATTGGGGTTAGCGAAAGAGATGAGCTTAGTGATGTTATTCTGGATGATGGTTAGCATACAATGAACTTCATCCTTAAAGTCACGTACCTCTTCTCGATTAATAAGAGATGATCGTATGATGAGGCATGTGGTTTCCTAATAGGAAGTGAAGAGGATTAGAGTATTGTTATAACTAAATAATGATGGAGGTGATTTTTGGAAGCGGAAGCAAAAATGTGATTTGGAAAGAGGTCGGTTGAAAGACAAAAATGCAAAGCCAACCCTCTAGAACTTAATTCTATATGCTTTTAAACTATATGCAAGTGTAGGGGTCCCATAAAGCATAGTACTAATCTCCGTAGCAATAAAGGGGATTATGCAAAATGAGCATATAAAAGTTAGAACCAAGTGAGATAACAAATAATTTGTTATCAACCTACAAAACAAATTTGTTAGTGACAAAAGATGTTAACATGATAGAAATCAAATGATAACATATTATATAAGCAAAAACAACACATTGCACTTAGTAGACAAGAAATCACCACACAAGATAGCATCAAAACAATCATTTTATCCAAGAATACGACTTTATTCAAGACATTTCATTATGAGATTGTTTTGTCGTTAGACTTAGAAACTTAAGCATACTTGGATATACAATAATCTATGTGATTAATTTGTAAGATAAAAAGGCTTCTAAAAGTTTGTCATACCAAAAGCACTTTGACATTATATGTGCACCGTAGCAAACAAATAGTGTGACAAAAAGCAAAAGAAACAAGATGAAAGATTCATGCAAGCCATGTTTAAGACATAACAATTTGGAGCATGTATCATTTGGATCGTACTACACATAGATATAATGAATGCCAACTAATAGCTTTCAAACACAAATATATCATATCAAAATTATCACGTATCAAAATGGCATATTATGAGTTCATAAGTAACATGTTAATCATGCTAATAATTCAAAAGTAAGTATCATGCAAATAAAGTTTAGGTTTAAACGTTTAGTATCATGAAACAAGAATACAAGCATTATAAAGATAAAACCGTACTAAGGTTTACACATTTGAACTATCAATCAAATAGCTATCAAACACTAAGATAATGTCAAATCAACTTATCTATCAAACAAGAACATGTAATCAACACATGTAAGTGCAATGCAAGTGGTTTTAAAAGAAAAGTCATATATACTACTTGTTTGATTAGTATTCCTAAAGCGAGGCAAACTATCAATGTTTTAACACTTACTTTAGGCAAGTATAGGAAAGCAAAATTTTCAAGTTGGAGAATGAATATGAGACTATTACTAGCGGTGCTCAATTAAGGCTAAACCACGACCATTTTACGGGTGATTCCACATACCCAACTTCTCTTAAGGAAGCAATTCAACCGTTAGGTCAAATTGAGTTTCTAGTGCAATAGGTTCTCCGGTAGTCATTCTCATGTTAGAAAGATGGGAACTCCTACTTTTGCCTATTAAAGTGCATAAAAGATGATAGTTTACCAATACTTGGCTTAATGTGACACAACTAATATGCAATATAACTAAGGTGATGAAGATGTCATGTTATACACATGAATTTTAACAATGGTGTGTTGATAAACAATATGTTTTAATCTTGTGTTTAGAATCTAAGGTTGTTCAAATTACAAAGCTAATTGTATGATCTAATGGATGACATCTTTTATGTTGAAGTGTATACTTTAAAAGTGATTTGATTATCTAAGACTAGGGAATGGAATATGTTAAATTAAGAATGTTCTCAAGAGAGCTCTTTGGAACTTTATTTGACAAGAATCTAAATAAGGTTACTAACTTCAATAGATCATGTGTATGTTCTAGAGATGTGTAGTTTAACCTTGGATGTGCACAAGGTTTGAGCAAGGTTAGGTTATGATGTACGCTTGAAAGGAAATGAATACAAATAGTATCTTTCAACAAATGAGATTATCGCATGGGATAAAGTTATCATGCTTATGAAAATAAGTATGACAAGATGAATTGGATATGCTAGTTCATAGAACTTTTGGATGTTTGTTTCAA
Source organism: Chrysanthemum makinoi (assembly GCA_910596185.1). Taxonomy (NCBI): domain Eukaryota; kingdom Viridiplantae; phylum Streptophyta; class Magnoliopsida; order Asterales; family Asteraceae; genus Chrysanthemum; species Chrysanthemum makinoi. Next base: position 221,151,211 of record OU343224.1, read on the forward strand.
GATCATTTAGCCAATGAGGTGTAATGAAATCTCTTGTAACATAACCATATATGTCGCAAGGAGAGAATGATGCATAGGATATACAATATCCTTTTAACAAGATGAATACTTAGCATGATTTCTTAGGCATAATGTTTTCAAAACATCATGTTTTCCTAAATGAAGATATGAAGCCAAAGTGTTTGAATTGGATAGTCCCATCTAAATAAACTTGGTCTCAAGATTATATTCACTAGATGATGACAAGAGAAATTCACTCGAGTTTCTTATGTATACTCCTCAAGAGTCATTGTTGCTTGGGGTGTATGATGTTGGCTTTGAGATTGCATTTTAACATATGTTGTTAAAATGTTGATTTGAGTTTTAACGAAATTTATGCAAATGTTTAACGACAAAGTATTACTAATACTTTGATAATTTGTGAAGGTAGTACTACTTATACCTAGTGGAAATTGACAACAATTACCAAGAGCACCATGCTTATTTGATAGTTGAGGTTCTAGCCATAATGAATTATCTAAGTCCTTATATGTGGGAAAGGATGGTTGAGTTTGTTCAAAGCGTGCATTTGATTGATACAAGTGTTGGACACAAGGGCTTTTTGAGCAATACACTCAAGGAATTCAAATGATGGTAAGGATGGTGGATTGGTTGATCTAGGTGGTAGGTCTTCTAGTGTGTCTAAATAAGGATGTGGTGATGTAGGGGTTTGTTGTGCTATGGGAGTACTTAGGTTGATTATTTGTCCATAGATGTTGAACACAAAAGTTACGGATACTAATTCTTATGGTTCATTGGTTGCTACAACTAGTGGGTGAAGTGCTTGAAGTTTTGGTTATGTCTATGAAGCTTAGGGTTTGAGGTATAGGTTCACCTTGAAAGGGCACGTTTGATTTAAAGGATGCTCTTGGAAGTTCATGAGCAATAAGCTTAATGGTGCCAAAAGATGGAAGAGGGATAGTAGGTGTCAAAGAGGGATAAGTGGCACAATGGGTTGTTTGTTTTGGATAAGTGTTTCAACATGTGTTGTTAAAATACTTGGGTGTTGTTTTTTCGGATATGACTTTTAATGACTACAATCGTAAGTCGCATATACTTGAATATTTCGGATAAAATACTTAAGTTGTCAATCCTAATTTGTTGAGATTATAAAGCTTAGATTGAACTTAAGGATAACAAGACTTGATAGTATGTCTTTAACATACGTGTGAGTTATGACTCTATGTCATATGAGGCAATACATGTAGATACAAAACAATATCTATAGTCATATGATAGACTTGTGTATGATATATTTGCAAATAATGAGTCCATATTTGTTAGTCTCGGTAAGTCATCTAAGTCATCCACAAACGGGTGAGGAGATGTTGGTGGTGTTGCACAAGGTTTGATAGAGACAAGCTTTGGAGACTTTGGTAGTGAAGGTGTTTTGGATGGTTGTGAAGTAGTCATAATGGTGGGTGATTTTGGTGGGGGAGTTGGAGTACTTAAGTTTAGAAAGTTCACATCTTGAATGGGTGATGAGATGTTGAGAGGTAATGAGTCCGAGGATGAAGAGTTCAAGTTAATGAAGCAACAAGATCGAATGCTAATCCTAGTGGTTTTCTTAAGTGGCTTATTTGAGGTTGAGGATTTAGTCATTTTGACTTTGCTTTAAGAAATGCTAAGCTTGAGGAAAATACTTGATGAAGGTGTGAAAATGACCATCTTGAATGTGTCGATTTATGGAACTAAGGATTCATGGATTTGATGTTAATCCATACAAAGATGGTAGTTTCTAATGAGATGGAAGTGTCTAAGATCATGTCAAACATCCTAAGTTAATCCATTGAGGATGTGTTGAGTGAGGTATGAAAGATATGCATTAACAACTATCCTAGAAACGAAATTTGATAAATTAGATTGCGGGATTTAGTAAAATTCAACAACTTACACAGTAGGATTCCACGGCACCATTTCTTTACAGTAGGAACCCTTAAATTGGTGCGCTGGTCGCTGTCACAGTATGGCGGTACCAAAATCCATAACGAGCGGAACCAAATTAATGGTGCCGTCTGGTCCGTGAAGACCGAAATCTTCTGAGACCCATTTTTTAGGTGTCGGACTTTTTGAAACACGAAATTTTTCTCAAAACATATGGCATTAACTATTTCTAGTTAGGAGAAGTCAATAACACATATACACAAACATAATGGAGCATAGACTTTGACCAAGGGCTAACGATTTTCACATAAAAGTGAAAATGGGTAAAATTGATAACACCGTTGTGCTATCCCTGCATGAACGGTTAGCATACATCAATGTTTTAAGTTAGTTTATCATCCTACGAAGCAAGAACACATAAATGACATCATACAACATTGTTTTTGTCCTTGTACCAAACACTCTCTTAAAACCTCCATTTTTCAAAGTACTTGACTAATTTAGTTAGTACTCATTGATAATTGAGTTATGACATTTCATAAGTTATGCGAGATTTTAGTATAACCTATGCAAAGAAAGTTATCTAATTCTACAAGTGATGGTAAAACAATTTTCCAACTTAGTGCACAAAATCTAGCAAATCTCCTATTGTGCATAAACAAGAAATCGTCAAACAAGCGAATAAATAACATGGCAAGATTGACACTTATATTATGCAAACAAACAAGTGTAAAAAACAATTTGAAAATAAGCAAGCAACATATATGCAAACAACATAAACAAGTGGTCATTTAGCATAGCATAAAAAGAAAAACACTTTTCGTCATTTACCGTTTAAATATGACGATGTATACCAAGCTTGATTAGTTTCCTTTAAACATATTACCAAATTAATTAGTTTCAAAGGAAGTTGTATCAAAGTTCTAAGAATACCAACTTAAATTGTTTGATTCAAAAATTTGAGTTTTTATGTTAAAGCGAAACTTAATATTTTAGACATATTGTAGTATTTGGTCTATTTTACTTATTTAAAATTAGACTCAGGCCATGAAAGTATTTTTAAGTGAAAGTAGACTCAATTCCCTTTAAAATGATAGGTGGCTCGACTTCAAATGCGGACTTACGGTTAATTAGTTATGATTTTTGAAGTTGCCCAGCGCATCTTGTCACCGACAGTTCCACGGAACCAAATAAAGGGATCCGCCCTTTATAAGATTTGGTGCCGTGGTCCTCTGAACAAATTCACCAAAACTAGTATTTGACATAGAGAAACGTGTGTGACTTACTAGATTTCATAGTAAACATATAATACACATATTTAACAACATATCTACTTATGTAACTTATCTTAAACATTTACGGTGGTGATTTTTCAACTAGATTTATAGTTATCCCAAACACTCCTTTAAAATCATATTTCTTCGTAAATTTTCTATAAGCACTCAATACAATACTTACTAGTTCTTTCAACAAACTTTTATTTTATTTTTCAAGAAAACCTTCAAGCTTGTATACAAAGTTACATTTAACAACAAAATTTCTAAGTATAACAAGCAAAGCATTTTTCATATTATTTTTCACTTCAATGGTAATTTGATACATGGATCGTACTCTATTTTAAAAACCATTTGTTTTGAAAATACGAGCTACGTGGCTCTGATACCAATTGTGGAAACGTAGAGGGGGTGAATACGTTACCGTTTAAAAACTTTAGATCTTTAGTATCAAATCGCTTATGAAGCTTGTTATAATATGAAAGTTTCAATTATTGTTTGTGACCAATGTAAAGCATAGTAAACCATGTAGTCACACAAGCATTAACATCAAACCACATCACAAGCAATAGTATAGTGCAACTATAAAAGTAAAGAGATAAAGGACGGAAAGTGCAAACCGAACACGCGGATTTATAGTGGTTCGGTCACGCGATCTCCTCACCCTACTCCACTCCCCGAGTACCCAATTCGAGAGTTACTTCACTAAATCAACAAGCTCCCTTCTCGGCGGAGAAAACCTTACAATCGAAGTCACTTACACTTTTCGGTACAAAGCTAAATACCGGGTTCTAGTTAGAGGTAGAACCAACCTAACGTCGCCTATACAATATTTCCGACACTAAGCTAGATGTCGAGTTCTTTTACAAGGGTACAACCACTCCCAATATGTTTTATGGCCCAACATAACAAACCTTGTGTTTTATGGCACAAACACATAAACCATCTAATCTAGTTTGGTGAAAGTGTTGTTATGATGCAATGATGTTTACACTAATGATCCATGACACAAATGTCTAATGGATATGAATAACTACTTCTAAATGAACTTCCATTGATAGGAAGCCTTCATGATGAAGATCACAAGTTCTCAAAACTTGTTGTGATAGATCTTCAGCTTGTGGTGAGTGGGGATGGCTAGATCTCCAAGCTTTCCTTGGTTGATCAAAGAGTATGCTTACAACAAAGATGAATGTTAGAAGCATTATGATCATGATCATTAGGGTGTTTAATGTATGTTACTACATTGTTAATGATAGATCTAAATGTATGCAAGAAGGTGGAGAGATGTGTTTTAAGTGGTGAAGAAATGGGAAAACAATGGGCTTCTATTTATAGCCAAAAGTGGATGAGGTCCACGGACCAAGGAACCCTTTAAAGGGTTCCGCCCTTTATAAAAAGGGTTCCGTGGGTGCACGAAAATATAAAAATCTTTCTTCAAATTTTTCCAAGATATTACCCAATCTTACTAAGATCACATTTGATATATTGAGTATCAATCTAACCAAAATATTCAAGTGATCTTCCAAGGATTTCAAAGATGATGCATGACATGATGTAACATGTATTTCCATTTTTAGATTAAAAGGTTTATCAAGGTAAACTTGTAAAATGTATTATGTAACTAGTTAATAAAATGTCTAGTTACCTTTGGAAATACTTGTGAATGCAAAATGTAAAATGAGGTTCGAAATAGAATGGTTAACCTATTAAAATGCTTAGTGACTCTAAATGTATTTTAAACATTCTAAATGATTTGTTAATGGGTTTGATCATAATGCCAAACATGTGCAGAACAATGTTGTTAACATACGAGGACTTGAGACATCGAGAGGTGTTGAATGTATGTTGAGAGAAAGTGTGATTACAAGTAACTTGTACATTTTACGTTATGTATTACAAGTTACATGTTTGTCATCAATCAAAACAAACGAGACTGTATAGATTAAATATCGTAATATTTGCACTAACACACAGAAATAAGAGTTTAGGATAAAGAGATAGAAGAGTGAAGCTTAACCAAGATTATAGTTATGAATTAATTCTCAATATTAAGGTTCAATATAGTGGGTGAATATCGCCAGACTCCTTTGGTCAATTCATCTTAGCCTATGATTCTTAGATCCCTCACCTAGAAGAACATGTCACCCGGGATCATTCAGTAAAATAATACTTGATCATTAGAGCCAAATCTACTAGATCTAGTCTGTGGAGCCGTTAGGAACTTAGACTTCCCCTAGCTTCTTAAATACCTCCACTTGATAGGTGATCATTTGGTCAGTTCGCACACGAAGAATGGTTGTACTAAGGCCAATTCCTTCTATACTTCGCAACCTAGTGACCTGAGGTTAGTTGGTCAATTCTCCCAACCCTCTAGATACTAACAAGCTTATAATATTACCGAGACTAGCGTTCTATGATAAGACTAAGTAGATGTCTATAAAGAAATATAGAGAAGATAAATAACATAAATATAAACTTGAATTAATAACATGAATTCATAGTATGATTTCTAGAAAAACATAAAAGAATCCAAACTCGAATACAAAGAAAATCATAGACGAGAACATCGTTCCTCATGCTCCTAAGCCATAATTCTTCTTCTGTGTTTGATCTCCCCAAACCCTAGAAAGTTTTGGGAAAGGAGAGATGATTTGAAATGAAGAAATCTTCGATTATTTATAAGCGTAAAACCTAGCTACGGCGTAACACTTATAAAACAGTTACGCCATAGTTCTTCATAACTTTGATGCTTATCCGTGGTTACGGCAACACTGTGATGGGTTACGCCGTAGTCTTCATAAAATTTTAATTACGTCGTATCATAATCTGATTGTTACGGCGTAGTCATATCTGGCGTAACTCTATTACTTTGTTACGTCGTATTCTTCATAGAAATGATTACGGCGTAACTTCATCACTTAGTTACGCCGTGGTCTTTAGTAAATGTGAGAGTAATCCGTCTTTGAGCTCAGAAATGTCCAAATACCGCTTCTTCATAGTAAAAAATTTCTGAAATAAAATAAGAATGATTCTAATAGCATTTTAAGCATAATATGTCAATAAAAGGGGGAAATTAACACTTAGAATATCAGGATAATTTGATGTTAACAAATATCCCCTCACTTGAACTTTACTTGCCCTCAAGTAGACTTTTAGGTTATAAGAGAAATAATACATCCCTTGAGTAAATCAAGGAATATGCAGTTAAGATTTCCCATGCTAGAATAATTATAAGAGCTGAACACCTCACGAAACAGGGACGAAACACTCTCACGCTCATCCTAATCTAAGTGTTTAATTTCGAGGTGATCACTCAGTTGCACAAACATAGCAAGTATTTTATCATAGGCTTGGCAATTACACACGTCTCCACCACTAGAGCTAAGGTCAAGACAATCTTTAGAAGGCAATGTTGGGTTTATAGTGATTCAAAGGTTAAGGGGTAGTGTCATTACTAATGTGTCACGGCGAAGTGGACAAAATCAATGATACATGACCAAATCCATGGCCAAGACATCAAGGATTGCTTGCTTCATCACCTAGACACGCTTCATGACAAAAAGGGTAAGGTAAGGCATGTGATAATTTAAATGGTAAAAAGAAAAAGAAAACAAATAGTCTTAGCTTAAAACCAAGTCGTCACCGCCCCACCATTCATTCAAGGTTCAACTTCAAAGCATATAAACTGGATCATGATGCGTCAAGGGGATGCACCATTAGAGAACGTCATGGCGAATACATTTCTTGCTCCTAGAGACGTTGGTACCTTGACCAACTCCAATCTTCAAATGTGATCGAGATGGCCTCCTCGATGCTAATATCTTATAACCACATAGTGCTATAACAATTTGCATTTTTATCAACAAGCGAATCATTTTTTTAATACATAGTACAATGATAATTTATCCCCCTACTTGAGATGAAGATAAGGAGAATATGGGGGATCTTCAATGATCTTCAAATGGATGACTTTGATTTAGCGTGATTTCCAAAACTTTTACTCAAACCTTGAACTAGAGCGAACAGTGACTTCCAGATCATAAAATAAGACTACACGGTAGGATAAGGTGAAAAGGTGTAACAAATATGGGTTAAGAAACGAAAGGATAGGCTCAAATGGGTTTAACTAGGGTATCTTGCACTAATGATGTGTGCAACAACAAGGGGTTATCACAGAGGTTGAAAAGTCAATGCGACTAATCGATAAACGCACACAAGTAAACACGTATGGCTATTTGGGTTAATCCTAAAACATGTTCCTCTTCGAATTGCCTTTTCAAATGAATCAAGCTAACTTGATACACTACTCGTCTATGGTCTCGAAGTGATGTAAGAGCCAAGTTCTAAAGTCTACAATACTATCGGCACACTCAATTTTTGGTAGATTTGGGTAAAATAGGAAAAACGGAAAGGCTAAATCACAATTTTATTAACGCTTAGTTCGAGATTTGTATTAAAAGAAAGAGGGAAAGAGCGAAAAAAGTAATCTTACTTTCTTTCCTTTATATACGCGGATCACGGGAAGCAAATTTGGGAGCCAAAAAGCTTTATATGATCCGTTCTATTCTTTTCTTTTCTCTTGTTAATAGATCTTGAGAACACAAGTTAATTTCATCTTCTTTCCAAATCCTTTCCTTTCTCCTCTAAATAGATCTTGAGAACATAGCGTAAGGGTTATTGTGTGCTCGGCTTTATGTGATTCTAGATTGATTAAAAACATGACAAATTTTTTTCAAAAGAGCTTAATTTTTAAAACCAACTAGAAAGTTAGGGCAAGTAGGCTAAGTAAACGTACTCTTCATTTCTATTCCTATCCCCCACTTGAAGTGTACAAAGTCTCTTTTGTACAAAATAAAAAGAAAAAGAAATAAAATGAAAAACTGAGAAGAAATGAACTCCCCTCTCAAATGCTTGCCCAAGAGGCCTCACAAGAAATTGAGAAGGCTGCTATGGTATTAACTTATCACAGGTGACTACATTGCTTAAAAAGTGCCCTCAAAATTTCTCTCAGAAAAGAGTTACGGCGTAACTCAATGATTTGGTTACACCGTAACTATCCCACAGAACACAACCTGCACAAAACTTATGGGAAAATTGTACCATAGTGGTACTTTCGATCAATACCATATTAATAAACATCCTAAAAGTTAAATTATTACAGACATGAAAGTTTTGTTTAAAAAGTTTTGAAATTGTTCAAAGGGAATCAATCCTCCCTGCCAAGGTCGTGCTCCATGAATTGGTACTCGGATGTGTCGAATGGGGTGCTTGTGGTGCTTCCTGGGGTTGGCTGCGGGTTCATGAAGGCTACCCCATGCTAGATTCCAATATCCGGAATATCCGGTTGGTAGACATACGGAGCTCCATGCCATCGAGGGTGGCTCAGGTGCATCTCTTGGAGCATTTGGCTAGTCCGATCCACGCTCCAACTGAAAAAGTCTTGTTGCAGCTCTTGCACCTGGTTTAGCGTACGTGAAAAACCATCAAAGTGCGCACTTAGCCCATACAAACCTACACTCAAGCTATCGATCTCTTCATTGAAATGGCTCTCCATGTCATCGAGCCTCCCTTCGATCCTTTGCAATCTATCCCCACGTTTAAATTGGCCCTAGCTCGGACCCTTGGGGCCTCCACCTCGGCTCCCAACTGGCTACCACTTGCACCACTACCACCTTCTTCACTTGCTCCTTCACCTCTATTCGGAGCCTCTGGCATCAACTCAGCTTCACCCAATCCATTCAAGCGACAAATCCCGTACTCGACTAGCTTGTTTTCCCCTATCAAGCTAGTTTCCCAACCACAGGTTACTAATGACAACGCTTGAGGACTCATTAAACCGAAGCTCTTTGCCAACTTACCAATCAAATGAGCCCCTTGAATCATGCTCTTAGTGGTGAAGCCTTTAGCTCTGGTAGACATGAATTTGGCCAAGAAGTAAGGAACATCAATAAAATTTCCTCCATCCATACCATGAAGAAGATACAAATCATCCATAGTCATTTTCTCCCTTGCCGAGTGCCTACCCCTGATCAAGCATGCTATCAGCCTATGAACCAAACGACGAATAGGACTCCTTATCAATGTGTATGAAGGGGGTGCTTTGAGTTGTACCCCTGAGTGGAAGATATGTTGTTGAAGTAGGTGGTTAGGTTGGATGCATCAGGCCTGAACCTCCAGCACTTGTCATAAAAATCTTCCCACAAATCGTTGCTAAAATCTCGATCATTGTACAAACCCATTCTGACCATAAACTGTCTCAAAGTCAATTCCCTCTTCTCCCCTCTGAGCTAAAAATAGAGTGAGACTTGATCGATGTCTTCAATTTCATCCATGAACTCAACATATGCCAAGAACTCTCTAACATATTCGGGTATGACTGGCTCCTTGATTTTGAAAAGCCCCAACCAAGCATTGCAAGTGAATGAACCTGTACGCTCAATGTACTTTATCCTACACAACGATTTAAACGTCCTACAAGCAACTCCATTGTTGACTGTCACCGAATTAAATCGAAATCAAGAGCAGGTTGTCAATTGCTTCTTGGCGAGTTTTCGTAATCGGTCAGCATGCCTTTCTTCCTTCAGGGTCACAATTCATGAATCTTACCTTGAGAGAGAGGTTGTTATTTTGTTTCACGAAGAAAATCTGAATAAAATATTATTGTAACTTGCGGAGTTCACAGTAATGAAGACAAAAAATACGCCGTAACGAGGATTACGGCGTAACACAAACTACCTGCTACGACGTAATCCGATCACAAAACACAACAACGGTGTAACTTAAACTAATAGTTCTGGCCGTAATATGATCACAGAACACAGCTACGGCGTAATCTAATCCACTGATTACGCGTAAATTTTTCCCAAAGCAGCACAGACCCGCCAGTTACGACCGGCTGACCGTTACAGCTGTGTAACCATCAATTTTAACCCAAAGGTAAATAAAACCATAAGTTTTAATATATGTAGTGATGCTAGACTGCGCCTAGACCATAATATTCACGTTTGACCAAAACCCTAATTTTATATTTGATCAAAACGACCCAAACAACCAATAATGATATGACACGATTCAATAAAACATGGGGAATCATTCTTAATCATAAATTAACCATGTCAATAGCAATAATAATCATGATAGAAGCAAGATCCCCAATTATGAACATATAAACCCTAATTGAAAAATAATAATTGAAGGAGAATCAAAAAGAGTAAAGATGGATCTTACCAGCCATTGAGTGATTGTAAGAACGAGATAACACCACGAAAATTTTTAGGAATAATTTTCCCTTTGTAGCAATCCTTGATAAAGTGTTTTGGTAAAACCTAGTTTCTCACGTGAAATTTTGATTTTATACCGTCCAAGGTCACGGCATAATTAAAATTTTGGTTTACACCGTAATTAATTTTTAATTATTAAAATTTTTTATTTTTATTTAAAGGTTACGCTGTAACTTTAATAAAAGTTGTGCCGTAACTAATAGCCAAAAGAAAATATTTAGAGATATAATAGAAATTGTATCTCGAGGAGCTGAATCGCATTACCTTATAAGGAATTGCAGAGTATTCACATATCTTATCATAGGTCAAAATTATAAACCATACCTTAGATCTTTCATTAACTGCTCCCCGGCAGCGGCGCCAAAAAGCTGGTGTGCTATTTCATCCTACTTTTAATATTTATAAAACTGAGATAAACACATGCTAACGGGCAGAGAACCCGATCAGATGAAGTAAAGCCTTAGGTAAATCCGAGTGTCGTCCCAAGGGAGCTGTGACTTTGAAAGAACTAAGATGTTAAGAATTAACATAATTTGATAATGGTATGATAAAGTGGATAAAATTATTCTAAATACACAGAAATAAGAGTTTAGGATAAAGAGATAGAAGAGTGAAGCTTAACCAAGATTATAGTTATGAATTAATTCTCAATATTAAGGTTCAATATAGTGGGTGAATATTGCCAGACTCCTTTAGTCAATTCGTCTTAGCCTATGATTCTTAGATCCCTCACCCAGATGAACAGGTCACCCGAGATCATTCAGTAATCTAATACTTGGATTAAGAAAGCGAAATCTACTAGATCTAGTCTATGAAAACCGACCGTTAAAACTTAGATACCTAGCTTCTTTAATACCTCCATTTGATAGGTGATCATTTGGTCAGTTCGCACATGAAGAATGGTTGTACTATGGCCAATTCCTTCCATACTTCGCAACCTAGTGAGCTGAGGTCAATTGGTCAATTCTCCCAACCCTGTAGATACTAACAAGCTTATATATTACCGAGACTACCGTTCTATGATAAGACTAAGTAGATGTCTATAAAGAAATATAGAGAAGATAAATAACATAAATATAAACTTGAATTAATAACATGAATTCATAGTATGATTTAAATGCAGAAATCTTTTTCTGTTTTTGATCTCCCCAAACCCTAGAAAGGTTTGGGAAAGGAGAGATGATTTGAAATGCAGAAATATTCGGTTATTTATAGGTGTAAAACCTAGCTACGGCGTAACACTTATGAAACAATTACGCCGTACCTCTTCATAATTTTGATGCATATCCGTGGTTACGGCGTAGCCTGGGATGATGGTTACGCCATAGTCTTCATAAAATGTTAATTACGCCGTATCATAATCTGATTGTTTAGTAGTCATATCTGGCGTAACTCTATTACTACGCCCGTATTCTTCATAAAAGATTACGGCATAACTTCATCACTTAGTTACGCCGTAGTCTTTAGTAAATGTGAGAGTAATCCGTCTTTGAGCTCAGAAATGTCCAAATACCGCTTCTTCATAGTAAATAATTCCTGAAATGAAATAAGAAGGAATAAGGATGATTCTAATAACAATTTAAGCATAATATGTCAATAAAAGGGGGAAATTAACACTTAGAATATCAGGATAATTTGATGTTATCAGAATCTTATCATGTTCAATCTTATCAAGTGAAACATCCGAACTCCATTTCTTAATACACAGAGGTTTCCCATTGACCATCCAAGGTTATTTTCAATTACAAAGTTCATACCTACCTCCTCTTTAAACTTGAAAAAACATAAATCATTTTTATTCTTCCAAATGTCACTAACACCATATTTACCCCACATTCTTCTAATATTGTATCTTAATTCAGCAATAGGCATATTATATCCAACAAAATAACCACATGTAGTTAATTTCCATTTATTACATCCTGTTTCAACAAAATCTTCCTCAAACACAACAACTTCATTCCCATTCATATCAGTTTCAGTAACAATATACTCCAACTTTCTATCCATGTTATCAGTTCCAACAATATTAGTAAAATACTTTATAGCACTAATAGCATCACCCCTATTTCCTCAATTAGCAACATTTTTATCCATTTGATTCATATCACTAGAGCAAACATAATTAAGACTTACATTGCTCTTATTGATTGAAGCTTGTTCCTTACCGCAATTCCCTATACACACTTCATTAGGCTCCTCTTCAATGCTTACCGCCCTTTCCTTCCCAGCCACATCAGTGTCACTTATACTCTATACATTATCACCATTATTATCCTTGTTGCACTCAGTCTCAGTCTCATCACATTCTGCAATGACCTTATCACCACAACTCTCACTCATTTCATTCAATCTCCTATTAGTAAGCTGACAAATAGTATCATTAAACTTTCCTGGAATTTTCACATTCGTTTAGAAGAACGCCGTTTTTTATTAGATAGTTTGATGGAAATAGGAAAAACACCTAAAAAATCAAAAGAAACTTTTTTGGCCCCAAAATCATCAATTTGCGGTATTTCTCAAAACGAAACGAAAATCTAATTCAAACTAATCATTGTATGCGCAATGATTAGACGAATCGAATGATGATTTCAGAATTAAAATTCGTTTAGAAAATAAAAAAAATTAAAAGATATTGTTTTAGCCTTAAAATTCATTGATTCAATTAAACTATTAAGATGTTACCGATATACTCAAAAGAATTAGAGCATAAGAGAAATTATACATGTTGGAAATGACAAACCTATAGATATACTTAATTGTGTTAAATAAAAAGAAATAGTTCTTTTATAATAGTTATATTGAACATTGTATTAGGTTAACTTTTTGCGTAATGACGCATGTTTTCTTTTTTGATATTTATAATATTGTGTATATACATATTGTATTTTTAAAACAATATATATGTTGTATATTTAAAATATAAAGTTTAGGGAGTATAAAGTTTAAGAAGGTATTTATTTATTTTTTAAAGTTATTAAAAAAAATAAAAACTTATAAGTTTACAATTTACTCTGTATAATTTATTTAAAATTCAATCACTAAAGTTTTATTAATTATTTTCTTTTTTTTTTAGTTTTTGTTTTTACAATTAGACAGCTATATTTTTATGTTATTTTTCCTCCACCAAATTTATCATGTTTGACCAATCTTTTTCAATTTTGACTTTTAAATGACTAATCAAAATGCTCAATTTTATCGTCAAAATAAAGCTAACTCATTAGCCAAACTCTTTTTTCAATAAAATTGCTTTGGCTAAATAATATCGAAATGATGTTATTTTTTTATTATATAAAAGATAAATATATAAAAGATATCTACCAAAGTTTTCCTAAACATGTTTATAAAAATAAGAGTAAATTACACCGTTCGTCCTTGTGGTTTGCGTTGACCGTAGGGTTTAGTCCTTTGACCAAAAAAATTGCACCGTACGTCCTTAAGTGTGGCGTTATGCATGGTTAGTCCTTTGACCAACGACGTTAAGTTTGACAGTTAAACTCCCCTCATGTGACTTGCACATGAGGGTAAATTCGTCATTTCAACACCATAAGGACGAACGGTGTAATTTACTCTTTTGAATTTTTTTTTAATCTGTTTCTTCCTTTCTTGGTTTCCCCACCAATTGAAATGAGCAATGGAATGTTGTGTTTCTATTTAAATAGAAACTGGAACTGGAAATGAATTCTTATCAGTGGAAGAGGAAATAAAATAAAGAGTAAATTACACCGTTCGTCCTTGTGGTTTGCGTTGACCGTAGGGTTTAGTCCTTTGACCAAAAAAATTGCCTTGCGTACGTCTTTAAGTGTGAAACGTTATGCATGGTTCGTCCTTTGACCAAATGACGTTAAGTTTGACCGTTAAACTCCCCTCATGTGACTTGCACATGAGGGTAAATTCGTCATTTCAACACCATAAGGACGAACGGTGTAATTTACTCTTTTGACTTTTTTTTTAATCTGTTTCTTCCTTTCTTGGTTTCCCCACCAATTGAAATGAGCAATGGAATGTTGTGTTTCTATTTAAATAGAAGCTGGAATGAAATGAATTCTTATCAGTGGAAGAGGAAATAAAATAAATATTCTAAATACTTGGCCATCTTATTAAATACCCTAACGAGAAATGCGTGTTCTTTAGATGCTTAATATGGTTGTTTCGGATTGCAACATTTTGTTATGAGGATCGAGTCATACTATGAAATTTGTTTTCAGTTGTAACGTTTATGTTCTTGACTAATCCACGACCGTTCAAACCTCTTTAAGAAAGAGAGTACACCAACAACAATACCTTGCACTTGTACTCTTCTAGTGAACCAAGCAATAGTAATGGAGGTGGATCTCATCACTTTGGAGCTGTGTTTTATTTTTGGTTTTGTTCTTTTTTTTTTTTTTGCAGATTATAAATCTTTGGTAGTTACGTGGTGTCGACTATGGTGAGGACTTGATCATGAAGCTAGCGTCTGAGATCCTTTGAAACCAAAGAAACCCTAAAAATGAAGTCCTAATCATTTGCTTCTTGGCACCTTGAAGAACTAGTCTTCGAAACTTCCTTCCCCTCACATGCTATACATTTTTTTCTCTCAATGAAAAACCTTACAACTACATCTCCAGAAGAAACTATTCAATCAATCGGAATCACATCTGGTGATCTAATCCATTTCACCACAAGCTAACGGTTCTCCACCGCCCTCAAATTCCAATTTGTTGCTACTTCACAACCAAACACGAACATTCTCGGAATCCACAAACCTTAAATACCATTTCAGATAGCATGATGAAACGCTAACCATATCACCTTGAATCATCAAACCGTTTTTATTCAAAACCTAATATCCGAAATCTAAAAATTAGATTTAGGGGCGTGGAGTGAGTTTGAACGTGTTAATGCACGTTGCATAAACGTGACCACAATCACCCGATCTATCATTTGGGATAGGTGGTGTAATTATGAGGTGGTAGGAAGTTGGCCGGAAAACTTTTGACTGGCCTTAGGAACCCTAGGGAAGGGTAGCGGATTTTTGCTTAGAGAGAGAGAGAGAGAGGTGTGTTTTATCGTGTGGCGTCGCGTGGGTGGGGAAAAACAAAAGAAGAAAAGGAAAAGCAGAGATAAAAAGTCAAAAGAGTAAATTACACGTTAGATCCTTATGGTGTTGAAATGTGAATTACACCCTCATATGCAAGTCACATGCGAGGAAGTTCTAACAGTCCAACTTAACGTCGTTTGGTCAAAGGGGCGAGAACCATGCATAACGTTCACACTTAGGGCGTCAGTTGCAATTTTTTGGGTCAAAAGGACTAAACCTAGAACCACGCAAACCACAAGGACGAACGGTGTAATTTACTCTAAAAATAAGTTGCACAATCAGGAAATGGTTGGTCACTTTCAAATCTTTGTTGAGAGAAGTCAAATTTAACAAAACCTAACTTGCGACAAGCTGTCACAATCTTAAGTAGTCTCTTTATTTTATTTTTTCTATTATTATTACAGAGGCACTTTATTTTACTTACCCATAAATTCATGCTTACCAAGGAACAAATCTCCACCATCCATCTAGTTTGATCTAATGGTGGGATTAACCTAAGATTTAGTATATAAACCTAAGTCCATGTTTTTTTCCTTGTCTTTTTTGTTTTTGTTTTATTCACTTTCTTTTTTTGGTTTTTTTTTTTCTTATTCCGTTTTCTTAGTTAATGTTTTTGTTTTTTGTTTTGTTTTGTTTTAATTCGTGTTGTTTTGTTTTTTTTTGGCCCCGTTTTCTTGATTTCATACGTTTTTCATCATTTTTCATACGTTCTTATCCGTTTTCTTACGTTTTAGCCCGTTTTCATCATTTTTTTCTTTCATTTTAGTCCATTTTCATACGTTTTAAGCCTGTTTTCATATGAATTCGTCCGTATTCTTACGTTTTAGTCCATTTTCTTAAGTTTTTAGTTCGTTTTCATACGTTCGACTATCACAAGTGATTTACTGTGATATTGAATATCACTTGTGATTATCGAGAATATCTTTGTGATATTACGAAAAACACAAGAAATATTTTGTTAATATCACTTTGTGATTTTCTGAATATCCGCGTTGTGATAATCGAATATCACTTGTGATTTTGTGAATATCACTGTGATATTATGAATATCATTTTGTGATATTACGAATATGAGTTTGTGATATTCACAAGAATATCACTTTTGCGATAAAATATGAATATCACACTGCGATATTATCAATATCACTTGTGATTTTCTTGATATCACCGTGTAATATTTTGAATTTATTTCTTACGTGTATGTGTAGCAAAGTAGGAGGCAAGTCTTTTCTTTTCTTTTCTTATTCTTTGTCAACGAATCAAAACCAAAAAGCCACAAACACAAAATGAAATCCTTGGTCTTCTATCCTATCAATGGTGTGGTATGGAACAAAAAACACAAAAGGACATGCAAGATCTTATTATATCAACCTAGGCATAACATTAATGTGATATTTTTGAATATCATTATGATTTTTATGTTACAAAACATTAATTGAAAATCACTTGTGGTATTGAGAATATTAAAGTGCTATTCTGAATATCACGAATATACTTGTGATATTAAAATATACTGTATATATTCCGCGATTATCATTTTGTGATATTGAGAATATCACTTGTGATATTCATAATATCACTATATCTTTGATTGAGATCCTCGGCACAGTGATAATGTGGAATATAACGCGTTTAAAAGCGGCGATTCATTTTAATAGCGAGGGAAAGCGTTATGAAAACGGGCGACTATATATGAAAACGTAAAACATATGTAAGAAAACGGACGAAAACCTATGAATAATGGAAGAAAAGCGAAGCAGCGTGTAGCGGATAAAAGTGTATGAAAACGGACAAAATTATGAAATCGAGGCGTGTGTGTAAGCGATTTTCGAAAAATAGATGTTTATATTAACTTCAGGGCCAAAATTATGAAAGGGAAAGGAAAGCAGAGGCAAAAAAAATGTAAATTAAATTAAAAAAAAAACAAACAAAACATAAAAGCATTGAATATTAAAAATCTTGAATTTTGAAAAAAATTAAGCGTGAATATTAAAAACTTATTTGTAACAAAAGCGTGAAAATTAAAAAAAGAAAAAACAAAAAAAAAAAGAAGAAAAAAGAAAGAAAATAAAAACAAAAGAATAGAAAAAAAAGCATGAACTTAGGTTTTAGACATATTAAATTTAGGTTAATCTCATTTAGATCAAACTAAATAGATGGTGAAGATTTGTCCTTTGGTAAGCATCAAAATAAAAGTAAGCATTTGAAAATTCCTCTATTATTACATCCATTATTATAAGCACGTTTTTTCTTTAATAATCACCTTAATTGAGATCCACCAGAATCACTAATCTACTTACATAAACAAGCTTGGAGTTTTTAATTATTTAAAGTTGTCTTTATCCAATTGAAAATATAGTTTATTCGACACGTATATATGTAGTTATTATCGACTTCATTATTCCAGTCCCTACCACTTAAATCATTGTCATCATCTATATTCTATTGCAACATTTAATATAACCCAACCCAGTGCCCACAATACATCGTTGCCTCTAAACTTAACAAGGCTAAAAGGATTTGAAATATCACCATCTTTTCTCTAGCGTAATACTAAGGCAACTGATTTATACACACATGTTTTTGGACTCATACGATGTACAAGTCTTGTTTTCCAAAAGAATATTCAAACATTGCAAGCAACCATTTTGATCTTCAAGTTAAACGGTTTTGGATTAAATGCTCTTTGTTCAATGTTTAATATAGAGTATTTATTACATGGTTAGCAATTTTTAATTAGCCAAATTAAAATGTGGACGTCCACTTCTACTGATGCATTGATATACGATTCTTATGATTTATGATTCAACTATGATTGGTAGCATGGTAAAGTAAGACATGAAACAAATGCAACACCGTAATTTATGAATGACGCAAGTTGCTATATTGTTTTTCCGAAATAAGCTGTATAATACTTTTTAACAAAACATGTTATTATCTTATGCAACCCTAATATAGCTGAAAGTTACTTAGTTACCCTCTCATAAAGAAACAACGAATCAAAGATATTAATAATTGATAATCTTATGTGTAAATTTATAGGTAAAACACACATTGTATGTTTCTCATTAGAAACTATGAATAAGATATCCATTATCTATATCTATATCTATATATCTTATAATGCATATTAGACCCTCTCTCATATTAAATATTTAAGATTTCCTAATATAAAATTTAAGCAAATACACATACTAAAGCTTTGTGTACAATTAATTTATGCACAATCATGTATATTAAACACCTACAATTAATACTCTTCTTCAATCACCCCTTCACACAAAAATACAACCATTTTACCACATACTACAATATAATCAAGCTACTATTCATTTATTGTATAAATCCAATAACCCAAACACTTAAAACACCAGCATAAAAACAAAACTACGCAACTTAAAGGACCAACATGTACAACTTGAAAGACTTGGTTAAAGTTACCCAAATATAAAATTCTCACCATCTATAAAGCTGTTGTAACGGAAAATATAAAATTAAAAAATATTTATCGCCACAAATTTTATTACAGGGTACCCGCCGCCACATCGCGTGGGTACCCTGCTAGTCTTTCATGATATACGTTAACATCACATTTTTGTACTTCCCAGCTATCCTCTTACTACTTGTCATATCAATGTTATCGCCCATATATTACCCCTTTTTCAAAACATTTACACATAATCCTTTCACAAAAATAATCTCAAAACCTCTCTCAAAAGCACCTGAGATAAACCACAATCTTTTTCCTCAATTGTTGGTTCGTAATTGTGTTATGCTTGTTCCCAAAATGGGTACTCTAAAATGGAAGATACAGGGTTCAGACTTTCATATCAGTGATGAAGATCTGTATGCGTTTGCAAAGGATGATTATAGTAAGTGTTTTCTGTTGGTTTTGTTGGTTTTATTCCACTTGGTGTAATTTGGTTGTTATTTAAAAGATTATGTTCTAATTATTGTTTCACTTTTTGCAGAAATTCATCCTACTGTGTTTACAATGAGGATACACCATGGTGGTGAGTTCATCTTTTTTCCAGGAAGGGTATACCGTGGGGGTAAGAAAAGTATTGTTGATATGGTCGATATTAAAACCTTCTCGATTCACGAGTTAAATGATATAGTTCAGGACCTGTGTTGGATAGATAGAAAGATAATGTTTTGTAACTTTCTTCAACCTTGTATGAATCTTGATGTAGGGTTGCATTCTTTATGTAGTATGATGTACGTTTTTTAAGTAAGTTTATAGGTGAGCATAAGGTCATTGAAGTGTACATAGAACATGTTGTGTCCAAAGTAGGAACTTACTTCAAGCCAAAGCAGACATTGGGTGTTGTTATTGATGAAATAGATGTGGACAATGATGTTGGTGCTAGTAACCCTAGTCGTATTAGTAGTAGTAGTTCTAGAAGAAATCGTCCTAAGAGGCTACTATTGGAATACTTTGTACCTCACCAGCTAGATGTAAGTGCTGAAATTAGTAGGTTTACCAAGTTACCTAGTCAAGAGGCAATGTTAAATGAAATACCTACTCAAGAGTCTAGGCTTACTCAATTACCTACTAAAGAGCATATTTTCCAGCTTTAGATGCAGAACTAGATGAAATCAATTGGGTATTTGGTAGTATTAACTTAAGTCGGTTT
Source organism: Chrysanthemum makinoi (assembly GCA_910596185.1). Taxonomy (NCBI): domain Eukaryota; kingdom Viridiplantae; phylum Streptophyta; class Magnoliopsida; order Asterales; family Asteraceae; genus Chrysanthemum; species Chrysanthemum makinoi. The sequence goes on from OU343224.1 coordinate 221,171,408, forward strand.
GCTAATAATGTTAGTCAGGAACATGATGTTGAATATTCTTTGAGGGTAGAGGATTATGAGATGAATGATATGGTTGTTCATGATAAGGTGAGCGTACATGAAAATGAACAATGCGTTGATAATGTGGATCATATGAAAGTTGATGATCATGCTAGTTTAGAGTAAACTTATGATCAAGGGAATGCTAACGTAGGTGTTGATTCTATGGGTTTAGATGGAACTAATGATCATATGAATGATAATGTAGGTGTTGATTCTTCGGGTTTAGATGGAATTAATGATCATATGAATGACAATGTAGGTGTTCATTCTGCGGGTTTAGAAGATAATTATGATGATGTGTATTCAAGTGATATGGTTGATGATGAGAGTTATGTTTATGAAGGAGATAATGGGGAGGATGATAGTGAAAGTGTGGATGATAATGATGTCTTTTATGATGAGAATAAAATTATACATGAACCTCATGTTGATGTACGTTTTTGTTTTGGTGTGAATTCACTTGATAATAAATCACCTGATATTTTGGCAAGTTTAAATTAACAAGTTCCAGAAGCATGGTTTGATGAGATAGATGTTGTTGATAACGATGAATTTGATAGTTCAGAAGAGGATGGAATTGATATTGTTTTACAACAAAAACTTAAGCAGTTAAGAAAGGAGAAAGATAAAGACGATTTTTTAGTCAAGAAGTTTGGTTTATATCTTTGGATAGAGATTTGGTTTAAGTAAGAAGATAAAAGAAAGAGTTTACATGCATTCCATAAAAACTAGAAGGAAAATCAGATTAGTAAGGAATGACAAAATTAGAGTTAGGGTAAATGTTTTAGTACCATCCCTTTTTGACCTTAATGATGATGGGACTTTTAATGACGGGCCTTCCAACGAATGCGGAAGTCAATTCAGTGGTCCAAGAACTAGGTCTAAGTCAAAAGTTGGTGATGCACATAAAGACAAAAGAAAGGGAATAATTGAAGATGCTAGAAATAAGGGTTGTCCATGGGAACTTTATTGCACAAAAGAGTTAGGTAAAGAATCTTGGGTATGCAAGACTCATAGAAGTGAGCATTTGTGTCTACACTCAAGGGACATTAAAGCTTGCAACTACAAGTTTCTATCATTTCAAATCATGGATGAAGTAGCAGTGGATCCAAGTATTCCTAAAAAAGCAGTTCAAGATGCACTTCAGAATAAATAGGAAGTAAATATTTCTCGCATGAAGGCATTTAGAGCCACGATAGTACCTGACAAACTGATAACGGGTGATCTCAAGGGTCAATATTCTTTGTTAAGAGATTATGTTCAAGAGTTGACAACCCAAAATCCTGGAACCACAGTCAAATGTCAAGTATAAAGGCCTGAATATCATAATGCTCCTACCAGAGTCTTCAGGAGAATATATATATGTCTTGGTGCATTAAAGAAAGGATTCAAAGCTAGTCGAAGGGAACTATTAGTGTTGCGTGGGCCATTCTCTGGGAAATTATTAACAGCTGTGGGCCTTGATGCTAACAATGGCATCTATCATGTTGCTTATGCCCTTCTTGAAGCTGATAGCAAAGATTCTTGGGTTTGGTTTTTGAACATGTTGGGGGATGACCTAGATCTATAAAAAAAACTCCAATTTTACTTTCATATCATATAGACAAAAGGTACAATATAGTTTTTTTTAGGTTAGTTTTTAGTATTTTATGAGTCTTTTAATTATTCTAATTTATTATACTTTCTTGTTAAAGGGTATCATTCAAGCAATGAATGAAGTGTTTCCAAGTGCAGAACATAGATATTGCTTAAGCCATATCCATGAAAACATGAAGAAGCAATGGAATGGACTTGCTTATAAGCAACTGCTATGGAGATGTGCTACAGCTACAACAGTTCTTGGATTTGAAGCTGCAATGAAATCACTTAAGGAATTATATGTTGCTGCACATGCCTGGTTATCAAAGATTTCACCATAACATTAGTCCAGAACACACATTTCAGGTAACTTGTATTAGCTTATGTGAATTAATAATCATGATGCAATAATTAATTCTTTAGTATAATATATTATTTCTGTATGTAGGAAGAGCTCATTCAAATGTTTTGCTAAATAATATGTGTGAAGTGTTGAATGGTAAGCTTGTCCATGGTAGGGATAAACCAATTATCACTCTGTTAGAGTTCATCAGAGAGTATTGCATGAAAAGAATTGTGAATGTTGTAAAAGCCATTGAAAAATGTCCTGGTCCTCTAACCCCTACTGCAACAACTATTATGACAAAAATCAAAGAAGATGCTAGTAATTATATTGTTCAGTGAAATGGGGAACATAAGTACCAGGTTACTGGGGCATTTGGGGATCAATGTGTAGTTGATGTTGATAGGAGAACATGTACTTGTAGGATATGGGAGATTGCAGGGATTCCTTGTAAGCATACAATTGCTCCAAACTGAAATATGGCTGTCAATGGACTACCTGTTGAAATACCAAAAGCATGGACTGATAAGTGTTATTTGTTAGAAACATGGAAAGAAGTTTACAGTTTTAAGATACAACCAATTAGTGATAAGGCCTTCTGGAAGAAATCTCCATGTCTTACAACACTAACTCATCCACATCATCACCCTCAAGTAGGTAGGCCTAGAAAGAAGAAAGTCAGAGGAGAAATGGAGGACACACCATGTGTTAAGGATGTGAAGTTAGTAAGAAAGGGAGAAATATAAAATGTTCTTCTTGTGGAAACGTGGGTCACAATAAGCAGTCATGTAAGGGTCAAGGTGGTGAACAACTTCTGGGTCTAAAAAGAAAAGCAGAGGAAAAGGGAAACATGTTGATAATTCTAGTGGTGCATCTACTGGTTCAGGGCCCCTAAAAAGAGTTCGTTTTCTTTGGATGATGAAATTCAAGGTTCAGCAGCTGCAAGGGATAAAGAAGTTAAGAAACTGCATACACTTACTAATTTTTATGAATGTTGATAATGTAGTTGGAAGACACACTGGAGGAAATGAAAGTCATCTTGCTGCAAGTCAAAGTCGTCAAAGCTTAGTGGTTGGTGGTGCATCCCACATTGATTCAGGTGCATCTGGTGGTGTAAGACAAAATGAAAGTCATCTTGCTGCAAGTCAAAGTGGTCAAAGCTCTGTGGTTGGTGGTTCAAGACAAAGTGATGATGGCAAGATCAATCAAAGCCAAAGTGATGGTGGTGCATCTGCACGTGGAAGTAGAATTGGTTAACCAAAATGGAGCAAAAGTACAATAAGGAATGAAAGCTTGGAGCTGGTGGAAGTCAGGTGTCTGGTTCACCAAAGGCATCTAATGCTCCTGGCTCACCCAAATGGAGCAGATCTATGATCAAGAGTAAAAGATTGGAGCTGGTTCACCAAAACAGGCTTAAGTTGGACTAGATTGGTGTTTGAAACTTATGTGAGATATTTGAACATGTTTAAGACTTCTTTTATTTATGTATGTGGATGTTAAACTTTGTTAACTATGGTAGCCAATTGCAATTTTCAAGTCATTGCAACTTGTTGCATTGACAATATGCAATTAAAGGCTTTTATGAGTAAAAGTGTACATGTTTGGGTCATTTTATTTGTGATGCATTATGTGTATGCAAAAAATGCAACTTCTTATCAATTTAGAAAGCCACAAAATTGTCAAACTTAACCTTGTGACCAAATTGTTAAGTACAACTTTTATAACCAAAACAAAGTCAACAACTTTTAAAAGTTTCATTAAGTTGGCTTTTAGTATGCAAAAACTAATGTTTAGCAGTTTGGTATGCAAAAAAAAAAATAAAAAAAAATAAAAAAATAATAAAATAAAATAAAAAATCAAACTTAAACCCTCTGACAAAATGATCAACTACAACTTTTTAACCAAAACAAAGTCAACAACTAAAATAAGGTTTCATCAACACATAAAACACTAAGAGCAATCCCATCGCTAACGCCATAACGGGCGTTATGGCTCGTTTAACGGCGTTATGGTCGTTACCACCATTGGATGTCCGGCGTTAAGGAGGCAAAGGAGGGGCGACGTTAATCAAGCGGCGTTAAACTAAACCAAAAAAAGTTACACTTTGCGGTTTAGTTACCGTTATATTTAAAAAAAAAATCAAAAAATTTACACTTTGCCCCCCTAACGGCCAGTTCTAATAAATAAATACCACCATTGGATGTCCAGCGTTAAGGAGGCAAAGGAGGGGCGGCGTTAATCAAGCAACGGCCGTTAAAGGGCTAAACCAAAAAAAAAAAAAAAAGTTACACTTTGCCCCCCTCAACGGTTTAGTTACCGTTATATTTAAAAAAAAATCAAAAAATTTACACTTTGCCCCCCTAACGGCCAGTTCTAATAAATAAAAAATTCAAAAATATTTTTTTACCACTATAAATACCCAACTAAAACACCATTTTTTTCACACTTCCACTACTCAATCCTCTCAATCTTCAATCTTTTATTCAATGAAAAAAATAATGTCGGGAGGCAACGATGATACATTCTTCAATCTTCTCGGTGGTGGGTGGAATACCTCAAACCCGGGTTCATCATCTAACCCAAACGCGGGTTCATCTTCAAACCCCAACATGTCTCTTCCCAACCCACTAGGCTTCTCGAGCCAAGAAATGTGGCAACAACATCAAGCATATCTCTATTGGCAACAACAAAACCAACAAAGCACCTTAAACTCCAACTTTCAAAATCTACAATTCACACAACACTCACAACATTCACAAACTGAAACACATGATGTTGTTGAGACACCCACGTCTCCTCCAAAAAAATCCAAAGGTCGTGTTAAATGAAAATCAAAAAAATCCAAAGACCCCGGGCCCGAACCAATTAATGATGATGAAGAGGAAGTTTTCGCTATTGGGCGTTGGACTCCAGCAGAGGAAGAATTACTTGCAAGGTGTTACATAGCTGTTACGGAGGATCCGAAAGTTGGGCGGTGCCAACCCAAAGATACGTTTTGGTATCGGGTCACAAATGAGTTCAATAGACTCAACTTTCAACGGCGCAACAAGGATATGATGTCAAGCAAGTGGAAAACATTGAACCGCATATGCACAAAGTTCAACTCTTTTTACAAACGTGCGCAACGGGAACAACGAAGCGAGGAAAATGAGATGGATGTGATGAAACGGGCAAAGCAATGGTATCGTGAGGAAACCAAAGCAGCACCGTTTGCTCTCATGATTGGAGGTTTTCGCGTCATTCTAAGAAATTGGACACGCCGGAACCGGTTGATTTAACCGGCGATGTCCCAAGCCAAACAAACGAGGCTTTGTTTGGTCATGATGAACAACCACGCCCCATGGGAAAGAAAGCGTGCTACCAAAGAAAGATCCGAGAGCACGACAAGTACGGGAAGCAAAACGCGGAGGACGAGCTCGTCACTTATTTCACCGAAACTATGGCAAAGCGAGTATCGTATCAAACGTGAAACACGCCCAGGCGTGCTCGGGCCAATGAGGAAAAAGATGAAACAATAATAAGGTTGGAGGAGTTGAAGTTTTTGATGGCGGATCTTGAAGGCAAAGATCCGGATGTCGTGGCTTGGATCAATAGCGAAACGAATAAAAAAAAATATAACTTGCAACATCGTCACTAGATTGTATTCTCGTCATTTCCTTTATGTTTATAGCGTTTAATTTGTAGTGTGTTTTTTTTTTTTTATTTTTTTTTTTTTTTTTAATTTAATTTTTGTATTGTAATATGTTTTCAAATTTAATGATATGTTTAGTTTAATAAATGAAGTGTTTGTTTTAGTTTAGGGGTTAAAATTGAAAATATGAAATGTTAAAGTTTAACTTGGGATGTTATTGATGTGGGTGTTTTTTGGAGATGTTAAGGTGAAATGTTAAAGTTGATGTGGCGCTGACGTGGCTGGTGTTATTTTATAACTCAAGTTATCAATGTAAATGCTCTAACAATCACAACTGAAGCAATGCTAGCATTGAACTAATGTTTCATAACCAGAAAACAATTACACCGGTCATCAACTAAATCAGATTACCAAAAAAAAAAAAAAAAAATCACCTAATCTCTTCCCCATTGCTAACTTACACTGCTTCACTTGAAAAAAAACACTTAAGATCAAGTATTTTTTTAGTTTTAGCAGCTTCAAGTCTTGTTTCCTCTAGTGTAGCTTCCATAGCACTCCTTGACCTTAATAGACGTGGGGTGATATTAACTGATCTTGCACACAGTGGCAGATAGTGCCGGTCAATTAACTCACAATCAGATCCCGGATCTGGACAACCATAGAACCTACGTCCTGGATTTCAATTTTTTCATGATGTGCGAATTACTGTTGTTTTTTTGTTCTTAAGTTTTTGGAGAAGAAATAACAAAAGCTGAAGAGAGAGAAAGAGTGATAGAAATAATTGAGTGGGAAGATTGTGAAATACACTTGCATGAATCGAGATATGTACAAGATATATCGGGAAATGTAAAAAGCTATGTACATGTGTTCTCTAGTACAATGTGAAGCATAGTCTAACAAAACTAGGCGGTTTGAAAAATAAGTACAAATAAGTGGTCGGAAAAAATTTTGCTCATGAGTTGTGCACGTGAGGACTTAGATAACGAGCAAAACTAACGATCGTTAGAAAATTGGACCAGTGGCATAATATTTTCTCAATCCTGGACTAAAAAAGCAAAAAATCGCGTTTTTAGATGTCGTATAAAATCTGGCACAACTTTAGGGACCAACGGTGTAATTTACAAAAAAGAATATAGATAGTTTAGTGATGATGTACTCTACGAACAGTTCGAAGGTCTCCCCTTCGAACTCAGTCAGATACTACACTCCGACAGACCTTGGCAAACTTCCTAAAATCTCCTTTAGTGTGAAATCATCTACGAACGATGATTACCATGTTGGGAATCGCCAATAGAAACCTAACACCCTTTGTGGTATGCTCTTCGAAGATACTAGCACAGAGGTTGCGTAAAACCATGTGAAACCCACGTCACTAACCTTTTCTAGGATTTTCTACCGATAATATGGGGTTTATAATGGTTTTAGGGCAACATTTTTTGAATTTTTAAATGAAAATTTTAAGTTTTTAAGGAGGTATTTAGGATTTAAACATTACTCATTTTTAAGATTTTTGAGTTTTAAACAAAATCATTTTTGCTTTATATGTAGTACGAATAAGTAACTTCTTATTATTTAATTTTATTAAATATTTTGGAATTGACGTCGACTATGGAAGATAAGAGGGTTTAGAAATTAAATACGGCTAAACTTAAAACTAATAGTAATATTAATATCAAAATGAAGGCACGGGTCGACAAGTTACTGTCAGATTAATAAATATACGAGTTGTGTATCTAGCAACTACGCATGTAATTCTTCTTTAAAGTTCAAATAAGGATATCCGAGAAAAAACTTTTCAAAGGGTCATTACGTGCTATTAAACACACATAATGTCTAGAATTTGATATCAATAGTTAAATTTAAACAAAATCAAACTCAACACTATGCTAGTTAAACAAAGTCAAATCCTACGTCCAACAAAAATTTATACAAATTATTAATCGATATCAATACATAATAAAAACTTTATTTAAAAACTCGCACATACACCGGTGTTACAAAAGTTTATAAGAAAATTGTATTTAACAACCGTGTGTATGCACGGGTTAAAAACTAGTATACGAAAGAGTTGAGATCAATGTAGATCTATTATTCTCTATAGACCCAATGAACCAATCATTATCATTCATTTTTTAATCAAAATTAAAAAAATATCATTTTCCACCTTTTTAAAATATATATATATATATATATATATATATATATATATATATATATATATATATTTTTGCAAATGATAAATTGTTAAGTAATAAAAAAATCTACCATCGCGACGACAATATTTTTATCTTTCAGTAGACGGGCACTTCGATATACTTTCGACAAACTTTTTTTTACGAATTTTGTTTTGGTGTTAAAATTTGCGTCCGGAAAAAATCACATGTGATTTGTATGTTATAAATCACATGTGATTTCATAAAATCACATATGATACTAAAATAGCAAATCACATGTCATTTTTTCAGACATAAATTTCAACAGTAACAAAACCTCGGATAGATGATTTAATTCTCGACGTGAGGTATGATTATTTTCATGTAACGATTAATGGTTTGCGAGATATTTAATTCATAAAAAAAATAATGAAAGTTTGCTTATTGTTTTGATTAAAAAGGGGGGGGGGCAATTTCATATTTACCCATATTTAAAACATGCTTAATATGCATATTTACTCAAAACAATGCTTTATATATATATATATATATATATATATATATATATCAAAATATTATATTTATATATATATATATATATATGACATTTTCATATTTAGATTGGTTAAATAAGGAGGTAATATTTTGAGGGTATTGCTATGTCGACTTTTGTGGTAATCTTGGTTTTTTCCGATTCTATCTAAGGGATATCTTTCTCGATTGCAGCTTTGATCGTTGAATCAATTACCAGAAGTCTTCAATTTCTTCATACCATGGAGTTTCCACAAGACATGTTGTTCTTTAAAATACTACCACGGCTGCCCGGTAATTCTGTAGTCCGTTTCAAGTGTGTTTCCAAAGAATGGTATTCGTTCCTATCGTCACCAATGTTCAAAAAAATGCACTTTCTTGGCATATCAAACGACCAACATCAAAATCCACACAAACTTCTCATGTTATCCGCCACAACACCATGTACGTTCTGTACCATTGACTGTGAAGCACCTGAAGATGGTTTCACTCCTACCCGCATCGTGCCTTTTGAACTGAATGGGAAAAACATTCTAACGACTTTTCATGGATTGGTATGCGTAGGAATAGGAAAATTCAGTAAGACTTATGTTAATTATTATTCTGATGTTATTGTATGGAATCCTTTGACGGGTGACCATAAGACTTTGTCTAAAACTAATTGCGAGAGGGAATGGTCTGAATTGGACACATTTAAGTTGTATTACAACTCTTCTGATGATGATTACAAACTTCTGCATTGCATAATTGAGTGGAACTGTTGGGTTATTTACATGCACTCGTTGACATCCAACTCATGGAGAAAAATCACTTCAGCAAACAAACTTATACGCTGCGAAAACTATTCACAAAGTTGGTGGGTATCTGAATTGTTGAATGAAAATATCTATCTTTTAAAACCAACCTATGGAATTGATAACATGAGTATACTACGCATGTGTATAGTAAGGTTTAACACAAAGACCGAAAACTTGACAGAGATGGAATTTCCAATCTTTAGACTCAAAAATAAGCGTTCAAGTTTTACACTTCTAAAAGGCTGCATTCACATCTATGTGACAATTGCTGATATGTGGACAAGAGATGACTTGTAACCAACGGTCAAACTCTGGAGGTTGGATGAAGATGAAAAATGGACGCAAGTAGCAACTTATGTCCCGGCAGAAGGTTTTCCTTATAATCCGTGGCCAGTTCACGTGATGAGGAATGGAAATTGGCTGATGATGCATTTAAAAACTAAAACGGAAGGTCATTTTTATAAACTAGATCTTGAGAAGAATACCAAAGACAAAATATGCTCATCTACGGGTGCAAATATGGATGCAAATTTTCCTAAACGTAAAAATACAAGTTTTGATATCTATGCAGGGAAATACCTTGAAACTTTTGTATCACCAAATCTATACATTAAGTAACAGCTCTCTGATTCCGACTCTCATATATAGCATCTTATCATTCCTAATTGGTTTTTGATGACTGTTTCTTGTCTGGTGTGTAATGAACTATTCTCTTTTGATGCTATATTGATTTGTGGTTTCATCATATGCCTTTTACCTACTATTATGTTTTAGAAGATATGATTGTGCTAACTAACATTCTACTGGATGAGCCAAGTCGAGCTTTACAAATAAGGCTCAAAACGAGCCAAGCTCGAGCTCGAGCTTCTCTAGTGTTAAACGAGCCGAGTTCGGGCTTTATCAAGCTCGGACTTTACTAGGCTCGTTTACACCCCTAATTGTGAGTGCAGTAGAGAGTTTTGGATGATATTGTTATGGTTAAAAGAGACTTTGTAATTAATAAATTAAAACACAACAAAAGGAAATCTTGTGACTTAGCTTCTGAAAGAGACTCTTATTTGCCAGTAAACAATATTTAAAAGGGCAAGATGGAATCATGTATCATAAAACCCACACAAGTATATCTGTAACTAACTTCAAGGACAACATAAATCAGGTGTTAAATCGATGTAGTTCTAGTTAGTGAAGTGCTCCCATATATTGTAACACATTAGAATGCATCCAAACATGCTAATTTAGTGTTCCAAAGGTAAACCAAATCGGTTTTAAGAGTTTAAAACAAGTTTACGTACAAAATGGAATCATTTATCATAAAACCCACACAAGTATATCTGTAACTAACTTCAAGGATAACACAAATCAGAGGTAACTTTTATCCTATGCATGAATTTAATCCTTGAAAGTACCCTCTATCAGTCTATCTAGTTCTCATTTAACATAAGGTTCACAATTCGGTACTCATGGAGTCATGGTACACATGTTCAATAAATTGCTTTACAGTTTTTAAAAATAACAAAAATCTATTACACAATATATAAATTATGAGTTTTTAGAGTACTTATCAGACATAGATTTCATATTTCAACTCTGATCGAGTAATTTTATTACATGACTGTAAGTGAATTTAAAATATTATGGAGGTCATTAAGGGGAGGTGACTTATTACCTTATACACTATATAAATCTGTCAACAATATCGGGGCCAAACAAAAAAATTTAAGACGTTAATTGAGACAGACATTTAATTTAAAAGTAAACAGACCTCAAACTTTAAAAAAGCCACAGGTATTTTTTGAGATGTTGTAGCACACTGCACACTCACGACTTACACTTGTAGACAGGGTTCCTATTCGATCTCGTCTTTTCTAAAAGAGATGCAGATTGTACATAATGGAAAAGTCATCTAATAGCAAGAATCATGTAATTTACACCTTCATAAACAAATTATCAATATCTTTTGTTCAAATTTGACCATTTCTGTTATTTGGGTAATAATTAAGACAAGACCCACTAGATAAAAATCGAGGGAAAATAATATAAATGAGTGATGTGATGGGCAACCATCATTTCAAGGTAACTTACAGGCAGCTGTATGGTCTTTAGGCTTGTACTTCCCAAGCAATTCATCGATACTTCTGCAACGGCATTGATTCCCAGGACGAATCACGTCACCATAGACAGCCATTTCAATAATATCGAGCTCCTTATCTGCAAACCGAATATGCTTAAATATCTACCAGTAAACTTTCTAGCACTAACATTTCTAACTTACAGGCAGCTGTAATTTACTTGGTCACTTACAAATCTCAGTTCAAAGATATCCACTATCGCATTGCAATCTAAGTAGCCCCCTTTTTAATTCATCTTTTAATATACGAGCTTTTTTTCTTCAATCATTATCTCAATTGAGCTCCAACAGAATCATTAATCTGTGTATATCAATCTGGAGTTTTTTATAATTTGCAGGGTCTTTGTCCAATTTAAAATATAAGATTATTTTTGTTGTCGTATTTGAGTAGTTGACTTAATTATACTCTGGTTCCTACTACTTGGATCATCATCAATCATAGACAGAAAATATATAGGATCTATAAGATATGGGAGCGGGAGAGTTGTAGGGCACAAATATTCAGTAACATTAATGCAAATTCTGCATGACATAATTTGATCATGTAAAAATGTTTGCTTTATAACAAGTCCATAGTACATATGTTAAATTTTTTTTGTAGCGACCACTTGGTCGCTTACCATTTGTTTCACTATGATATGTACTATATTATGCATTCAATATTATTTAAACTGGTCCAACGTTAGAAAGCGTCGATAAAGATATAATGTAATCGTGATTAAAAAAAAGGTTCAAAACTCAAACTGATAACAGGCCTGAGGTGTCAGAAGGTTTGGGCTCTACAAACGAGGACACCCTAAAGTTGTTAAAGATGCTTGGAAATTTGGAATGTAGATATTGATATGGTGGATGGCTATATTAACGACTAAAAAATGGCTATTTGAAAAGTTTGGGATTGTTGGAGTGTGGAAAAATGAGATTACTGGGGTTTCCCTTGTAACCAAATATTAAGAAAAGGTTGCAACTTTTTATTGAAAAAGAGCACCTAGTTGGGGATAAAGGTACTCCTAAACTTTGAAGTACGGATATCTAAAAGAAGGATTAGTCTTAGAATACCCGGTAAAGGAGGATAAAATACCAAATCCACCCAAAGATTGTAAAAGGCTTCCTTTGGTCATCAGTGTCTTAGGTAATAATAGGCGGCTGAGGTTCATTTGCTTTCTATTGTAACAAACACGATGATACAGTAAAGGGATAAGCAAAAGTTGTAAGCTGCAACTCTGCTGATAACATCCTAATCATGTTAAATGCTTGGTATTAGAGTTAATGATCATTATTGGTGGAGCATATTCTCAAGTGTGTGGTGAAGAATTAGTCACCGAAATGCTGTTTAATGAATTTTGAGGTATCTAAAGGTGTCTCCAGGAAAAGGAACCATTGAAATTCTGAATTTCTGATCAAGGTTAGCCCAGAAAGATATCTAGAGTGAGGTAGGGAGGAATGAGGATATATAAAGTTCCATTCTTCGGCACTTTGTAACAAGTTTAAACCAGGTTTGTATGATACGAGTGATTAGCAACTTTAGGATTTGGTATGATATGAGTCAGTTACATACTTTACATGTTATGTAAAAGGTAGCAAAAGCATCCTAATTTCTGATTATGTGAGACAATGAGTCTTAGAAGTGACTTCGTAACCTTGATCAGAATTCAAAAATCTTTTTCATGAACACACGTTAGATAACTTAAAAATTCATATAAAGCATTCAAGTACTCGTTCTTCACAACACTCTCAAGAAAATGCTTTAGTAATAACGCTCTTTAACTAATATCAAGCATTTACTTGACTAAGATTTTCTAAACAGAGTTGTGATTTACAACTCTAGCTAGTTCCTTTACTGTAAAACGAAGATAATAATAATAAAAGAAATTTATATTATCATCCTAATATTAAACATAATAACTGCATGTTTCGGATTAAGTTTAATCACGCTTTCACTTATCTTTAGTGTGCAAATATCAAGTAAGGGAACTGGTTATGATGCGACCTAGCTTATTCTCTCTTTGTTTTTCAACGACAGCCATGTTACAAGTTTGGATTTTACCTCAGTTTCTTATTTTATCACTGATGAACTTAAAGGTATCTTTTTATAAGAGACAGATATTTACCCTCATATATTTAAAATTTTGTAACAAAACCAGGATAAAATCAATGTTCCTAAGTAATAACTACACTGACAAGGCATCTGCCGTGGGGGTAGAAGGACCCTTACTTTGGTTTTATTTCCTAGAGTCATAGTAGACTTTCGGAAGGCCTCTTCCAGACATGGTAGTTAAAAGTGAGCGATTGGGTCCCCTGGTCCCTAAGTTAGACTCCAACAGCCATGTCACGTTACCATGCTCGTGCTTGGTGACTTCACTTACATTACCATGCTCGTGCTTGGTGACTTCACTTATATTACCATGCTCGTGCTTGGTGACTTCACTTAGGCATCAGGCAGTGAGCCTGATGCAGTCGCGATCAAATATAGTCTTAGATTGAAAGACAAAAATTCCTTAAAGTTAAACAGACGTCATTTGATGCATGCAAGGATGAAAGGCTCTAGGATGTATTGAAAACACTAGATGAGGTCAAAAAACAGACAACGTCATGGTTGCACTAATTATGTTACATTACAGTCTTGAGTCTTGACGTACACTTAAGTTATTGTAGCATATAAACTCTTCTAAAATATCGTGTTTCTCTGTCAGGATAAATGTCTTCTTTTTACCCATAATAGGTTTATAAATCAGAGCTCCTGCTTTGCAAGTAAACTAAGTGTTGCGTGCTCATCGGTCATCAAAGAGGACCATATGATTTACAGGCTCCAAGACATCCTATGGCATGCTATACAATTCAGTAGAAAAACTTCAAGAACTCATTTGAGATTTTTATTAGTATCAGGGTGTTTGGCATTGCATTCTGAAAGTGATTGCATGATATGGAATACGCAAAATCAAATCGTGTGATATTATAACGAACTTGTTGCAAGAGATAGTGTTATAAAGTTGTGACAATAAGATAGTCAACTAGTCTACTGTCTTAATGTTTAACGAATTCAGATTATCAAGCGACATGCATATATAACAATCCGTAATAACCAGATAATCAAAACTAAATAATTACCAAACTCCAAAACTAAAATATAATGAGGATCACTTTCACTACACCTACAGTCCAATTCCGTGACTTATGGGTGTTTGGATTGCCAGTTGAAGATAGATTATGCGTTGTCAATAAGATAATCAGTTTAACAAAATGCGATTCTGAAAATCATAGCGTTTGGATTTGATTTTGCTGCATGAATATAATAACTTAACTCGTAAAATTACCAAAAAGGGCACTAATTTCATTTCAAACATATGTATATAACAAACCTAAACCCCGATTAAGCAACTTAAAAAAATTCAAAACGCATAAAACACATACCAGTAAAATTAATAGCGCAAGAATAACCGCGCAAGAGAGTCTTATCAACATCATCCTTATCCGACTTAAACCTATTCACCCTCGTTTGCAATATCTGACAGTTCTCAACTACAGACTCACCCCCTATAAAACAAAACACACACAACAAATTTCACAAAACATAAACAGTCTAATAGCAAAAATGGTACTATATTTTAGACCAATTTAAATTAAAGGTATTCAACCTTTTTTTTTTTTTTTTCATTTGAAAGTATCTAAGTTAATTTTTTGTGCAATGCAAAGTTTTTTCGACTTTTCGAAAGCGATTACAAGGTATAATTCCTAATTTTGCGAAAACGACTTTTTAAAAAATTAGAAATACATTTAGTTACCCCAATCATTTCTAGCTTGCATACGATACGTCGATACGTCACATTAATTAACCATATCAGCTATAACAGCCTTACAAACCTTTAGAGTAGGGAACAATATGATCGTATTCAAAACAAAGACCGCCTTGACAGTTACAAAAGCGTTTGCAAACAATGTTACCAGCTGCGTCTTTGCGCCACCTGTCTGGGTGGCGGCCTGGGACTGTATCAGCTTTTGACCAGCAGAGTTTCTTCACCATTGTGTCGAAGAAACGTGGACGATCATCCTTCCCGGAATTAGTGCGATCTGCGCCGGAACGGTGACGTTGCGGTGACGGTGGGGCGGGAGAAATTGAACTCATATAGATGTGGAGAACGTGTTTGAGAAAATGCTTCACCTGAATTTCATTTTCTCTTTTGTTTAATGTAAACACTTTCCTTCCCTTTCCTCCCACTTTTGGAAGGAAACACTTTACTTCCAAAATCACACAAATCATATTAACTTTACTTTCATTTCATTTTCTTCGCTATGGGAGTAAACCTGTTTTTTCGAGAACCTCTTTTGGTTAAGCTCTTATGTTTTCGGTTTTTCATAAGCACAAGTTGATGATTTAGGTAGGTTTGTCAGCGGAGATTACGGAAGATTATTGAAGGTTAAGATTTTTTTTTTTTTTTAAATAAGCTACTTAAAAAATAATATTTTTTTTGCAGCCAGAACTTATAAGAGATTATTAAAAAAATAATTTTTCATAATCTCTGAAAATAAAAAGTTACTTCATGTAGCTTCTCTTTTTATAATCTTTTTCAGCGACAGCATCAAGAACAGCACCAGCACAATCTATTGTTTTGTAAGGCGAGAAAAATTAATTTATGAGCTTTTACAAATTTAAAAAGTAGCTACTGTAAATAAACAAAATGTATACAAGGTGTGAAAGCATAGGATTTTCGCATTTAAACTGCTTTACAGATTTTACATAATATGTAAATGAAATACAAATACATCTTGAAAACTATTGAAACTATCATAATACAGTACTTCCGAACCTGCTTCTAAAAGGCTTGACACGCTAGTGGATGTGCCTTGAAATTGAAAGGTAGAATTTAGGCTTGAACTTGAGCCATTTGAAAAATGCCTATGCCGGCGTGACTTGAGCCTATGTGAAAAATGCCTTCAAAGTGAACCTTTGAAGTCATTAACCAAATACTCAACGTATCTGAAACTAGGAAAGTTTGTAAATTTATACAATAGCTCATGAATAAGCTTTAAGGAATACATTGTAAAAGAAATTTGATATATCGACAAATTTATACATGGTAAAATATAAAAGGGGAAAGAGCACGGAAATGTAACTAACTTGTCATTTTTTGCTTTTATTGTGCACTCATCTTTATTTTTTTCTATTGTATATATTATATTTTTAAAGTTTGTTTATTGTGTGTCCCTTACGACCATTTTACCCTTTGCCCTTTGCGGCACGTTAGCAAGCTGGTTACATTTTTGTACCCTTTGACCAATATAAAAATGAGTGCCCTTTTTTCAAATATTTAAACAAGTTTTTGTTATCTTACCAATTTTTTTGCATTATTCATGTAGGTTTGACGAGCCAACGTCTTGTATCAATTTTGTGTCGTTTCAATTGTAGTAGAACTCATGTAATGCCAACACTTGTGATTAGAGCCGTATACGAAGGTATGCGAGATATGCTACCGCACACGGCCTTAAAGTTTTAATGGCATCAAAATATATACCTCTTTATATTTGTTATGGCCTAGAAAATTATTTCCAACATTAAAATGTTGACGAGGTATGAAATTTAGTTCTGAACATTTGTTAAAAAAAAATTCAAGTGAGCGAAAGCGATGAAAAACTCATAAAAATCAAACCAAGATCGTCACAATAGATTTTTAATTTTCATGTTTATTATTATATAAGCGGTTTTGCACAGGGTTTCCGCTAACCCAGCTACGACACTGCTTGTGATAATCAATGATGGTTTTCTAGCCTCAAGACTGACGAAAACAATGATCATTAATTAATATCTCAAGAAAGTTATACAAAATACATATAGAAAATTGACATAGATAAAAGTTGAAAACAGACTTGTCTCTTAATGTGCTCTTTTGCTTATTCATGAGCTATGGCAACAACTTGTTTTCCAACATTTTTGCCTGAAAATAGACCAACAAGGGCATCCGGAGCATTTTCAAGGCCTTCAGCAATGTCTTCGACATAGGCTATTTTCCCTTCTAGTATAAGAGGTAAAATCATTTTCATGTATTTTGGATACGAGTGATAATGATCAGAGACTAAAAACCCTTCCATCCGAACACGTTTCAAGATAAGGAATGCGAGGTTGCTAGTGCCTTCAGGTTTATCAAGGTTGTATTGTGAGATCATCCCACAAACAGCAATGCGCCCATGAATTCTCATGTTGCATAGTACTGCATCGAGCATCTTTCCTCCAACATTCTCAAAATAAATATCAATGCCATCCGGGAAATACCTGAATAAAACAATAATTAAGAAGTTATCAAAAATGATAAACCGCTTTGCTTGTGTTTTCATGCTTTGGATTACCTAAAATGAAATCTTATCATGTTTGCACAAATGATTCTAACTTCTTTTCAAAATACCAAATACTGACCTTTTTAAAGTGACAATGAGGTCTTTCTCTTCTTTGTAGTTGAATGCCTCATCAAACCCAAATTTGTTCTTTAGTAGACCAACCTTTATAAAGCAAGGAAATGATACCAAATAAACTAGTGTTAGAAATACTAAATATTCATCAAAAGTAAAAACTTTGATCCATTTTTACCTTTTCGTCGGTTCCGGCACTTCCAACAACATAACAACCATGGAGTTTGGCAAATTGACCAACAAGTTGACCAACGGCTCCTGATGCTGCTGATACGAACACGGTATCCCCTTTCTTTGGCGAACAAATATCATGAAAGCCAACATAAGCAGTCAATCCAGCCATACCTAAACAATGACCAAATTCAAGATAAATACAAGATTTGACTAAGAATGTGTAAACGATGTATATAAATCGACATAAACTAACGTACCTAGGATTCCTGTATAATAAGAAAGCGGAACATCTGTATATTGAATCTTAAATAAGCCAGTTGTATCTTTGATCAAACTATATTCTTCCCAATTGAGGGGTCCCCATACCAAGTCACCTTTCTTGAATTCAGGGTGACTCGATTCCAAAACCTTCAACACTCCAAGTCCTCTTATAGGCTACATGAAGATAATTAAGTGAACATCTCATACAAACTTTATAAGATATAATCCCTAATAAAACCATAACTTTTGCAACGAGTTTCAAAAACATACCGAACCAAGAGTGAAGGAATCAATGTAGTTTCCTTCCATGAACTTGACCATACGATTCCTCATGTAAGGGTCGCATGACAAATAGAGATTCTTCGTCAAAATTAAACCATCTTCGTTCTTGGGTAGCTCCAAACGGATGGTGGAATCAGAAGTAACCACCATGTTAGATGCTTTCGGATACCCATTGATGTAGTCCTTGAATATCACCTGCTTGTTTTGCACCACTTCTGCCATTTCTATGTATTGATAGTGATTGACTTTCTAAGCTATGTGAATCGATCTGGTGAATGTGTATATAAAAGCACACATACATTGAAATATATGCACATGTGTTCACATGTGTATATAATATATATTTCCCAACAGCTTGTTATTTTGTATCTAGCGAATGTTGATAGTTTATTTCTTACATATAATAATACGCTAGGAAATTTATCTTAACGGTTTCATATTTGGATTGTAGCACATGGTCAGTGGTGTAGACGTGTGTTTCTTACTTTCTTAATATGAGCATGTTTTTTAATGAAATGGTCATGGCCTCATGGGTTCAAGTCTCGCTTAAAATATTGTGAGATTGATCTATGATGTAAATATTGTGAGATTTGCTTTTAAAAACAAAAGTTATAGATTGATGCATTCTATTTTATATGCTAACAATCTTTGTTTTTGATCTTGACATCCCAATCATACACAAGAAAACTAACTCAAAACAATAAAAATATCATGATTGCTTTGGTGTGTCATGCTGTTTGTAGGGGTTCTAAAAGCCCAAAAGATACAAGTGACTTGTTTCTAGTTGTTTCATACAAACTAGCTTATTGCTTTAAGTCGGATACTCTATCTCTACCTTTGAAGAAATTTCACCCTACTCGACGGCCAAGAGGCCAGTGTGGATCCGGTTTCTAAACTATTTAATTAGGTTTCGGCGATAAACTCTAATGGCCAACTATTCTGTGTATACTTCAGACATTTTCCATGAAAGCTGAAACCTTGTTGCATAGTTGAATTATTTAAAACAGGATTTCATACTTCCATAGCTTACTAGTTACTAACACAAAAATTTCATTACTTATAAACATTAAAGTCAGCTCATGACTTCTATTCGAGACTATGAAATGGATTACAAGTGTCAACCACCAAGGGTCAAGTTGGTAAAAGCTCGTGTCTGT
Organism: Chrysanthemum makinoi; assembly: GCA_910596185.1. NCBI lineage: Eukaryota > Viridiplantae > Streptophyta > Magnoliopsida > Asterales > Asteraceae > Chrysanthemum > Chrysanthemum makinoi. The sequence continues at coordinate 221,190,881 of OU343224.1, forward strand.
TATCGTTAAAATGTCACATTTTCCAAGTTCAAATCCTACCAGGTGCATACAACTATAAAGTTGTCACGCCAATCTCCCCAAATGGGAGGGCTTTACTGGTTTAAGTATGTGCGGTAGTAGGCTCAAGCCTTTTTGAATAGTTGGCCAAAAGATCGAAAACTATAGTTCCAAAAAAGATGTGTGGTTAATTTGATGTTGTAATGAGACATTGTAAACAAGGAAGCAGGGGTGAAAACGAACCGAGCCGCTCGTGAAAAGCTCTGGATCAGAACGGTAAAAAGCTCGAACGAGCCGAGCATAAACGAGCTCAAGCCCGAGCTCGAGCCTAAGTTGCAGCTCGTTTATTAATCGAGCTCGAGCCCGAGCTTTAGATACAAAGCTCATTTGGGCTCGCGAGCCTAAACGAGCCTTAAACGACATTATGATATTTTAGTATTAAACATATATATGAGCCGAGCTCGAGCTTATTAACGAGCTCAATAAAGATATATTACGAGCCGAGCTCGAGCTTGAGCCAAGCTTCAACTTTTCTTTGCCAAATCGTATAAACAAGCCGAGCTTGAGCTGAGCCCGAGCCTATATAACATATCACGATTTCGCAAATATAATTATTTGCCGCTATACACCGTCGCTTTACGCGGATATTCGGCTAGTACTTATGAAATAACATAAAGTTGCTTTAATTAGCAAGATCATCGAGGTTAAAATAAAAGTCTCACCTGATGCAACTATATATGGTGGATTGAGTCTCGAGGAGCGAAGTTTTTTGCGTGCTTGTTGGAGAAGATTTGAATGGTATGAAAGTTGAGCAAGATCGTAACTTAGTTATTTTGTCAAATTAGACAGTCAAAAATGTTAAAAGTGGTAGCTGTGACATTAATGAAAGGGTTGATGGGTTATTTGAATGCATATATGGTTGTAACGGGGAAAGATTATGAGAAATGATTCTTATGGCTACTAAACTAGACGAGTATTCGTGCATAGTAATGGGATTTTATAACGATAGATCATTTTGTGTTAAAAAAAAGTTTTATGGTTTACAAATGAAAAATAATAAAAGTTTGAAGATTTGGGGATTAAACATAATGTTTTGAAACCCGGTTCAACTCAGGTAATTCAACTGGTTGAACCGTTCCGATCGAAAACGGGTCGATTTAAACGGAGTCAACCCAACGGGTTGGGTAAAAAATGGGTCAAATTAAACCGGGTCAACCCACCGGGTTTGAAGCGTCCCGGGTTAACCCAGTTTTCAATATGTATTAATAGGTTCCTTTTGAAATATATGTTAACATTTACTTTTTTATTTTTAACTTTTCATTTTTTACTTTTTTGTTTTTCTTTTATATATACTATAGCAGGGTACCCGCGCGTTGCGGTAGCGGGTACCCTGTGATGATTGGAGAAATAGATATCGATGAGACTTGATTCACTACTTTGTATCGGTTTCAACAGGTCATCTCTGGTTCGTTTTTGGATGGCTTTTATTGGTTAGCCGAACCGATGGCGACACCGGTTCCCGGTTGAACCCGTTGGTCCGGTCCAATTTTCAAAACTATATGTACCATAAACTTGTTAGCTTGTAAGCTTTGTGTGTTTTATTAATTTGTATAATGTGTATAATAACATGTACTTTTTATTTTAGGATGTTTTAAAAATAACATTAATTAGTGTGTTTAATTATTTTATATTTTGAATTATGTTGTAGCTTGTTTAAATTGTACATTGTGAAAATTTTATTGTACTTTTTAGTAAGGGGTGTTTTAATTGGTTGTTTTTAATTTGGTAGATATGTTTTTACTTGGTTGTACAATGTGAATACATTATTGTATTTTTAAGTAATTGGGTGTTTTAATAAGAGTATTAATTACACCATACATTTCTCTCACCTTTAACTTTCAACATTTCACTTTTCAAGTTTTTACCATTTTTCTTTTAGACTAAAATACATTGTTTGTCCCTAAACTTGTCCAAAAACATCACGTAGAGACAAAACTTGCCTTTTTCATCGTCGGTAGTCCAAAGTAAGCGTTTTATAGGCTAAACTCGTCCCTTAACCATTAATGCCCAGGTCAACGTCTGATTTTTGTTAGTTAGTCGAGGGTATTATAGTCCATACACATTTATACCACACCTTAACTCAACCAAAGAAAAGCTATTCGTATACCATCTTGATTGTTTCCCTCCCTCGTCACACAACCCTCACATACACTTTAACAATGACAAACAAGGACCTTACTTTTACAGCAGTAACTGAGGAGATGGTAAAGTATGTGAAAGCCAAATATTTGGATACTTGGTTACAAGAAGATGAAATGTCTGATGAAATGTTTGAAGATTTATGCAGATTTGCGAAAAGAAGTGATGATGAAGGTTAGTTCGTTTTTTGTATTTGTGTGATTGGCATTTTAAGGTTACCGGTCAAAGAATGAGCCTAAATAACCCTATTTTATTTGCAAGAAATCCGAAGTCGAATCTGCCAAAAAAAAGGGATTATAGCAAACTAAAGGTATCTGACGATATGATTGAGTATGTCATGGCTACTTATGGGGATAAGTGGGATATAGGAGATGAATTGCTGATGTGATACTTGAAGACTTGTGGGAAAAATATGGGAATAAGGAGTTTGAGAAAGGTTAGACTTAATGTTTGCAAACTAAGAAAGTTGTAATGGGTGAACTCTGATTTCTTTCTGTTTTGTCTATCTTTTCAGATACTAACTTGAAAGGAAATAAAGTTGATGTCATCATTATTTCAGACACATCTGATGATGAGTTTGGGATCCTGTCTTCTAAGAGTACTACTTTGAAAGGTTCCACTTCCCAAGCTTCCACTCCCAGTGCTTCCAATTCACAACATGTTACCACCCTTGTTCATAAAAGGCCAAAAACAAGGGAAAAGATTACAAATGTTGTACTTGGTCTTGGAGCGGTTGTGGGATACTCTAGCACAAATAGGAATGAGTGGTATGTGCCTCCCCCTAAGGAGCTCAAGTCTCCCCCCATGAATATCAAGTCTCCCATCAAGTAGTTCACAATTTATTTTTAGTTGTTGATGTAATTAAGATGTATATTTTTTTTGCTGATGATGGTTACTCAAAACGATACTTGTTAACATGTATATTTTGTTGTATATGGTATAATTAGTTGGTGGTGTATGTATATTTTGGCTTTGTTGTTTTCATTTTTTCAGTTTGCATTTGCTTATGCAGTTTAGGTGGGTGTTTGGAAAAACCCATTTTGACTTATAAAATCAACATATACCTAATGATAACGCTACACGCGTCGTTCGGGGTCAAAGGAACTTCCTTTTCGTCGAGCAAGTTTTTCAACACCCTAGGCAGTGAACCTAATCGTTGTAGTGTAGTATTAGGGTAAGCCACGGGAATTGATATCGTTCTCTAGGGGAATAGGAATGCTAGTGAGAAATTCCTACGCTAAGGTTGGGGTTGAGGAAGATTATTTTTTAGCTTTTTATGTTTTTTAGAAAATGGAAATTACGAATCTCGGGGTTTGGATTTGGGGGTTGGTATTTCTACCGATTACTTCTACTTGTCTAATTATCTAAACTAAGGTGTATGTAGTCTATGTCTAATTATTGTGTGCTCGTATGATGATTTAAAGATGTGTTTACTTAGGTTTTATTACTCCTTAATTATCTCCTATTGATGGTTGAATTGTCACGTCCTTATTCTTAATCGCTTTGTGTGTCTAAGGTCGTAGGGTATGCGTTTATCCCTATCTCTTTGAAACTACCAAAGGTTAATGACTACAAAATCTCTAGGATTTATAAACTTTAACTCTAAGGTACTCTTCGGATGGTTTAGCCTACAATGACTCTAGGTACTATAAGCTAAGGTTCACAAAGATTAATCAAGCATTAACTACACAACGGATGACCTATCGCAATACTAGATCATTAACAATTAAGATAAGAGACAACCAATCAATATTCAATAATTAAGTTTCATATTCCCTAAGCAAACACACAAGTAAATTAGCCGGACATGGGAAACATGCAAGCATACACACAAGTAATTGAAGACATAATTAAATTAATGAAGTAAAACACTTATCTTGATGTAAGATAGGGTATGGAACCCTAAAATACTATACAAGACAGCCTTGGTTCGGTTTAGGTTTTTACTCCAAAAGACTACACACTGAAAACTAAAAAATTCGAATTCTATAGGGTTTCGTCATTAGGGTTTCGTCTTGGCCACGTTAGTCTTGCGACGGCGTCACCTTATGCTTGTGACGCCGTCCCCTTCAGTCTCTGACGTCGTCTGGATCAAATCTAGGCCTTCTGAGTTGCGACGACCTACTCTTTTAAAACCTGAAGCCGTCACTTGTAAATAAGCAATTTGGCTACTGAGCTGTCACAAAAGATGTCCGACGGCGTCGCTAGTTTGTGCCTGACGCCGTCGGCTTCAGTTCCAGCAGCCTGAGTGTCTCGATTCTTGACTTTGGCCATTTTCTTCGTATATTCGCGCCTTTTCGTCTGAATAAGTGTCATTCCAGCATTTTGCCTTCAAGATACCTAAAAAGTGAAAAGGAACGATATTAAGTAATAACGGATTCAAAAGTGATCAAATAAGGGCTTAAACGACCCCTCAAAAGGTACATTTTAAAACCTTATCACCAAAAAATTATTAACCACACTGAATTGTTATAATCTTTTAAAATATATTTTGTTTGCATTTGTAGTTTTGGTTTCTTGGTTACGTTGTTCAGTTTGCAATTGAATGTACAGTTTAGGGGGCTGTTTGAATAATACAATTTGACTTATAAAGTCAAAAGATAAAAATTGTAACCAAAATTCAATTGTTATAACAAAAGAAGTACACACATATCAATTAAGTTACATTTAGACTGAAAGACAACATAGCATTTCTTGCAGGTGATTCACTTGGTTAATTGACTAGAAGGTGATCCATTTGGTCTTTGAGTTGTAGGTGCTTCACGTGGTGTTTGTCTTGGGCGTTCTTCATTTGGTCTTTCAGTTGCAAGTGCTTCACGTGGTGTTTGTCTTGGGCATTCTCCACTTGGTATTTGAGCTACAGGTGGTTCACTTTCTTCTTCATCACTGACCAAGGAAGTACCAACTCTAGTAGATGCAAAAATATGTAGACCCACTACATATCCACCACTATATGTTGTAGTTATGTTTTCCCTTGTAACACCACCTCTACCAGTATAAGATGTGTTTCTCCTTCTGTCAAGGCACACAGGACAAACATACCACACGAAATCTCTATAAGGTGGACGCCTTGCAAAAAAGGTCAATCCAGCCCTGTTTTCACTTTCAACCCAACAGTCAAGGCATACCATTTGACAACCATTTTCTGCATCCATGGTGAAAATATGTTGGTATGATAAAGAATTGATGACTTAAGATGTATTATATAATGCAGACAAAAAAGGCTATAATAGGGTACAATGTGGTTATTGAACAAGTAGATGGGAGTAAAGACAGCATAAATGCTTAAAATCGAGTCAACATATGCAGTTTAGGGGGTGTTTAGAATAACCAATTCTGACTTATAAAGACAACAAAAACAAATTTATTCCAAACATGATGGTGTCCAAATTACAGGAGCATATTCGTGTCAACTTTTAAGGATGTTCAGGAAGAAGAAGAATGTGAGGTCTTGTTCAGATCCACTGTAATGGGTTTTTTGATTATAGCCCACCAGGTATAAAGGAGGTTCATTAATTAATCTTTGTGCCTTTACTAGTGATAGGGATATATTTAGTTCAAGCATTGATAATTTATTATCAGAGATTAATGACCAAAAATGGGCGTTGTTTTTCTGTGATCCTGAAGAATCCCTAGAAAATGGTTTGCATTTGATTCATACTGATGATGATGTTCAAACTTTGTTTGCAATGGCTGAAACACATGCGTCAGTTGATATCTTTGTTGCACACAAGCCCCAAAAGTTAGCACAGTTTTACTTAAAAAAACATAAGTTTTGAAGTTGTTGGTTGGGTAGAGCAAGATGCTAACTTTTGAACGGTTAGTCCAGCACCCTTTTAGGACTAGAAGTAAATGGCAGGGGATAGGTAGGAAAAAATGTAGTGGAGTGGAACCAAGACACCAACAGTGAAAGGTGGTGTTGTAATCAAAGAGGAAGAAGGGGTTGTAGATAAAAGGGGAGAAAAATAAAGGAAAAGGAAAGCTGCTTAAGGAAGAGGATGGTTTGCACACAAAAAAAGGGAAATAAGTTGTTCAACATTTTAAGCGAGGTTTTGATGGGAAGGGAAGGCTAAAATGGTTGAGTTTGCAGGTTTTGATGTTGAAAACTTGGCTGGTTTTGATGAGAAGGGGAAGGCTAAAAGGGTTGGTGGTGTTGCTGCTGATGTGTCTAGCGGTGTTAAGACACCCTTTAGAAGCATAGAAAGGATTACAAACTGCGTCCTTGCACTTTTCACCTAAAAGCCATCCTAGGTGATGTTTCAGTGATGAATATCATATCATGTGTTTAATTCTTTTAAGCTGTAATAGTACAGTACCTAACTTATATGTTTGTTGTTTGCATACTTGTTTTTGCAGATAAGGTAGCAGTATCATCATCACTTTAAGGTTCATGTTTTGTGTGTTCATCAGTTTATGGATATCCACGACTAGTGTGTAGATCATTTGAAGGTTCAGTAGTTGAACGTTTTGCAGTGGAAACTGCGTCATCTTTTATATTTTGTGAAATGTCAGTAGAACCATGTATCAGACAATGACTCACTAGTTTCAATTATTTTTCAGTTGTATCAGACATTGAACATATAGTTGACTGTTATAAGTCAACTTGTTAAATAGCTAATTATGTATAATATTTGTTTGTTTGTCTTATGGGTTAAATTCTGTGAGATCATACATTGTTTATCAGTTGACTTTTATAAAGTCATACTTAAAATGTCAGGTGTAATTGTATAATTAGCTCAAACAATCACCCTTTTCTGTGTTGGTGGAATTGTCTTGGGTTAGATTTTACTAAGGTGTGGTATAAATGTGTATGGACTATAATACCCTCGACTAACTAACAGAAATCAGACGTTGACCTGGGCATTAATGGTCAAAGGACGAGTTTAGCCTATAAAACGCATACTTTGGACTACCGACGATGAAAAAGGCAAGTTTTGTCCAGCGTGATGTTTCTGGACAAGTTTAGGGACCAACAGTGTATTTTAGTCTTTCTTTTATATGTAGTATAGATATGTTTGAATGATTGAACATACGCCTGATATAAGATTGTGTGTGGGATTACAAGCGAAAAATAGAATAAAGACTAAGATGGTGTATGGGATTAAGAGGGTGTCTGAGATTTTTTTTTTCCTACTTTTCTGTTTATCTGTTTATCTGTTTTTTTATAACAGAAAAATATTTTTTTTCATCCAACTGCATACTTTAAGCAGAAAAGCAGTTTTACATAAGCGGGTTAAGAGCTACATATTTTGTTGTGTTAGCTATTTGATATTGAATCAAAATGATGTTTTAGTCTTATATTTAACCTACAACCTTATATAAATAAACGTGATTGATAATATATATTAAAAATTATTATTTTTACAACTATATTGCGTTTTTTAATAAAATAATCAAAACCAAATACTTTTTTTATAAGCAATAAGTAAAAGCATTAGCAGAAAAAAAAAAGCAGATCGCAAACACCCACTACGAACACAACCTATCTGATCGGAAAATAGTTTTGTGGAAGAATTGAAAATGACTCTCTGTGCTCTCTTATAAACAAATTAAAGTTTGAGAAAACAGACTAACACATTGTCTTGAGAAGCCGAGAACGTAGGTTTGTTTCGAGTAAATATAACTTGAAAATGAAATATGAGACCATGTGGGTCAACCATTGAATGGATTAACCTGTTTATATAGAATTATAATTAAACGTATACATGTATCTTATGAAAATTTTGTGAGATAGTAGTGAATAACTAGCGAGGGCAATTATGAAGTTAGATATTAAATGCAAGGAAGTAACTATTTTGTCAAATAAGGTGGTCTTGAATAGGGTTGGAAACGAGCCGAGCCGCTCGTGAAAAACTCGAGATCGGATCGGTAAAAAGCTCGAACGAGCCGAGTTTAAACGAGCTCGAGCTCAAACTCAAGCCTATATTAGAGCTCATTTAATAATCGAGCCCGAACCCGAGCTCAATATACAAAGCTCAAATAGGCTCGCGAACCTAAACGAGCTTTTAGTAAATAATACATTATAACCACTTCCTAGGTAACCTACATTTATTCCTAGACCTAATGCGGCCCATTTACATCCGTTGATCACATCTACCATTTATTTAGGGTCATGCTATTGAAGCACCCCAAAAGTTATGGGGTGATTGACAAGTAGAAAATATAGGGTGTTTGTACTTATCCAATCATTTGGTAGGGAAATGTTTTTCTCGATTTCCGTGGCAAAATATAAAAAAGTTGAGGTTTTGGGGTGCTTTGTTAGCTGTGGTGGACTAGACATGGACTAGACATGGTTACAAGTTTTTTAAAGTTTTTTACAAGTTTTTTTTAACAAGTTTTTTATTTTTGTCTTACAACTTTTTAGTTTTTTACAAGTTTTTTTTTTTTAGTTTTACAACTTTTTTACAAGTTTTTTTACAGTTTTATAACTTTTTAGAAAAAAACGTAGTCAGAAAATTTTTGAGGCTCAGATTCGAAGAAAGCAACAACACCACCCAGCAACTAGCAAGAAAGCAACAACACAACTAGCAAATTCCACCAACCACAACAAGCAACAACTAGCAAGAAAGCAACAGGACCACAAGTGTCACAGTCCCAAGTGTCACAGTCCACCACAACAAGCAACAGCACCACAAGCAACAACCATGTCTAGTTCACCATTTGACACACAAGAGGTAAACAACTTATCGAATAGGCTCAGATTATTAGCTTTTTAGCTCATGTTGGCTACAAATTTGAATGTTGCAAAGTGAGGTAGAAACTCACTTAACCGTCCATTCAGTTTTGCCATGCCAAAACTCTTAAGTTTTTTTTTTTAAAAAATCAGCATTGCCTTTTTTTTATTTAAATATGCTTATTTCATTGAAAGTTGCAAAGTGAGCTAAAAATCATCACTTTACCATCCAGTAATGAAACTGCATTACCAAACAAGACCAAATGAGGTGCTTGGCTAGAGTATCACCCACAACATCAGAAACATCGTCACAACATCAGAAACATCACCACAACATCAGAAACATCACCACGAGATACCACCTTTTTTTTTTGCCAGATCTAACAAGTTTTTAGATTTACAAAAAAAAAATCAGTCTTTACCACGTAAACGATACCAAATCTTTCATTTTTTTAAAGATCTAAAAAGTATTCAAGATCTAAAAGCTTGTTAGTTCTAAAAAAATAAGGCACAATCTATCCAAGCACCCCATAAAACATACCAAATCTTTCATTTTTTTCAAGATCTAAAAAGTATTCAAGATCTAAAAGCTTGTTAGATCTAAAAAATAAACAACGAAACCAACCCACAACATCAGAAACATCACCACAACATCAGAAACATTACCACAAAGAACCCTAAAAAGTTTTTAGATCAAGATCTAAAAAATTTTCAGATCTATCAACTGATAGAGAGAGAGAGAAACGAGAGGATAGAAAGAGAAACAATTTTACGTGTGTGAGGATAGCGAGAGAGAGAAACGGAGATAACAACACCACGTGAAACGCGTACACCGTAACACCACAAGAAACGAACGCGTAACACACTTTAACACCACACACGTAACACACTTTAATACTAAAAGTTTTTTAAATAAAAGTTTTATAAATAAAAGTTTTTTAAATAAAAGTTTTATAAATAAAAGTTGTATTACATTTAAAAGTTGTATAAAGTATTATAAAGTATTATAAAGTTTTATAAATAAAAGTTGTATAAATAAAAGTTTTTTAAGTTTTATAAAAGTTTTACAAAAGTTTTATTAAAAGTTGTATTTTTTAAAAGTTAAAACTTTTATTAAAAGTTTTATTTATTATTTTTTAGGTGTTCCCTGATGAAGTTGTTTTAACTAATTAGGTGCAATCTACTGCTCAATCGAACGGTTTTCTTATTGTTAAAGGAAGAACTAAAACAGATATGGGCTATAAGTACTCAATCAAATTTAAGTGTTCTAGACATGGGACGTCTGCACGTGAAGGTTTAGAAGATGAACTTCAACGGCAAACTGGTACTGCTAAAATTAATTGCCCATTCAGATTACTGGCGAAATATATAAAAGGTCGAACTGGTACCGCTAAAACTAGTGGTTGGATCTTGAGGGTCAAGTGTCTGAGGTATAAACATCATTTTGTAGACTCGTTCCATGGTTTTTCACAGGCCATGCGATTAAAAGAAAATGAGTTAGTTTTGGTGGAGCAGTTGACAAAACATCAAGTAGCACCACGAATTATACTTTCTTCACTAAAAGAGAGCGATCCGAATAACGTGTCTAACATTAAAACGATATATAATGCACAAAACAAGATACGAGGCGCCATTCGTGGTGATTTGACTCCGATACAACTCCTTTTAGTACATTTGAGGCGTCAAGGTTATACATATTACCCCAGGGTAAATGAGCACACTAATGAGCTTGAGGAAATATTTTTTGTTCACCCGACGTCATATGCCCTGTCGACAACATTCCCGGAAATCATGCTGATGGACTCCACATACAACACCACATTGTTTAAACTGCCATTCTTTACAATTGTTGGAGTTACTTCAACAAACAGAACATTCTCAATGGCGTTTAGCTTATTTACAACAAAACATGTATAGACGATTACGGATTACTGATTTATAGTAAACGATTACTAATTTATAGTAAACGACTCCTCATCTTTTGTTACAGATTTTTGCTCCTACTCCGGTTCTTCCTCATCTTTTGTTACAGGAATCGGATGACATTCAGTGGAGGGACATTCATTGTGTCAGCAACACACCCGCTCGTGTTGAGAGTCCAGATTATGTGCCTTCTTCTCCATCTTATGTGCCTCCCTCTCCAGCTATATCTCCAGCTGCAGATGAGGAGAATTTTATACACCGTCATCCGGTTCTTCCTCATCTTTTGTTACAGCCGTCTCACGTTGACGAGTACGAGCGAGAGATTTCCGGATTGAGGAGACGCATTTCAGAGTTAGAGTTTCGTGTGGGACAGATGGCAGCATCATTGGAGCGACTACGCCTCGGGCGTGATTGATCTTAGTTTCTAATTATATTGTGATTTTGTGAACCATGTATCAACTATTAATCTATAACAAGATTGGTTATTTATGTATTCGAAGCTTCTAATTTTGTGAACCATGATATTACTGATTTATGTTGTAAATAATTATACAAATTCTTTTGGCCAGATGCAACAAGAAAATCCTTTCTTGTGTCGTTGTCGAAGGGGACTTATAATTGAAAGAACATCCCAAAAGCCCAATAGTTGTGGTCAGAAGTATTATGCATGTCCTTTATCAAAGGTAAATAATTAAACGTTTGCTTATTTACGTAAATATATCAATAATTTGTTTGTTAAGAATACATTTCTTATAATTGTTTCACTATGTAACAGCCAGGGACTGAAAACTATGGGTGTCGATACTTTATGTGGAAGGATGTATTTCAACAAAAGTACTTTGGTCAAGGCACTTCTTCAACGCAGTGCTCAAACTGCGACACTAAAGATAACACGATCAACATGCTATTGGCTCAAAACAATTTGTTGAAGGCAAGAATAAAGACGTTGGAGGCATCACTGGAATTGGCAAGAAATTCAGTTGATCACGCATGTCAGTCGAGTGGAATACTCTATGAGCTTATAGATGACATTAATAATCTTCATGTGGAGTAGATTTCGTTGTAGTAGTAGTAGCATTTGTTGTTGTACTTGTTTAATGTTTTAATGTTTAATGTTTTATTGTTATTGTTTAATTAAATGGAAACAAATACACAATTAAAAAAAGTAACGTAAAATAAATACTCTACATATAAAAACACTGCACAAATAAATACACTATACATATAAAAACACTACACAAATAAATACACTATACATATAAAAACACTACACAAATTAAATATACTACACAAATTAAACACTACACAATTAAATTAAAAAAAAATACAAGTCTGCATCGGACGTGGGGCCCAAAACCTATGGGGTGCCTGGCTAGTGTTTCATGGGGTGCTTGGATAGATTGTGCCTTTATTTACCCTTGATTATTCAAACCAATCTAAATAGCATCTTGCTTTTTTGTATCTTGAATGATACTGTATATTTTTCCAACCAAATTAATTTTACTCTCACCTAAAACACGTAACCACACAACTTTCTTATCTCTTCTTTGCAAAAATCAGACGCACCATAGTTTCTCCCCAAAAAAATTCGTCCATTTCACTTTATATTATCACAGCCATACAAAGTTACAAACAAATCCTCCTTTTCCTATCTAGGTTTCACTTATCATAATAACTTAAAGAATCTTTCTATGTTTCACTTAACCATTTTCGGATATTAACAAAGATCCATGATGGGTTCTTGTGTATAGATCTTAAAGATCTTTTGTCTTGAACGGAATATAACCTGAGATCTTGTTTTTGTATTATTTAGTTTCGAGTGTTGATTGTGATGGATGAGATGATGTTGGCTGCTATAATTGATGGAGATGGGTTAGGATCCAAAATAACTAACGAGCACATTAACGAGCTCTAGATAAACGAGATGGAATAAGTAAGCTTTAGAAGCCAAACTTTATTTTTCTACAAACGAGCCGAGCTCGAGCTTTTTATATCATACCACGAGCCGAGCTCAAGCTCCAATCTTAAAGCTCGAACCGAGCCGAGCTCGAGCTCAAGCCGTCTAAAATATAAACGAGCCGAGCTCGAGCTTTGAGGCTCGGCTCGTTTTCACCCCTAGTCTTGAAGTTCAAATTCAGCAATAGGTCAACCCATGTGTTCGTGCATGTGACTAGGGGTGTCATTCGGGCTGACCCGAACCGAGTCATTTCGGGTCGGGTCAACCTGAATTGACCCGAATTCTAAACAAGGTCGGGTTCGGGTATATTTTTTAAAGGCTTGACCCGATTTGACCCGACCCGAGTTGACCCGAACCCGACCGGGTCAACCCGAATAACACCCCTACATGTGACTATACAGTTTGAGTTAGTAACTACTCATAAGTAGGGGTGTCAATTTGTGACCCGATACGAAATTTGATCTGAAATCGACACAAAAATTAATAGGTTCGGGTTAAGTTTAAATAGGTTTTGGGCTGCTTTTGGATCAATCCACATAACCCGTTTATTAAACAGGCCAGGTTCGGGTTTGGTATATGTTAAACAGGTCGACTCGTCAATCCGTTTAAGATTTTAAAAAAAATATATATATATACTTTATTATACAGGTAAAATGGGTTAAATGGGTCGACCCACGAACCCGTTTAACCCTTGTAATGTGCTAACTTGATGGGTTAAATGGGTCAATTCAAAACCCGTTTAACCTATTCAACCAGTGTAACCTACGTATTAAATAGGTCGGGTTCGGGTTATGTGTAAACCGGTTAGGGTTAGCATGGGTGACCCCGATTATTTAAATGGGTCGGATTTGGGTTGGGGTCTTTTGACCCGTGAACCTGCTAACCCCAACCCGCCAACCCAAACTCGACTCGAATTGCCACCCAGCTCATAAGTAACCTCACTATAAACTTTTTGCATAAAAGACCCAAAAAGCCTGAACCGAAAATCGAAAAAAAAAATGATAGGAAACTAAAAACTGACGGTGTGCTTTTTCTTTTTCGAAAAACAAACGATTCTGGTTTTTGTCGAAAAACAAACATATAACCAAACTGAATCTCATTACGTATTTTAATTCTATGTTAAATCACTTTTAAACATTAATATGGGAAAGGGGTCAAAATAGAATAACTTAACAACTGGCCGTCTAAGACTTTTAAATGGCCGTGATGGAGTCTAATGTTTGTGTGGTTGAATTTAAAGTTGAATATGGATTTACTAGACTTTTGAGTTATGTTTTGTCCGGCCAAAAAATAAAGAAAAAGTACTACGTAACACATTTTTTATGGGTTTACAATATTGTAACCGAACTAAAAATACCCCATTTCGGCCGATGGATTAGCAAATATGAAAGAAAAATTAACACATTCTATTGAACCAAAAACTATTGTTAGGGTTAGTTAGCCTAGGCCAAAATATACACGATTAATCGAGAACCCATAAAATACCCGATTAACCGAACCCAAAAAATGGATCAAGATTTGGGTTATAGATCTGTAAAAATTAAATGTGACAATTTGAGACTAATTGGTTCAACATGATTTAGTTGGGTAAATATTTAATAAGTGATAGTCTAGTTGGGTATTTAATAAAATTTGCAATTATATAACAATTACCTAACTGGTAAATATTTAGCAAGTAGAGTCTAATATTGATATATTTTGGTTTAGGTTTTATTTGTCCCAACATTATGCATTTTACACTAATAAAAGGAGGTCTTTGTGTAAAGATTTGGTGTCCAACATTGAAATAAAAGTGAAGTTGATGCTAAAAAAATGCTTCATCATTTGCACTAGTGCAAAATATTAGTGATCAACCATTTCACAATAGTTTGTTGTAGCAAAATGTACATAGTCAAATATTTACTAATCACATACACATGTACTCATGGTGGTAACATAATAAGGGACTTAGTACGACATACAAGTGAGTGAAACAAGACATTAAGGTGTACAAGCATCAAGAAATCTAAAGACTAACTCGACAAGCTCAATAGCCTTAGCATCTACTGCAGTCGTATCCAGAACCAGCTTCGGCACGTCACCCATATCATAATCGGTTCGCCCGTTATAACCCTCCAACAGCCTTTCCAGATCGCGCCATGTAGTCGGCTTATGCCAACTCCCACCACAACCATCTTTCCCTCTAGCCTCAAGTCTACGACGCCACTCAACTTCATCCTTGGGCTTGCACTCAATCACAACGAGCCTACACCCATCAAAAGAACCTGCTAGGTCAACTAGCCGGTCCAAGTGAGTCTTGCTAGAAAGAGGCGAGTCAAGGACGACACTAAGGCCAAGACCCAGTTGGGTCCTGGTCATTCGCCACAGTACTTCATAAGAAAGGTCATTTAGGAGTTTTGTAACAGTGTGCGACTCAACTTGGGCTTCGAGTGCATAAGTTGAATCGCGCACGTCGTCTTTGTCTAGGAGTGGGCAGTTTAGTGATGCGGCTATGAAGCGGGCGAGTGTAGTCTTGCCCGTGCCAGGGTGTCCTTTCATTGCTATTATAAAACTTGGTGGTCGAGCTTCTTCTCGTTCCATTGAGGATTTAACTTAGAGTGATGATATAAATTCAGTGTGATATTTGTTTTATCAAGAATGCTAGAACTTTTTTATAGGAGTGAAGTTGAGGTCGCTTGTATATTTATGTTCTATTATCTAGATTTTTATTCCAAGACCAAGTCACGTTAAAAACAGCAAATTTGTATCCATTCGACATGTTGTTATCACATCCACTAATCTCTCAATTTTCACGTCTTTGAATATGTAATAGAGTAATATTTTACTTTCTTCATCTCAAGATAAGATTTTACAAGAAAGTTTTTTCTTAAAAAAAATTGTATGTTTCGTATTCATGGTTTACCCAAAATCACACCCTTCGTCCTTATTCGACTTTAATTACACTATTGATACCTAATTCTCAAACTAGTTGCATCGATAATCCTTATTTCATCAACTGTGTAATAATCTACAGTTTTTTTATTACACGGATAGTCTTTATTTTTATTACACGGATAGTCCTGTTTTCCAAAATAGAGACTATGATTGAAAATAGTTTGAAAAAATAAAAATTATATATGTAACCAAAATCTAATAGAGAAGATGATTATCATTTTTGGTGAACCACAATTACTAAACATGTAAATTTTTCTAAATCTTATTTACTCATTTTAGATAAGATGGCTACTCTCCGTTGACAAGGTGACAATAAAATATCTTCTTGCTAGCTAAAGGTTGTTTGACAAGTGTTTCTTATGATAAGTTCTGCCACATCACAACGATGGTGACAAAGATATTTTACAAATCGCAAAAACGCTAATGCAGGAGCACAAGAAAAATATACTCAATCAAGTAGGGCTTGACCCCCTCCTTACGTAATCATAAGGTATGTTATATGCGTTTCGGATATAATTTGAGTAGCGAACACAATTGCCAAAACACTTGCCTAAAGTGAGCAACCTTTATCACGTAAAGTGATTTATGAAGGTTAATCAGGCTGCTATTCTTGATGTAAGCGGCTCAAGAAATTATAAGCTAACTACGAGAATTCACCAAAGCTATATACTGTAGTACTTAAGGGGGTGTTTTTTTTTTTTCCCTTGGCTAAGAGTTCAGTAGGTCCCAGCTCTGTTAATCACTACTACTTATAATGCACAAACGACGCTCTCTCCTATTTAATTTTCAGACTTGAAAGTAATAAAGCATGATGTACAATACATTAAAGCACAAAATTTCAGACTTACAACCACATATGCATTATATACAACACATTGATACACATATTAAATAAAGAAAACACCACATTAATGCACAAATTAATGCGCATACAAGTGAAAAAGCATTATTTACAAGTATATTAAGCACAAATAATTCTCTTAAAACACTATTTTTCTTACTTACAATTAATACACCCCTTCATCAATAAATACAAATCATTAAGCACAATGTACACACAAATGTAGCACAATGTAAAAAAAAAAAAAAAAAAAAAAAACTACTCCAGCTCCACTTCTTTTCTTTGCGGCAAGAGGCGGTGGTCGTTTGGTTTTTTTTTCTCCGGTCAGACGCGATAAGATGTTAACCATCTTACCCATTAAGATGTGGTGGTAATATATGATTGCCTCTTAACCCCATATACCCATCATCCATCTTGGATAAAAATAAAAGATCACACGTTCGAAACCACAACAAGATCTTTAGTTGAATAAATCACCATGGGTTTTGGTACTGATTTTGGTGTGGTTGAAGAACGGATATCAAAGAATTTTTTTCGTGAGTTGTGTTCATTATTTTCGTGGGTCAAGGAAAAGAAAAGAGTGTTATAATGATTTGCGAATGTTCTTTTTTGGATTTGAAGAACTGGTTCTTTGTTTTCAAAGAGAAAGAACAAGAAAGATGGTGACTGCATTTTGGTTTGAGAAAGTGAAAAGAAAAGTGCGTTTTGGTTTGAGAAAGTGAAAAGAAAAATGGTGGCTGTAGATTGATAAGTGTAGCTTAGGTTTAGGGTTGCATTTGTTTAGTAGTTAGTATTATATACTTACATTTATGTTCAACTATATTTGGGCTTTATATTTTTTGGACTCATAAATAATTAGGCCCATGTTTTAGGAATATATTGATGGTTTATGTGCTAATTGTGGGCTAAGTATAATTTTGTGTAGTAACATTGGGCACAAAGTTTTAGCCGTAACTCGAGAAAGATTGTTAATCATAACTTGTTTGTTGACAAAGTGTGCACCGTAACCGTGTGTATTTGTGAATTTCAAGATTGGATTTTTTTTTCCAAATATTCATCTTTAAAAACATATTCAAGCTACTAATTCAGCGTATTGTTTTAATATATACTTAAAAATGGACAATTAAAACCATTAAGATAAATATAAAAAAACCAAACAACATTATTTCATTCAGATTCAGACTTTATAGCCATCTCTTACCAGTAAGATGGGGTAGTCAGATTCAGACCCAAAACATCTTAATGAAATAAACACACCCTAACTTTTATGATTTGTAGTTGTGTATAGATGCCACAACATATTCTTCATTTAATTTTGTTTATTCTAAATGATACAACTCATCATCTCATCAACAACAACTACATAGTTACAACTTTAACCAACAACAAACCACAACAAAACCCACGTCTTTCTCAAAAAAATTTAATGAAAAAATAATAATAAATATAAAAACAAGAACAAAATCTCGGTTTTGGTTTTCGAAATACTCATAGATCCTTAAAGATCCAACAAACCATTCATTGATCTTGGAAAAAACAAAATTCGAAACCACCTACCTGGTTTGCGAGTAACAAACAAGATTCAAAGGAATAGTTGTTTTTCCTTTTCGTGGTTAAAAAATAAGAGATAGAAGGGTGCTTATTGTGTTTGTATTTCGATATGAAGACAAGAAACGAGAATCACCAGTGACAAGTTTGTATTTGTCGTTTGGATTAGAAAACGCGGGGATTTCGGTGGTGGGATTTTCGGTTTTAAAATTTAGTGAATATGAGATGGTGACTTTTGTGAGTTTATGAGATTGAGATGAGAGAAAGAAGATAAGAGGTGGCTGGTGAATAAGAAAATATGACAACATTAGTCTTAGTATCATTTAGGGTTATTTGCAATTATGGGTCTGTATTAATGTTTGTTAAAAAAAATTATATTGGGCCGAGTACTACGAGTTGCACTGGGTATTAGGCAAATGATTTTTTGAGTTATCAATACTTCTTTTGGTTGCGATTATACGTGGGTGCACTAATACTTTTATATGAAATATTAGGCTATTGCTTAAAAATATTACAACAAAAATCTCTTTTTGTATAAAGTAATTGCCACGGTAAAAATATAATAGTAATATATTGTACGCCAAAAATTTTAATTTCAGGGTACCCGCCGCCGCAACGCGCGGGTACCCTGCTAGTGCCTCTTAATGAGGGAGCTTCATTTTCAGACTCTATACATATAGAGAATTTAGTGGAATTTGTGAGCCCAAATAAAAAAAGTAATAATATTATTAAATGTTTACACATTATTAAATGTTAAGAAATTAATAAAGAGTTAGGTTAGCTCCTGAAAGTGAAGAGATTGTGAAGAATGGTAAGCTGTCAAGGGCTTGGAAGAGTGTTAAGTGTAGTATTTGTGGTATTGATGGACACAACCGGAAAACATGTCTAGGGTATGGTGGAGCTAGACAATGTTTCATCTAGTTTATTTTCTATGGACAAGTTATGTACTCTAAAAATGTGTGTGTGTGTGTGTGTGTCTTGTGGAAAACTAGAAGGGGGGTTGAATAGTTTTGTCGATTTTAAGTTGATTTCAAAAACTTTAGATTCGATATTATGTGAAATGGTATGGATGTTGAGAACGTATAGATCTAATGATAATGCAAGCAAATAAATAAAGTTAAGGGATAGAAAAGACACAACCGATTTATAGTGGTTCGGCTACAAGGTCACCTTCCTTGCCCTACTCCACTCCCCGAGTCACCTACTCGAGAGTTCAAGCACTATGTCAACAAACTCCTTCACTTGGCGGAGAAGCCTTCACAACGTTGCTTACACTTTTTCCGGTACAAAGCTAGATACTGAGTCCGTAGCACGGTGGACCAAACCAACACAACTATTACACAACAAATATGTGAAATATCAAATACAAGATCTTCGCTACAGAAATCTTGTGGAGTGACAAATCAATCAAGGACCCCTTGCTTGGATGACTTGTAGAATGCTCGTGATCTCGCCTTAGAGAAGGACCTATATGAGGATCACAAATAGAAAGAAAGAAGAACAACTCTCTAGATCAAGTGATCTATATGTTAGAAGAGAATGAGAGTGTATGAGAGATTTAGTAAGAAGATGGGTGAGTTAGAATGAAGAAATGGCTCTCTATTTATAGGCAAAAATCTTCACTGTTCCCCGGATCCCACGGATCCATTCCACTTGGGATCCGTCTAGTGTAATCCTAGGGATCCGTGGAATGCTCCTCTTTGCACATGGGTTTTTTGGTTATGGGTCATGGGTTATTGGTTGGTCCATGGGTTTTCTTTAGATTCAATGTATCTAAGTATACATTGCATCTAGCCAACTTGGGTATGGGTTATGATCCATGGGTTATGGTTTTTACCCATCCTAATAAACTATTACAACAAATGCTTAATTATTACATTTTTGTATTTAAATGGCTATATGTAAATGCTTTACAAAAATAACATGTATCCTTATAATTATACTTAAGATAACATTACATTTGTTATCAACAAAACACAAAGAGATCGCAAAATATTAATAAACGTTTTTACGGTTTATTTGTATTAACAATCTCCCCCTTTTTGTTGATGACAAAACATAATGTTATGATGAGTAAAACTTAAGAATAGATGCAAGTTTTGAAAGACCCTAATTTTTACTTCTTCTCCCCCTTTTTGTCGAAACAAAAAGTTAACCCTTAGAAGAAATAAACAAAAAAGTTAACTCCCCCTTGACGGTAGCTCCCCCTTGTTTGGGGAGTCAAAAGAAAAAAATAAAAATCCTACAAAAAGAAAGGTTAGTAACATGCTTATATAATCTTGTGATTGTCGAGAATCAAGATTATGAGCCAAGGTATGTAAACAAGGCCTTGTAATAAAAACAACAAATTGTAGTGGTATGTATGCCACTTACAAGTATGTAAAAATAAGAACAAGACTTGTTCTTGAAAATGACTTCAAAAGAAAAATAATACTAAAAGTAGAAAATAGTAGTAGTGATTCCTTCCATGCTTGCATAAGGTTATGGATGGAGGTTTTGATGAGTAATGGTATTGATGCGATCAAGGATGAGGTTGAGTATGAAACGCATTTCTTCCCTAACTTCTATTGCAATTTCCCTAGTGGATTGGCAATGTTCACAATGTAAATGATGTGGGTAATGAGTGCGAAAGTTTTCCGGGTTGTTTTGATTTGAGTTATGCGGAAGTTGTGGTGAAAAAATAGGAAAAGATGGATCAATATCCGGAATGTTTGTAAATGGTGGTGGAAAGGAACCTAAATGTTCTTGTAATGTGATGGGAGCTAATGGTGGTGATGTTTCAAGATCTTGAAATATAGTATTTGGAGATGTGGGGGTGTTGAAAAGACTAATTCTTTTTCTTTAGGTTGGTTAGATCTTGTTGGAGTCTTAAGGAGTTCCAAAAGAGTTATTTTAGGTGGTGATGAAGTTGGTGTACTTGTTGGTGATGAGGGAGGTGCTATAATGGAAGCATCTTGTGGTGAGTTATTTGTTGAGGATGAACCATTTGAGGTTGGTTTAGCTAAACAACAAGATCGGATACTAATCCGTGCGGATATCCTAGCATTTGATTGTGGTATTTTGGATGGTGGAAGTACAAAGGTTTGGATATCATGATTGTTTGTACTAGATGATTCTCCTAAAGGGTTTTTGGATGACATGATGAAGTGTGTTTGTGAGAAGGAGATGGAGTATGCAAGCATTTTGAGAATTATATATATAGAAAAACAAAGCATTGTAATGAATGCTTGACCCAAAATGTGGATTAAAATCTAAGGATTAGATATGAATTCAAGGCATGTGATCATGAGAACACAAGCATTAAAGAGCATACTCCCAAAAATGAAACAAATGTGGATTTTTCATCCAAAGTGAAAAAATAGAAGTTGAAAAGCTTGTTGCACGGATCCCACGGATCCTTCCCTTGAGGATCCGTCCAAAGCATAAAGGCTGGGATCCGTGGTTCTGGTGTTCGGCAAAGACAAAATTTTCTTTTTTTTTTGGAAACATTTTTGCCTAGTGTGTGCCTATATGCAAACTATTTGGAGTTTCGGTTATCTTGACTCCTAAAAGAATTAGAGAATAAACTAGAAGTATAAAACCATCCTATTGAGATAACCCGAAAACACATATTTAGTACATGAGTACGTAATTTTGTGTTATCAATGCTCCTATTTTATTGTTGCTTAAATGAATGTACCCGAAAACACATATTAGTTATGTGTCCCCTTTAGCATTCAAAAGACATGAGATGCAATGAAAACAGGTTTTTACTTTGTATTAATAATGAAAAAGCGATTTGTCCTAGACGTGAGAAATTTCTTTTGTGAAATTGATACGGGAAGGTATCATCTTTTTAGAAAACATTGTGAAAGTAGGTTTTCTTTGAAAATGTAAAAAATATATATATATATATATATATATAAGAAAGCTATAAGTGGAAAACTCATCTTGGGTTTTGAAAATTCCCGTATTGTTTGTGAGTTGTGCGTGAAATAGAAATCCTAGACTCAGAAAGAAGAAGGCTAGTGTTTACATACCTTGTAGAGTCAATTAAGTTACGACGTTTGTTCCATTAGACCAAGACCAAGACGAAGTAGGTTGAATTGTTCCCGCTTCAACGGTTTGGTGAGGACGTCGGCTATGTTGTCTTCGGATGCTACCTTCTCAATAGAGATGTTCCCCTTTTGAACATTGTCTCTTAAGAAGTGATGACGAATCTCAATATGCTTTGTGCGAGAATGCAATACCGGATTCTTGCTTAAGTCGATGGCACCTTTGTTGTCACATAGGATGGCTATATCGCTTAGATGGATGTCGTAGTCTACTAACACTTGTTTCATCCATAGTGCTTGTTGGCATGCTTTTCCGGCGGAGACATACTCGGCTTCGGTTGTTGATATTGCAAGTACCGTTTGTTTCTTAGAGAACCATGATGTTAAACAACATCCCATAAAAGTACATACCCCACTTGTACTTTTTCTATCAACGTAATCACCTGCATGGTCAGAATCTGCATATAAAATTGTTTCTACTCCCGTGCCCTTAGGATACCATAATCCTAATTGTGTTGTACCCTTAATATATCTAAATATCCTCTTTACGGCTTCTAGGTGTGATATTTTAGGGTCTTCTTGAAACTTAGCACATAAGCAAACACTAAACATGATATCCGACCTACTTGCCGTGAGGTAGAGAAGGCTACCTATCAAGCCATGATATTTAGTATTATCTACGGATTCTCCGTCTTCATCTTTTGTGAGTTTGGTGTCGGATGACATTGGAGTCCTAATTGGTTTTGACTCTTCTAGACCGAATTTCTTTAACATCTCCTTGATGTATTTAGATTGATTGAAGAAGATATCATCTTCTACTTGTTTTATTTGTAGACCAAGAAAGAAACTAAGTTCTCCCATCATACTCATTTCGAACTCGTCATGCATGATTCTAGAGAAATCATCACACATGTCTTGACAAGTGGATCCGAATATAATATCATCTACATATATTTGTACTATGATTATATGTGACTCTTTTTTCTTAGTAAAAAGTGTGTTGTCAACTAACCCCATGGTGTAGTTGTGTTTAACTAGAAATGACTTGAGTCTATAATACCAAGGTTTTGGAGCTTGTTTAAGACCGTAAAGGGCTTTCTTTAATTTATACACATATTTGGGTTTTTCAAAATCAATGAAGCCCGGAGGTTGAGCTACATATACTTCTTCATTTATGACACCATTTAGAAAAGCACTTTTGACATCCATTTGATAAAGCTTTAGATCATTAGCACAAGCATACGCAAGAAGTATTCTTATAGACTCTAATCTAGCCACGGGGGCGTAGGTCTCATCAAAGTCTATTCCCTCTTGTTGGTTATACCCTTGAGCCACGAGTCTAGCCTTGTTCCTAGACACTACTCCGTTTGCATCTAATTTGTTTTTATAAACCCATTTGGTTCCTATTATGGTTTGATTACTAGGTGGAGGGACAAGTGTCCAAACATCATTAGAAACAGATTGATTTAGTTCTTCTTGCATAGCCATTACCCAACTTTCATCTTTTATGGCTTCTTGTGTATTCTTAGGTTCTAAGGTTGAAACGAAACTGATGAGTGTCTAAATACTCATCATTTTTGTACTGTATAGACTGCAAAATCATCTGAAAACACTCAAAAATGCTTTAAAATGATAAATATATCACAAATCAGTGTTTTATGTGTTTTAAATGCAAAATTATCAAAATCAGATGAAAAACGTATCAAATTTGCAAAATTGGCGCTTTTTAGTCCCCCAAGTTTCAAAAAGTGTCAAAAACAGTCCCTGGTAAATCAAAACAATGAAAAATGTCATTTTAGGTCCCTCAAATTTGAAAATTGTCATGTTTAGTCCTTCAAATTTCAGAAAATGGCAAATATGGTCCTTTAATTATTTGAGAATAACAAGTTTGGTCCTTGGATAATATTTCTGAAATCTCAGCTTTGGTCCTTGGAGTTTCTAATTTACATGTTTGGTCCTTGTTGTTACCATTTAACCAAATGGACCCTTGTTATTAATTAAGCCCAAATCCAATCCTATACTATCTTGGCCCAATCCACAACCCGTTCTATTATTATACCCAGTCAACTCCCACCCCACGTGGTCAAACAAACACAATCCCACCTTTCCCTCCTATCTCCTTCCAAACCTGCTCTGCAAACATCACCACACCATCCCCCCAGCTCACTCTTTCCCATCCCTTGTCCCTTCCACCTCCACAACAAACCAAATAGCATTTAATGCTTCCTCCCCTCACAAGTAACAGGACCAAATTGCAACATAAATTACGCCAAAAATGGAAGCAACGGCTAGGATCACTTGGACTAAATCAAGGGCTAGGGATGAGAGAGAAGACATGCTTGATGACTATTTATGGGGTTGAAGACAGAGATGAGTCTGCTTTTTTAGACCACTTTTCGTAGTGTAATTTTAATTATGCTTTAAGTTTTATGTAAAACATCAACTGGTTTTGTAATTTCGAGTTTTACAAGTTCATTTAGTCCTAATTCACAAGTTTTGTCCAGTAATTTCAAGTTTCCTGTCTTGATTGAGTTTCCCTTGAAATTGTTCCTTGTCAGTTTTTAAGTTTTAATCAGTCAAGATTGTTTCAATAAGTTTCTTTTAGCTTATTAGAACTGTTTTAGGCAAAATAGAATAGCTTCCTTTTCTTTATGCTCAAAATTTCCAAATAGTCAAAGAAAGTCAAAGTTACTGTTCATTAGCTTAATTTACTGCTTATTTGCATTATCTCAGCTTATTTGCTATAGTTAGGAATAATTGCTTTTAATATAACAGGTTGTAGTTGCTGAAATTAGTTTTTGCTCAAAAAATATAAAAAAAACCAAAAATAGCCAAATACTAGTATAGCTTATTCAGTGCTTATTTTCTTTTGAAAGTTGTTCATCTAGTCTTAATTTATGCTAATTAGTCAATATTAGATAATAGTTATAGCTTAATTTAGCCAGAATTGCCTTAACTGCAGATTTTCAGATTTAAAGGAGTGTTTGGTTCTAGCTTATTTAAGGGTCTAAAATCACTTTTTACCCATTTTGACTCTTCAAGTCAAACATGTTTCAAGGTATTAGTTGATGTTTAAGAGGTCTTAACCTGTTTTTACAAGAGTTTGCAAGTTTGGTTTGAAAAAAAAAAAAAAAAAAAAAAAAGCTCCACTTTCAGAACAAGCATAAGCTGCTTGTTGGCCCATTTTCTAAGCTTGTTTGTCATCTAAAACTTGTCCAAATAGCTTTTCTTGCATCCCAACATACCCTTCTTTATGTATGCTTAGCTTATATGCTTTTAGGAACAGTGTAGCTTAGTTAAAATTGCTTCAAAAGTCTGTAAAAAACCCATTCTGTCACTGTCTTACAGCAGCCTGCTTTTCATTTGTTTTAGCTTATTTCATGTTCCCATTTCAGCTTATTTAGGACCCCTTAGTGCTTATTAGGTGGCATAGACTAAGTGTACCAGATTTTAGCTTATGTTATGCTTATAGAGTGCTTATTTGATGGCCTATTTTGGACCCCTTGTTCGAGAAAGTGCCACAGGGTTTATGCGCTTTTGCAAAGCTTGTGCAGGGCTCATCTGAGCTTCTTATGGTCTGATTTTTGGTTTTCATGGTCTTGACCAGGTCTCCTTCAAGTCCCTTCTTTTGCTTTTCCTTTTTAGCTTATTGTGTGGCTTATGCATAAGCTCAAACTAGGCACCCTCTTAACTGTTTTAGCTTATTATCTCAATACACCAAATCATTGCATCTTGATATCCAGAGGTTTGAGCTTATTGATTTGTGTTGCATTTTGATTATTTTAGCATATTAGACCCTCTGTTTCAGTTTGGTGCTTGTTGTGCTCATCTAGCTTATTCAAGGTGCTTATTTCATAAGCTCTTCCACATCAGTTCCTATATTCCACACATAAGCCCTTGTTTTTCTATTTTTCCTAGCTTCTAAATATAATTTTAGAGTTTTCCTTAAATTTTCAGATTTTTCTAAGCTTGTTTGCTATTTTTCTTAATTTAAATCACTTTTTAGCACTTTTTAATTAGCTTTTAATACAAATAAATTAGAAAAAGCTTAAAAAAATATGTTTTTAATTTTCCTAGATTAAGATAAATATAAAAAGCCTAAAAGTATTTTCCATAATTTTCTTGGTTTAAATAGTATTTTCTAGCATTTTAATTAGTTTTAAATAGTTTTAAATTAGTAATAAATACATAAAAAGTCTAAAAAATATATTTTCTGTTTTAAAATTAGTTTTATCATATTTTAGATTTTTCTAAGTCTTAATCTTATTTTTCTAGTCTTATTTCATATTTTCTTTTATTTTAGAGTATTATTAAATAGTTTAAAATAGTTTTTAATTAGTAATAATTATATAAATAGTTTTAAAAATAATTTTATTTTTCTAATAATTTTCTTATATAATTAGGATTGTAAAAATGTATTTTTCATATTTTTAGGATTTATAGTGTATAAGTTTCACGTTTTATTTTGTACGTTTACGTTATTTTTAATTTAAACGTAAGTTTTACGTTTTAGGTTTTAAACGTTCATCAAGTAAATATAGTGATAGCGTTTATTTAATATCTTTTATCTTTTTAACTTTCTTAATTTGTATTTTAGCCGTTGTTATTTGTTGGCTTTTTCAGTAGTGTAATATTCCATCCAAATCCTTTTGGATCATTATCTTTAGTGATCCTTCTATCGTCTGAATTGGTCTTGACACACCATTGAGTCTCCGTGGGACTTAACGACCCGGGAATCCTCTGTATTCTCTGATCTTCATTGAATTTGGTTCCAAGCTGCAAAACAAGCTACTTTGGTTTTGAACTTGAGACCTTAATGTTTGTTCGTTTAGTTTTCCTATGACTTTGTCTACGGGGTGATCTTTGGACTCTTTAATGTTTATTATTTCATCACTTAGAGGTTCTTCTTCTTCACTTATCTTTTTCTTTATTACTATAGCTTCACTTTCTATAATCTCGTCATCGACAAGAGGTGGAGAGGGTTTGGGTGGACTTTCATCAAGTTTTATATTTAATGACTCTTCTACCTTCATTGTTTCTTTGTTTAATATGACGTAAGCTTTGCTATTTGGTGAGTAACCTAAAAAGATACCTTCGGTTGATTTAGGATCAAATTTTGTAAGGTAATCTTTAGTGTTAAGAATAAAACATTTACTACCAAAGACTCTAAAGTGATTTATCGTAGGCTTTTTGCCTCGAAGTAACTCATATGGAGTTTTTCCTAAGATTGGTCTAATCAAGGCTCGATTGAGTATATACGTTGAAGTATCAACGGCATTACACCAAAATGTTTTAGGTATGGATTGTTCATTAAGCATGGTTCGACTCATTTCTTGTAGAGTTCTATTCTTTCTTTCTATTACCCCATTCGATTGTGGAGTGCGTGGAGCCGAGAAGTTGTGAGTAATACCATTAGCGTCACAAAAGCTCTGAATTGCACTTCATTATCGAATTCCCTACCATGATCCGTCCTAATAGACACTATGGGACTTCCTAGTTGTCTTTGGATCTTTTTGCTTAATATTTCAAAATAGTTAAAGGTTTTCGTTTTGTTCTTTAAAAATTTTGTCCATGTATACCTAGAGTAGACATCCACCATTACCAAAGTGTAGTAGTTGCCTCCATAACTTTGGATAGCGGATGAACCAAATAAATCCATATGTAGTAATTCTAGACACCTAGTTGTGGACACCATGTTTTTAGCTTTATGACTCAAATTAGCTTGTTTTCCTACATTACAAGCATCACAAAAATGATGTTCATATTTTAACTTAGGTAGATCTCTTACTAGATCTTTGGATGATAGCGATTGAAGAAGTCGCATGTTGGCATGACCCAATCTTCGATGTCATAAGGTCGAAGTATCATCCATATAGGTAAGACATAGTTTGTCTTTAGGTTCATTACCGATTTTAATGACATAGACTCCATGTTTCCTAATTCGTCTTCCTATGGTTATGCCATTTTTAAGTATCTTACTACCGGTTTCGGTAAAAAGCACATTGCACTTTTTATCACATATTTGTCCTATACTTAGGAGATTAAAGTTTAGGTTTTCTATGTGACACACATCGTTAATGGTTAGAGATTTGTTAGAAATCGTACCTTTACCGATGATTCTACTTTTGCTATTTCCAAACACCACATTACCTCCATTTATGGATTCATATGTAGAGAAAAGATCCCTATTGCCGGTCATGTGCCTTGTGCACCCGCTATCCTTGACCCATTCATCGGGGTCTAGGTCGACCTTTAAGCACACCTAAAACAATAATAAACTCAAAAGTTTGGTCCCCATTTGTTCATGGGTCCATTAGTGTTAAACATTCCATTCATGTTAGACATGTATGGATAACATGAGTATGCATTCCATGGAGCAAAGTTTTGAAAAGGAAAACCTTTTTGCATGTTTTGATTCCATCCCATTTGATGGTTAATTTTCGGTAAACGCGTTATTAGGTCTCCAAAATGAGTTAGGTTTTGAAAAAGATGGAGCTTTGTTTCTTGCAAAAGTAGGATTATATTTTGGAGGTGGTTGTCTAGTGATGACATGATTTGGTTTCTTCCTATTAACTATAACAAACTCAGTTCTAGATGAAGAAGCTACGTTATTGCTACTGTTTGCTACAGCAGATCCACGGATCCCTTTCTGTACACTAGCCGGTTCCCTTTTTAGGGGATCCGTGGGATCCGCCACAACAGTGGCTGGTTTTTCTAGTTCCTTGACAAATTTTGTTTCTTTACTTTCACTAGTTGATGGATCAAGTTGTTGACTACCTAGACCCTTTTGATTGTTACCGGTTTTAACACTATCGAGTATTGTATCTAAAGTGTTCGTGCTCATTCTAGCAATTTTAGAATCTAAGTGATCCACTAGTGTTTGAAGTTGAACGCAAAGTTCACATTCACCACTTGCTATTTTACCCTTTTCTAAATGTTTTAGTTTAGCATTCAATTCTATGACTTCTTTATCTAAACGTTGACTTTGACTCTTTAAAAGCTTGTTTTTGTTAATTAGTTTTAAGCTAATATTGCATAGTTTGTCATATTCATTATGCAATGAGTCATCATCAAGTGATGAACTACTATAGTATTCGTGACATACCTCGTCATTTGCCATGTGACAAATTTCTTCGTCTTCTTCGTCGCTCATTCTCCACGTGCCGCTCACGAACGCCTTTTGATCATCCCGTTTGGGACACTTACTAATAAAGTGGTTTGGGTCCCCACACTTAAAGCAAGTACGATCATCCTTCGGCTTCTCGTCCTCTTTGCTTTTCCGAAAGCCTTTTTTATCGTCATACGGTTGTTTGACGTATCTTCCCTTTCTTCTAAACAACTTTTTAAAATCCCTTACCGCCATAGCGTACTCTTCGTCGTCACTACTCGAAGATGAGTTCTCCTCATCGCTTGAAGCCTTTTTGGCTTTAAGGGTAAGAGATTTGTATTTTTCTTTCACCTTTGAGGCTTCGGAATCTTTAGCAAGGACAAGCTCGTAGACTTTTAGGTTGCCTATGAGTTCATCGAGGGTGAGGATTGTCAAATCTTTTGACTCTTCGATTGCCGTCACCTTGGATCTCCATTTCGATGGAAGTGCCCTTAGATATCTCCTAACATGGTTACGGCTAGAAAAAGATTCATCAAGTGCTTGTAAAGATGTAATAATAGTATTAAAGTTAGCAAATGAATGATCTATAGTTTCCTCATCCGATATTGAAAATTGTTCATATTATTGAACAAATAAATCAATTTTATTATTTTTAACTTGTTGGTTGCCTTGATGAGTTACAACTAAAGAATTCCAAATCTCTTTAGAGGTTTTAAGCATAGAAATTCTTTCGAATTCCTTTTTCGGTAAAGCATTATATAAAACCATTTTCGCTTCACTATTTTTAGAAAGCTTTTTCTTCATTTCATCATTTAGTTTATCATGAGGTATGTGAACTAAATTTCCTTTATCATTATTTGAGGTAGCCTCAAAATCACCTTCAACAATAATGTACCAAAGATCAATATCTTTAGACTTCACATATGTTTCGAATCTATTTTTCCAATATATAAAACCATTAGTTTCAAGTAGTGGTGGTCGTTGCAAAGATTGCCCTTCCTTATAATTTTCAGAACCCATAGTGATCGAAAAGTTTTAAAATACAATTTTATTTTAAAACTTTTATAAACTTAGCTCTTGATGCCAATTGTGGAAAACTAGAAGGGGGTTGAATAGTTTTGCCGATTTTAAGTTGATTTCAAAAACTTTAGATTCGATATTATGTGAAATCGTATGGATGTTGAGAACGTATAGATCTAATGATAATGCAAGCAAATAAATAAAGTTAAGGGATAGAAAGACACAACCGATTTATAGTGGTTCAGCTACAAGGTCACCTTCCTTGCCCTACTCCACTTCCCAAGTCACCTACTCGAGAGTTCAAGCACTATGTCAACAAACTCCTTCACTTGGCGGAGAAGCCTTCACAACGTTGCTTACACTTTTTCCGGTACAAAGCTAGATACCGAGTCCGTAGCACGGTGGACCAAACCAACACAACTATTACACAACAAATATGTGAAATATCAAATACATGATCTTCGCTACAGAAATCTTGTGGAGTGACAAATCAATCAAGGACCCCTTGCTTGGATGACTTGTAGAATGCTCGTGATCTCGGCTTAGAGAAGGACCTATATGAGGATCACAAATAGAAAGAAAGAAGAACAACTCTCTAGATCAAGTGATCTATATGTTAGAAGAGAATGAGAGTGTATGAGAGATTTAGTAAGAAGAGGGGTGAGTTAGAATGAAGAAATGGCTCTCTATTTATAGGCAAAAATCTTCACTGTTCCCCGGATCCCACGGATCCATTCCACTTGGGATCCGTCTAGTGTAATCCTAGGGATCCGTGGAACGCTCCTCTTTGCACATGGGTTTTTTGGTTATGGGTCATGGGTTATGGGTTGGTCCATGGGTTTTCTTTAGATTCAATGTATCTAAGTATACATTGCATCTAGCCAACTTAGGTATGGGTTATGATCCATGGGTTATGGTTTTTACCCATCCTAATAAACTATTACAACAAATGCTTAATTATTACATTTTTGTATTTAAATGGCTATATGTAAATGCTTTACAAAAATAACATGTATCCTTATAATTATACTTAAAATAACATTATATTTGTTATCAACAAAACACAAAGAGATCGCAAAATATTAATAAACGTTTTTACGGTTTATTTGTATTAACAATCTCCCCCTTTTTGTTGATGACAAAACATAATGTTATGATGAGTAAACTTAAGAATAGATGTAAGTTTTGAAAGCCCCTAAGTTTTACTTCTTCTCCCCCTTTTTGTCGAAACAAAAAGTAAACCCTTGGAAGAAATAAACATAAAAGTGTGGAAAAAGTAGTCCACGTATTTCTAACTCCCCCTTGACGGTAGCTCCCCCTAGCTTGGGGCGTCAAGTGAAGAAAAAATAAAGATCCTACAAAAAGAAATGTTAGTAACATGCTTAAATAATCTTGTGATTGCCGAGAATCAAGATTGGGAGCCAAGGTATGTAAACAAGGCCTTGTAGTAAAACAACAAAGTGTAGTGGTATTTATGCCAACTACAAGCATGTAAAAATAAGAACAAGACTTGTTCTTGAAAATGACTTCAAAAGAAAAAAAATACTAAAAATAGAAAATAGTAGTAGTGATTCCTTCCATGCTTGCCTAAGGTTATGGATGGATGTTTTGATGAGTGATGGTATTGATGCGATCAAGGATGAGGTTGAGTATGAATCTTATTTCTTACCTAACTTCTATTGCAATTTCCCTAGTGGATTGGCAATGTTCACAATGTAAGTGATGTGGGTAATGAGTGCGGAAATCTTCCGGGTGGTTTTGATTTGTAAGTTGCGGAAGTTGTGGTGGAAAAATAGGAAAATATGGATCAAAGTCCGGAATGTTTGGAAGTGGTGGTGGATAAGAACCTAGATGTTCTTGTAGTTTAATGGGAGCTAATGGTGGTGATGTTTCAAGATCTTGAAAAATAGTATTTGGAGATGTGGGGGGTGTTGAAAAGACTATTTCTTTTTGTTTAGGTTGTTTAGATCTTGTTGGAGTCTTAAGGAGTTCCAAAAGAGTAACTTTAGGTGGTGATGAAGTTGGTGTACTTGTTGGTGATGAGGGAGGTGCTATGATGGAAGCATCTTGTGGTGAGTTATTTGACGGTGATGAGCTATTAGATGATGGCTTTCCTAAGCAACAAGGTCGTATACTAATCCGTGCGGATATCCTAGAGTGTGATCGTGGTATTTTGGATGGTGGAAGTACAAAGGTTTAGGTATCATGAAGATGATTGTTTGTACTAGGTGATTCATCTAAGTTGTAAGAGTTTGTGAATGACATGGTGTTGTATGTGTTTAAGGATGGGATGAGTATGCAAGCATTTTGGGAGTTCTATATATAGAAAAAGAATGCATTGGAGTGAATGCTTGAACCAAAATGTGGATTAAAATCTAATGATTAGATATGAATTCAAGGCATGTGATCATGAGAACACAAGCATTAAAGAACATACTCCCAAAAATGAAACAAATGTGGATTTTTCATCCAAAGTGAAAAAAAAATAGAAGGGAAAAACAGCTTCTGTTTCTCGGATCCCACGGATCCTTCTCTTGAGGGATCCGTCCAGCATGAAGGCTGGGATCCGTAGGCAGCACAAAATTTTTCTTTTTTAAAGCATTTTGCCTATTGTGTGCCTATATGCAAACTATTTGGAGTTACGGTTATCTCGACTCCTAAAAGGAAAAAGAAAAATAAACTAGAAGTAGAAAAGCATCCTATTGAGATAACCCAAAAACACATATTTAGTACATAAGTACGTAATTTAGTGTTATCAATGCACCTAATTCATTGTGGCTTAAATGAATGTACCCGAAAACACATATTAGTTATGTGTCCCCTTTAGCATTCAAAAGACATGAGATGCAATGAAAACGGATTTTTACTTTGTATTAATAATGAGAAAGCGATTTGTCCTACACGTGAGAAATTGCTTTTGTGAAAGTGATACGGGAAGGTATCATCTTTTTAGAAAACATTTTGAAAAGAGGTTTTCTTAGAAAATGTGTATGTGTAAAAAAAATAAGAAAGTTATAAGTGGAAAACTTATCTTGGGTTTTGAAAATTCCCGTATTGTTTGTGAGTTGTGCATGAAATAGAAATCCTAGACTCAGAAAAAAGAAGGCTAGTGTTTACATACCTTGTAGAGTCAAATAAGTTACGATGTTTGTTCCATTAGACCAAGACCAAGACGAAGTAGGTTGAATTGTTCCCGCTTCAACGGTTTGGTGAGGACGTCGGCTATGTTGTCTTCGGATGCTACCTTCTCAATAGAGATGTTCCCCTTTTGAACATTGTCTCTTAGGAAGTGATGATGAATCTCTATATGCTTTGTGCGAGAATGGAATACCGGATTCTTGCTTAAGTCGATGGCACCATTGTTGTCACATAGGATGGATATGTCGTTTACATGAATGTCGTAGTCGACTAACGCTTGTTTCATCCATAGTGCTTGTTGGCATGCTTTGCCAGCGGAGACGTACTCGGCTTCGGTTGTTGATATTGCAAGTGCCGTTTGTTTCTTATAAAACCAAGATGTTAAGAAACATCTCATGAAAGTACATACCCCACTTGTACTTTTTCTATCAACGTAATCACCTGCATGGTCAAAATCTGCATATACAATTGTTTCTACTCCCGTGCCCTTAGGATACCAGAATCCTAATTGTGTTGTACCCTTAATATATCTAAATATACTTTTTACGGCTTCTAGGTGTGATGTTTTAGGGTATTCTTGAAACCTAGCACATAAGCAAACACTAAACATGATATCCGGCCTACTTGCTGTGAGGTAGAGAAGACTACCTATCATGCCACGATATTTAGTATTATCTACGGATTCGTCGTCTTCATCTTTTGTGAGTTTGGTGTCGGATGACATTGGAGTCCTAATTGGTTTCGACTCTTCTAGACCGAATTTCTTTATATGTGACTCTCTTTTCTTAGTAAAAAGTGTAGTTGTGTTTAACTAGAAATGACTTGAGTCTATCATACCAAGCTTTTGGAGATTGTTTAAGACCGTAAAGGGCTTTCTTTAATTTATACACATGTTTGGGTTTTTCAAAATCAATGAAGCCAGGAGGTTGAGCTACATATACTTCTTCATTAATGAAACCATTTAGAAAAGCGCTTTTGACATCCATTTGATAAAGCTTTAGATCATTAGCACAAGCATACGCAAGAAGTATTCTTATAGACTCTAATCTAGCCACGGGGGCGTAGGTCTCATCAAAGTCTATTCCCTCTTGTTGGTTATACCCTTGAGCCACGAGTCTAGCCTTGTTCCTAGACACTACTCCGTTTGCATCTAATTTGTTTTTATAAACCCATTTGGTTCCTATTATGGTTTGATTACTAGGTGGAGGGACAAGTGTCCAAACATCATTAGAAACAAATTGATTTAGTTCTTCTTGCATAGCCATTACCCAACTCTCATCTTTTATGGCTTCTTGTGTATTCTTAGGTTCTAAGGTTGAAACGAAACAAAACAAGCTACTTTGGTTTTGAACTTGAGACCTTAATCTTCGTTCGTTTAGTTTTCCTATGACTTTATCTACGGGGTGATCTTTGGACTCTTTAATGTTTATTATTTCATCACTTAGAGGTTCTTCTTCTTCACTTATCTTTTTCTTTATTACTATAGCTTCACTTTCTATAATCTCGTCATCGACAAGAGGTGGAGAGGGTTTGGGTGGACTTTCATCAAATTTTATATTTAATGACTCTTCTACCTTCATTGTTTCTTTGTTTAATATGACGTAAGCTTTGCTATTTGGCGAGTAACCTAAAAAGATACCTTCGGTTGATTTAGGATCAAATTTTGTAAGGTAATCTTTAGTGTTAAGAATAAAACATTTACTACCAAAGACTCTAAAGTGATTTAACGTAGGCTTTTTGCCTCAAAGTAACTCATATGGAGTTTTTCCTAAGATTGGTCTAATTAAGACTCGATTGAGTATGTACGTTGAAGTATCAACGGCATTACACCAAAACTTTTGAGGTATGGATTGTTCATTAAGCATGGTTCGACTCATTTCTTGTAGGGTTCTATTCTTTCTTTCTACTACCCCATTAGCGTCACAAAAAGCTCCGAATTGCACTTCATTATCGAATTCCCTACCATGATCCGTCCTAATAGACACTATGGGACTTCCTAGTTGTCTTTGGATCTTTTTGCTTAATATTTCAAAATAATTAAAGGTTTCCGTTTTGTTCTTTAAGAATTTTGTCCATGTATACCTAGAATAGTCATCCACTATGACCAAAGTATAGTAGTTGCCTCCATAACTTTGGATAGCGGATGGACCAAATAAATCCATATGTAGTAATTCTAGACACCTAGTTGTAGAGACCATATTTTTAGCTTTATGACTAGAATGAGCTTGTTTTCCTACATTACAAGCATCACAAAAGTGATGTTCATATTTCAACTTAGGTAGATCTCTTACTAGATCTTTGGATGATAGCGATTGAAGAAGTCGCATGTTGGCGTGACCCAATATTCGATGCCATAAGGTCGAAGTATCATCCATAGAGGTAAGACATAGTTTGTCCTTAGGTTCATTACCTATTTTAATGACATAGACTCCATGTTTCCTAATTCCTCTTCCTATGGTTATGCCATTTTTTAGTATCTTACTACGGGTTTCGGTAAAAAGTACATTGCACTTTTATCACATATTTGTCCTATACTTAAGAGGTTAAAGTTTAGGTTTTCTATGTGACACACATCGTTAATAGTTAGAGATTTGTTAGAAATCGTACCTTTACCGATGATTCTACTTTTGCTATTTCCAAACACCACATTACCTCCATTTACGGATTCATATGTGGAGAATAGATCCCTATTGCCGGTCATTCGCCTCGTGCACCCACTATCCTTGACCCATTCATCGGGGTCTAGGTCGACCTTTAAGCACACCTAAAACAATAATAAACTCAAAAGTTTGGTCCCCATTTGTTCATGGGTCCATTAGTGTTAAACATTCCATTCATGTTAGACATGTATGGATAAGATGAGTATGCATTCCATGGAGTAAAGTTTTGAAAAGGAAAACCGTTTTGCATATTTGGATTCCATCCCATTTGATGGTTACTTTTCGGGTAAACGTTATTAGGTCTCCTAAATAAATTAGGTTTTGAAAGAGATGGAGCTTTGTTTCTTGCAAAAGTAGGATTATATTTTGGAGGTGGTTGTCTAGTGGTGACATGAGTTGGTTTTTTCTTATTAACGATAACAAATTCAGTTCTAGATGAAGAAGCTACGTTAATACCACTATTTGCTACAGCAGATCCACGGATCCCTAGCTGTACACTAGCCGGTTCCCTTATCAAGGGATCCGTGGGATCCGCCACGACAGTGGCTGGTTTTTTTAGTGCCTTAACAAATTTTGTTTCTTTATTTTCACTAGTTGATGGATCAAGATGTTGAACACCTAAACCTTTTTGGTTGTTGCCGGTTTTAACACCATCTAATATCGTATCTAAAGTGTTCGTACTTATTCTAGCAATTTTAGAATCTAGATGATCAACTAGTGTTTGAAGTTGAACGCAAAGTTCACATTCACCACTTGCTATTTTACCCTTTTCTAAACGTTTTAGTTTTGCTTTTAGTTCTATGACTTCTTTGTCTAAACGTTGGTTTTGACTCTTTAAAAGCTTGTTTTTGTTAACTAGTTTTAAGCTAATATTGCATAGTTTATCATATTCATTATGCAATGAGTCGTCATCAAGTGATGAGCTATTATAGTATTCGTGACATACCTCATCATTTGCCATGAGACAAATTTCTTCGTCCTCCTCGTCGCTTATTCCCCACGTGTCGCTCACGAATGCCTTTTGATCATCCCGTTTGGTACGCTTACTAATAAATTGGTTTGGGTCCCCACATTTAAAGCAAGTACGATCATCCTTTGGCTTCTCGTCCTCTTTGCTTTTTCGAAAGCCTTTCTTATCGTCATACGGTTGTTTGACGTATCTTCCCTTTCTTCTAAAGAACTTTTTAAAGTCCCTTACCGCCATGGCGTACTCCTCGTCGTCACTACTTGGAGAGGAGTTCTCTTCATCGCTTGAAGCCTTTTTGGCTTTAAGGGCAAGAGATTTGTGTTTCTCTTTCACCTTTGAGGCTTCGGAGTCTTTAGCAGGGACAAGCTCGTAGACTTTTAAGTTGCCTATGAGTTCATCAAGGATTGTCAAATCTTTTGACTCTTCGATCGCTGTCACCTTGGATCTCCACTTCGATGGAAGTGCTCTTAGATATCTCCTAACATGGTTACGGCTAGAAAAAGATTCATCAAGTGCTTGTAAAGATGTAATAATAGTATTAAAGTTAGCAAATGAATGATCTATAGTTTCCTCATCCGATAAAAATAAATCAATTTTATTATTTTTAACTTGTTGGTTGCCTTGATGAGTTAAAAAATTCTAAATTTCTTTAGAGGTTTTAAGCATAGAAATTTTTTCAAATTCTTTTTTGGGTAAAGCATTATATAAAACCATTTTTGCTTCACTATTTTTAGAAAGCGTTTTCTTCAATTCATCACTTAATTTATCATGAGGTATGTTAATTATATTTCCTTTATCATCATTTGAGGTAGCCTCGAAGTCGTCTTCAACAATAATGTACCAAAGATCAATATCTTTATATTTCATATATGTTTCGAATCTATTTTTCCAATATATAAAACCATTAGTTTCAAGTAGTGGTGGTCGTTGCTTAGATTGCCCTTTCTTATAATTTTCAGAACCCATAGTGATCGAAAAGTTTTTAAAATACACTTTTATTTTAAAATTTTTATAAACTTAGCTCTTGATGCCAATTGTGGAAAACTAGAATGGGGGTTGAATAGTTTTGCCGATTTTACGTTAGTTTCAAAAACTTTTAGATTCGTTAATATGTGAGATCTTATGGATGTAGAGAAAGTATAGATCTAATAATAAAGCAAGTAAATAAAGTAAAGCAAAGGGAAATAAAAGACATAACTGATGTATAGTGGTTCGGCTACAAGGACACCTTCCTTGCCCTACTCCACTCCCCGAGTCACCTACTCGAGAGTTCAAGCACTATGTCAACAAACTCCTTCACTTGGCGGAGAAGCCTTCATAACGTTGCTTACACTTTTTCCTGTACAAAGCTAAATACCGAGTCCGTAGCACGGTGGACTAAACCAACACGACTATTACACAACAAGTATGTGAAATATCAAATACAAGATCTTTGCTACGAAATCTTGGGAGTGACAAATCAATAAAGGACCCCTTGCTTGGATGACTTGTAGAATGCTCGTGATCTCGCCTTAGAGAAGGACCTATATAAGGATCACAAATAGAAAGAAAGAAGAACAACTCTCTAGATCAAGTGATCTATATGTTAGAAGAGAATGAGAGTGTATGAGAGATTTAGTAAGAAGATGGGTAAGTTAGAATGAAGAAATGGCTCTCTATTTATAGGCAAAAATCTTCACTGTTCCACGGATCCCACGGATCCCTTCCACTTGGGATCCGTCTAGTGTAATCCTAGGGATCCATGGAACGCTCCTCTTTGCCCATGGGTTTTTTGGTTATGGGTTGGTCCATGGGTTTTCTTTAAGTTCAATGTATCTAAGTATACATTGCATCTAGCCAACTTGGGTATGGGTTATGATCCATGGGTTATGGTTTTTACCCATCCTAATAAACTATTATAACAAATGCTTAATTATTAAATTTTTGTATTTAAATGGCTATATGTAAATGCTTTACAAGAATAACATGTATCCTTATAATTATACTTAAGATAACATTGTATTTGTTATCAACAAAACACAAAGAGATCGCAAAATATTAATAAACGTTTTTACGGTTTATTTGTATTAACAGCATTAACTATTGAACCATGTCATTATTGTGTATTTTTATAGATTGACTAAGCTTGATGTGTGAATAATTTGCATCAAAAGTAACCAAAGCTAAACAGAACCTCATAAGAATGTTGACATTTAAAAGTCAAACCTAAACAAATTGCTAACCATCTCCATACCCATAAGGCATTGAAAATAAAAAACAAACCAAACTGAATACTTCAAAATAACGTTACTACAATTCTAGATACTGAACATTAACCATCTCGCCTCATTACATAAAAGCTAAAAAAGTTATCCAAATGCATAAACAATCAAGAACAATATCCAACCCGAGCACCGGTAAATCTTCCACTTCCTTACATCACCTTGAGCAGCTACTAATCTTGCCTCAAGCTCATTTCTCCCCTCAAAAGGCCTGGTATGATCACTCTTGAACGAGCACAGATTTCAGGATCATACCATCGTATCCACCGACAAGAAGACCCCTAATCATGATTATGACAAGTCATTAAACAACCACCATTGTTACAATGTACTTTGTTGCTTGCGAAAATAAACTTATACACTAAATATTAAGACGCACTTACTTCAACAGGACAACCAAAGAATCGACGCCCTTGGTTGGCAGAGGTCCACGAAGTGCGAATAATAGCTTGCTTACCACACCAGCAACGTACCATCTTGAAACGATTATCGTTTTGTAGAAGATTGTTTTTGTAGGATAGTTTAGGGATGAATGATAAATGACGACCAAACCATGCTACACAGACATATACTAGCTACAAACACTATACAACGGTTTGTATTGAGTACGCTACAGTGAAAGACGGTTTTGCCCTCACCAACATAACGTTGACATCGGCGTTAATGGTCAAGGGACGAGTTTGGCATATAAAGCCCATGTTTTGGACCTCCGGCGATGATAATGCCCAACTTTGTCCCATCGCGAAGCGCAGTGACAAATTTAGGGACCAACCGTGTATTTTAGTCTTATTTTTATAATAAAAGCTCCAAAAAAGCTGCGTACCAAACAGGCCCTAAGTGAGTGTTATATTTGAACCATGGTTCTAAAAGGCCAAAAGGCGTGAGGCTTGATAATGCTGTCACGCCACGCCGCCTTATGCCACGTCTTTTTGAAACTCGATATATATGAAATATGATATAACTATATAAATATTTTCATATTTTGTGTCACCTTATATCACGCTTTATAAACGTAAAAGCTTCGCCTTAGCTGCAAAGGCCTAATGCTTGGTCATGTCGCCACACCACGCGTCACGCTATTTATAACCTTGATTTGAACTCATCCCCAACCACGTATAAATAAAATTACAATATCCACGAGCAAAAAGTCATTTTTTCAACCGCTTGCCACCAACCAAGTAATTCTTCCAAATGTTTTAAAAACTCATTTTCCTCTATGGTAAAAAGCTTTTGAAAAGCTTTTTCAAACAATAAAAAGCTTTTGATCAAGCACCGCATTACGAATGCTCTTACAAAGGACTTAATACCGCATAATCAAAGACATATTAACTGACTGAAACAAGACATTAACGAGTACAAGCATCAAGAAATCTAATGACTAACTCGACAAGCTCAGTAGCCTTAACATCTACTGCAGTCGTATCCAAAACCAGCTTCAGCACATCACTTGTATGATAATCGGTACACCCATTATAACCCTCCAACAGCTTTTCCATATCGCGCCATGTAGCCGGCTTATGCCAACTCCCACCACATCCATCTTTCCCTCTAGCCTCAAGTCTACGATGCCACTCATCTTCATCCTTGGGCTTGCACTCAATCACAACGAGCCTGCAACCGTCAAAAGAATCGGCTAGGTCAACTAGTTGGTCCAAGTGAGTCTTGCTAGAAA
Source organism: Chrysanthemum makinoi (assembly GCA_910596185.1). Lineage (NCBI taxonomy): Eukaryota > Viridiplantae > Streptophyta > Magnoliopsida > Asterales > Asteraceae > Chrysanthemum > Chrysanthemum makinoi. Next base: position 221,231,813 of record OU343224.1, read on the forward strand.
GAGGCGAGTCAAGAACGACACTAAGGCCAAGCTCGGTCTTGGCCAATCGCCACAGTGCTTCATAAGAAAGGTCATTTAGGAGTTGAGTCGCGCACGTCGTCTTTGTCAAGGAGTGGACAGTTAGCGATAAGGCTATGAAGCGGGCGAGCGTGCTCTTGCCCGTACCAGGGTGTCCTTTCATTGCTATTATAAACCTTGGTGGTCGAGCTTCTTCTCGTTCCATTGAGGATTTAATTTAGGGTGATATGAATTCAGCGTGATATATTGTTTATCAAGACTACTGGAACTATTTTAATAGGAGCGAAGTGCAGGTAATCTGCATTTTTATTCCAAGACTAAGTCGTGATGATAAGAGTTTATTTACTCACTTTCAGATAAGATGGTAGCTACTGTCGGTTGACAAGGTGACAATATAATATCTTGTTAATAGCTAAAGGTTGTCTGACAAGTGTTTCTTATAATAAGTTCTGCCACATCACAACGATGACGACAAAATATATTTTACAGATCGCAAAAATGATAATGCAGGAGCACAAGAAAAATATACTAAACCAAGTAGTATTTGACCCCTTTCCTTACCCAATCATAAGGTACGTTCTATGCGTTTCGGATATAATTTAAGTAGTGAAGACGATTGCCAAAACGCGGGTCTAAAGTGAGCAACCTTTATCGCTTAAAGTGATTTTTATGAAGGCTAATCAGGCTGCTGTATCGTTCAACGACTCTTTTGATGTAAGCAGCTCGAGAAATTATAAGCTCACTACAACAATTCACCAAACCTATTACTTGGTCATGTTGAATAAGAGCTTAAAAATACAAGGGTCATTAGAAAGTCACGTTAAAGTACAGAACTTTGTTGGTCGTCAAGCAACTTATGACTACAATAGTAATGCACTTATTTTACGCAGATCCTTATCTTTTACAAAGCAATGTTTAAGAAATAAAAAAACATTCTTGAATTGCATCTTAACCACTTCGAGGTGGTTATCATCAGCCTAAAGCTACTGAATTGGTTCTACTGTTATAGAGTAACTAGTTATAATACCTGTGCACGCACAAGGTTTTGACAAAAAAAAAATTGTATCAATGCTAAATATTATTTCTTTAAAGGTAATTACATATAATTATATACTTATGCACGAGTTTTTCATTATTCATTATATCCGTTAGAATTTTGTATAATCAAATTTTGTAAAAAAAAATTTTGTTAGATAACTCAAGATTCAACTATATTTAGCTAATATAGACGTTGATGTTCCTATTTAAATTTCACTATTGATATTATGATGTACATAATGCACATAATAAACGTTGATAAAGTTAAAATATACTCCTTATTTGAAGACAAAAGATTCTTTACATACTAAGGGATAAATCTCCACCCTCCATTTTTATTTGATCTACTGGATGAGATTAATCCCTACAATTTAAAAAACCCATTTTCATCATTTTTTTTCAAATATTAATATGTTTCAAACCGTTAATCGTTAAGCGAAAAAAAATATATCATCGCGACGAGCATTTAATTATCTTTCTATAGATAGGCACTTTTATATACTTTCGACAAAAAAAAATCGTATTTTTCACGCTTTTTTAAGTTTTTTTTTTTCGCTTTGAAATTTGCATTAAAAAAATCATATATGATAAAACACTAATTTGAATATCACATGTGATATTAGTTTAATATCATATATGATATGTAATATCACATGTGATATTAGTGTAATATCACATGTGATATTAGTGTAATATCACATATGATATTACATATCATATATGATTTAACACTAATATCACATGTGATATTCAACTTAGTGTTTTATCATATATGATTTTTTTCATGCAAATTTCAAACGTAAAAACAAAAAATACGAAAAACGTGAAAAACGAATTTTTTCTTTTAAAGTATATCAAAGTGTCCGTCTATAGAAAGATAATTAAATGCTCGTCACGACGGTGTAAATATTTTCGCTTTAACGATTAACGGTTTAAGAGATATTTAAATTATAAAAAATATGTGAAATAATAAAATGTTTTTAATCTCACCCATTGATTTCTTTTTAAATGGATGGTGGAGAAGAGTCCCTTGATATGTGAGAAAATTTTGGTATGTAAAATAACTCTCCTCTAAAGTTTTTTAAAAATGTTTTCCTACATATCCTTGTATAAATAAATAAATGTTACATGAGTAGTTGTTATAAGTACAATCACGTTTTTTTTCTTCCTATTACAAATGTAGACTTACAATTTGATAATTATATCATCGTTTTCAATAATTTAGCTATATTTAATATTCAAATTTGTGTCCACATTTGTCATACTTTTAATATGAAATAAATGAGTCTTGAAACATATATAGTAAAAAAAATGACATTTATAATCTTATGTATATTTATATGTTGGAGTTTTAAAACAACATATATATTGTATTTTTAAGTTATAGAGTATAGGGGGTATAAAATATAAATGAGTATTTGTTTAATTTTCAAAGTTATTAAAAAACATGAAAACTTATAATATTACACTTAACTCTATATAATTTTTAAAAATTTAACCACTAAAGTTTTATTAATTACATCCTCTTTTTTAAAGTTTTTGTTTTCACAAATTTGACACCATTTTTTTATGTGTTTTTCTTCTCAACCAAATTTCTACACCAGTTGACCAAAATCAATTTAATTTTGACTTTTATTAACAAATCATGTGCCGATTTACGCAAAAAATCAACCTCTCCTATTGGCCCAATTGTTTTTTCAATGAAAAGAGTTATGCAAAAAGACATTGAAATGATGTAATTCTTTTATTATATAAAAGATTACAAACTCAACTTGCAAGCTCAACGGTTTGGGCTCTAACTCAACCAACTCATACAGGTTTAAAAACAACAAAAGTACAACCACAAAGACACCATAATAAACTTCAAGCCATTAACCAAATCATAGCTGCTATTCATTAATTCCCCAAACAAACCACGGCAAAAGAAATTCAAATTTAGCATACATGGAAAGCAAGTAATAATACTTTATGTTCATGTGTCCAAACATAGAATAATCGACAATAGTAAGAAATGAAGATGATAGATATGATATTCCAACAGAAAATCTTCTGCTGATTTTGCACGAGTTTATAAATGATATAGGAGAATGATACTATTTCGGGCCAATGTCCTTAAGAGCACAGATCTGCTCCTCCCCCATTGCAGACATCACACTCACAACAAGATCCTTTTCCTCTGCAAATCCATCATTGATCTGCATTCACACAGTTAGACAACCAAGTCATTAGCAGTAAATATAGAATACTGATCATTATGAACATAATAACTCAATGTAATCGTAGAACACAAAATTTGTAAAAAAAAACTAGACCATAAATGATAAATGTATCGGGTTGTCTTGGCACATACCAAGATAACTTGAGCAATCTTGAGAAGTGCTGCTAATTATCTCTATTAGCTGGCATGTTGTCTAACTATCAAAACATTTTCAAGCTTATACAATGATTTTATCATGCCGCCTATGGTACTATACACCGCAAATTGAAATACTAGTAACATAAGTTGTCATTTCTGGCTAATAGAAGGTAAAAAAATGTTTATTCGTTAACTTTTATGTGCCAGGACAATTGCAGTCTTTCGTTTTGCAAAGATGATGTCCAATCGTCTATTTGCCAAAAAAAAATCCTTGCAATTGATTTATAAAAACAAAATAGTACTTCTTTCTGTGTTTACATAATAGTGTTCAGATCGACATTTGTCTTTTCATTTTGCTTAGATTAGATGTCTGATTCAAACAATGCAATACACCAAGGAAGTACATAAAGAATAACCAAACTTTGAAAGTTAACTTCTACTTCATAATCGCGTTCTTTAAAGACCGGATGATGGTATTTCTAACTCTAGGCACGAAAAACTTGATTTAGAAGTAGTTTCTTCATATTTATTAGAAATCCAAAGATGATTAAACTACAAAAATGTTAACAAAGTCGATATAAAGATCATGTGGTTAAGCAAATAACGAGCAGATAATGACCCAGAATGAAGTTTTATGTCATGACATACCTGTGTAAGGAGAGCATCATCAGTTGGGAGCTTCAAGTCATCCTTAGTGTTGCCATTTTCAGTCAACAAACTCACCTGAGAAGAATTTCTTTCTAGTCAGAGTGGAATAAAAACTTAATAATACGCTACAAAATGATGAATAGAATGGAACGTACAAATCCATCCTCAGAAATATCAATTAGCTGGTAATCAGTACGGTTGACATGAGGAACCTGAAAAACAAATACCAAAAAATGAATGTTTAGTTCTATAAGAATTCTTTATGAAGAAAGAAGGACGAATACAGACAAAGAACAAAATCTTCTTACATCACAATTGTGGGACGAGGGTACGATATCTTCAAGCTTTTTCCCATTGAAGATGTCAATTGCAACAAAGTGACACTTAGCATGACCGTGCTTGCCAGTCTTGGAGGTGGAAACTTCTACAACCTGTTCCAATTTAATAACACCACCAGCAGCATAAGTGTAAGTCAGTCTCAACATACTTATCTACTGTATTAAAAAACGTAGTGCACGCTACTAGCAGACTTAAACATGAAAGCCATAAACTAATCATTGAACATCCAGGACTAAGTTATCAACTTAGCAAATTAATTAAACTAAAAGGGTGTTTGGATTAACTTAGTTAGAAAGCTTATAAACCATTTAATTTTTCCAAACACAATAAAAGCCAAAAAATAAGCTAACTGAAACATGTACCGCCTGACTTACAAAAAAATCGAATTTGTAACAGCTTAATCTGTTTGAAACAAGCTAATTCTAATACGACCTGAGACCATCAAAGACAAAAAAGAGTATAATTCTATTAAAAGTTACATAAAGTAACTGTTTAAGCACTTACATAAGCAATCCTAAACACTCTCTGAGGGCGTGTTTGGCTAAGCTTATGTTACATAAACCACTTATGACATACAGATCATGATCTTATAAGCCATTGCTAAGTGTTTGGCTTAGCTTATCATAATTAATAGAGTAGAATAACAAAAAAAGTACATGAACATTAATTGGGTGTAAATTTTAAATGAGGGTATAAAAGTTTTTTTTATATATTATCCTTGTATAATCCCACCCTTCCTCAAATATGCCACAAGGTTTGGGCTAACCAAAACCCCCTTATACAAGCTCATAAGCCCACTCATAAAAGCTTAGCCAAACACTTAGTTTAGGCTTATTTAACACAAACAAGCTAATAAGCCCATCATATAAGCTTAGCCAAACACCCCCTTAATACACAAAGCAAAAACTCATCAACTCAAAAGTGAAAAAATATGATTCACATCAAACCAAAAAGTCGAATCCCGTGGATTTAAACTCAATCCATCCATCTCCAAAACAACAAAAACAGCCTTAGGAGGTGTTTGTTTAAGCTTATTTATGTTTCAAAAACTCATTATTTTCAAGCAAACTTATAAATCATAAGCTGAAAGCTTATAAGTTAAGATAACTAGACAAAAAGTTCCAACCCAATGTAACAGATCTATGTCAGTGTTTTTTAAATCAGTGCATGTGATTAATAACTCGTAACCCTAAATAATCTATGAATATTCAACCCAAACCCTAATTTTCAAATCAAAGCAAAAATAAATCAGACAAGTTCATAACCATAATAAATCAAAAATAAAAGACCTTGCAGGCACGGTTTTTGATGACGATGTGACCACCCTTACGGATAGTACCAGCTTGCTGAGGGTAGGTTTTGGAAGCACCGGCATCGGCCTTTGACTCAAACTGATGCTCTTCGTCAGACATACTTAATTGATTTGATTTGATTTGAAGAAGAGCAAATTTGGGGGTTTTTGTTTCAAGTGAGGGGGGGAGAACTCGGTTCTAGGGCCGGTTGGTTTGGATAGATTTATATTAGCGTTTCGGCTACGCATTCCATCGCACACGTGTTTTTTTTTTTTTTTTTAATTTATTCGTGGGCTTTCTATTCCTTTTCAAAGTGTGGGTTGTGGGGTACAATTGGGCTTTGCTTATTCAGGTGCCCAAACTTGGGTATTTGGAACAAGAGAAAATTATCAAAAGATGTCAAATATCTAAGGTTGGTCCACACTTTTATCATCTTTTTCTCATTTAGAGCATGCTTAACTGCTTAACTGCTCGACTCCACTCAAATTTTGACACGTGTTATTCTTTTGTACTTTTTTTTTCAAAAAAAAATACAAAAGAATGAAAGGTGTCAAAATTTGGGTGGAGTCGAGTTAAGCAGTCAAAGGAATGAAACGTGTAAAAATTTTGGTGGATTCGAGCAGTTTAGCAGTTGACCGTGCCCTAAATGGGAAAAAGATGATAAAAGTGTCTAGAAAATGGACCAACCTTAGATATTTAGCCTCTTTTGGTAATTTTCTCTTTGAACAATTGGGCTTTGCTTATTCGGGTAATCGGGTAGACGTGAACACGGCTTAAAATCACAGAAACTATGTGATTATCACACATGAAAATGAATGAAGGAGAATTAAATTTATGTGAATACATGTCAAATGCCATTATCTTCTTGTTAGGAGGACGAAAACTTGAGATCTTAACGTAAATTGTGTCTGAATTTGCATAAATTCGATGAGCCATAAAGTGCTTATTTGAATTACATCTACAACTACGCCTAAACAAATCTATTTCTAGAACTACGCCTACACTAATCCTTCGAGGTTTGGCTTATCTTCATGTTCTTAACCCAATTACACTTTATAGAAATTCGATATGAAACAACATATTTGTCAATAGAAATTATGGAATGGCATAAATGCTCGAGAATTTAGGGCCCGTTTGGTTTGTTGCTAGGAATCACAATTGGTATCGGATTTGGTATGAGGCAGAATGACAATAGATATAAAAAAAAGTGTATCATTACGATTTTTTATGTTTTGATGATAAAATATGGTATGAAAAAGTGTATAGATATTTGAGTTTTGTAGTGAAAAAGAGAGGGGCCCGCGGGAATAAATTTCATAGACACCAAATTGGTGTGTAATTAGTCACTATGGTACACCAATTTTATTCCCGGACCCATTAAACAAACACATTTAATCGGAATGAAATCCATAAACCCATTCCGATAGGGCCATACCAAACGCACCCTTAGATTATCGGTTTGATTCTTAGCCTTGCTGCCAAAAATTCCATGGGTAAATCATGTAGTTACATTTTGAATTGTCTGTGTTTTGTTCAACTATAATTTGATAGCGCTCCTAGTCGGTTCATTGCATTGCATTGCAGGAACTCTTGAATCATTGCTTTTGTATGTGATTATCATGGTTCATTACTAGTGAATATCCTTTACAATGGATGTTTAAATTTATTTACTTTTTCACTTCTCAATTCTTAAAATTTCATGGCAAATTAATCAATAACTTTTAGAGCTCAAAAATAAAACATGTTACGAGTTAAACTGTAAACATCTATTACAAAATACAAAAGATAACACTAATAAATTGTCAAGAGTAAAGTCCAAAATACATCCCTATGGTTTGTCCTGTGTATCGCTTTACATCCCTAAACTTTTTTTTGGCACAAAATCATCCCTCCGTTAGTAAAGTTGGCACAAATACATCCCCCTGTTAGTAAAATCAGTTAGTGGAGACTAACGGTGCAAATATTTCTCCGTTATCTCCTAACGGAAGAGAAAATATTTGCACCGTAGGACTAACGATGCAATAAAATAAATTACATCGTTAGTCCTTAGGACTAACGATGCAATAAAATAAATTGCACCGTTAGTCCTAAGGACTAACGGTGCACTCCACCGCCACCTACCACCACCAGCCACCTTCACCGCCACCTACCACCTCCACCGCCACCTCCACCCACCACCACCCAAAGCCTCCACCCCCCACCTCCACTGCCGCCACCCACCGCCACCACTTCCATCACCACCCACCTCCACCGCCACCTACCACCTCCACCTCCACTTCCACCCACCACCACCCAACGCCACCACCCCCCACCTCCACTGCCGCCACCCACCGCCACCACATCCATCACCACCCACCTCCACCGCCACCTACCACCTCCACCGCCACCTCCACCCACCACCACCCAACGCCACCACCCCCACCTCCACTGCCGCCACCCACCGCCACCACCCACCTCCACCGCCACCTACCACCTCCACCGCCACCTTCACCCAACGCCACCACCCCCAACCTCCACTGCCGCCACCCACTACCACCACTTCCACCACCACCCACCTCCACCGCCACCTACCACCAACGCCACCACCACTCCACCACACACCACCACCGCCACTACAACCACTTCACTACCACCATCACCGCCACTACTACACCATCACGGCGGGTGGGGTGGCGCGGCGGTGATGGTGGGGTGGCAGCGTGGTGGGATGCTGATGGTGGTAGTGGCGGTGAACGCGGTGGTGGTGGTAGTGGCGTGGAGTGCACCGTTAGTCCTTAGGACTAACGGTGCAATTTATTTTATTGCATCGTTAGTCCTAAGGACTAATGGTGCAAATATTTATTGCACCGTTAGTCCCCACTAACTGATTTTACTAACAGAGGGATGTATTTGTGCCAACTTTACTAACGGAGGGATGATTTTGTGCCAAAAAAAAGTTTAGGGATGTAAATTGATACACAGGACAAACCACTGGGATGTATTTTGGACTTTACTCAATTGTCAAAGTTACTTTTTACCATTAACATGATGAAATCAATAAATTCTTCCATGATGTTACACTTACAGGTAATGAACTATTTGATAAAGTACCATACTTTCTAACAATTTTAATGCAGTATCAATCTAATGTGTATGGCCGTATGGGCTTTGCCTTTAGCCCTTTATACAGCCTAAAGTCTCCCCAGTCTACATATAACATGTATGTCTGTGTACTAGATGTCTAGATATAAGGACTATCTTCATATTTTTTCTAAGGTAAATTTATTGCTGATGAAATCACGTTTATACATGTTTTTATATAAGAAATACCCGCATTTTAGCTTAATAAAATAACAAAGTTATGGTTTTAATTACAAATATTACGTCTATTTGTTATTTTATTTTGAAGGTACGTTCGAGAATTGATGGAGCAAATGAGGAGCAAAAGTGGTGATTATTGATAAGATTAGAAGATATTTGAAAAGATTAAAGAGAAGCCCGAGATGAAAGCTCAAAGATTGTTGCTAGATTTAAGCCCAAATTTCAATATGTTAGAAGCAAAATTCGGCCAGGCACAAAGGAGAATAAAAGAACTAAGGGTGCAACATATGACACCATTGGGCTCATAGTCCAGTGGTAAGTTTTCTCCTTGCTATCTTGGAGGTCATGAGTTCAATCCTTCCAAAGACCAATTTTCCATATTATTTTCTTGCTATCCCCGCTTCGCCACGTGTCAGGCCATTATTGGCCAGCCATCACTCGTGGGTCCCTCCAACTCCAACGGCATTAAATGCCAACGGTCAGAAATCAAAAGTCTACAACGGTCCATAAATGCTGAAGGAGATTATAAATTGAGAGGAGCTATCTTTTTTATTTTTGGCTACAACAACTTTTTTTTACTTCCAGTTCTTTTATGTCATTTGCTTTCAATTAAACATGTAGTATTCAAGACTTTTTGTATAAGCACTTATAAGTGTGTACGTGTATTTTGTGTTTTAAGATTTTACTTAATTAGTATCTTAGCTCAACTACTTTCTCTCGTTAGCTTATTTATTGCTTAGTTTTGACTTGTTTTATATAAAGTTTATGATTTTAATAATTTTATAGTTTAAATGTTATAAAGTTTAAATCTTTTTATAAAATTTATCATTTTTAGTCTTTTAAATTCATAAAATTTACATCTTTTAGTTTAAAAACTCGATTTTGTCAAGCCTTTTTATTAAAGTTTTTAACTTTACGCATTTTTAGTTTAAAAATTAGTCTTACAAATCAAGTGTTATCATTTTTAAGCTTTTCACCTATGAAAGTTGCAATCTTTATCCTAAATCTCACCTCAAATTAACATAAAGTTTCAAGCTTTGGATGATTAGTAGAAGGTTAAGGGTTATTGAAGAGTTATTAAGGATAATTATTGGGTATTAAAAAGTACTTCGGGTTAAGTATGGAGCTTGATGTGGTTTTAGTTTAGTGTTCTTATCGTCGCCGTTATGCTTAAACCATATCCGGTGCTCTCTTATCCTTATTTTTACCTTCTTTTTATTATGTTAATTGCTATGTTTCGTTTAATTAGTTTTGCCATGCTTAGTTTTGTTTTTATGTCTTTTAGCTTTAGTAGGATATTAGAGTAGAATTTTCCATTTAGCTTATCTCGTAGTTTATCTTTAGCTTTCCTTAGTTTTTATAGCCTTAGATTCCATTTAATTTTCCTTTTAGTCTATAATTATTAAAAACCCAAAAATAGCGATATCTAAGCATCCAACAAGAACTAAAACGCGTGTCTCAAATCCATCATTCCTTTAGAACGACAACTCGGGAAATCAATGCTTACCGTGATACTTAGGTATTTAGGTTCGTATCCGTATCTTTCCCTCATCCTTACAAATTACTTTTGGTGTGCTCCAACGATAACATCAATTGCCACAACTAACGAAACACACCAACTAAAATACATTGAATTAATAATCACACCACTCTTCTCTACAATCACGAAATAAGCGTGACAAGCAAATTAATTTCTGCCAACTACACTAAAGATTTAAATTTTAACAACAATTAGGAAACAAAGCATATGAATGCTTTGTCAGCAACTTCAAACTTCAAACACACTCGTAAATCTATAAGTAGAATCTCACGAGCAAGCACACCAAAAGTAAACACAGAAACACAACAAAGCTGATAATATTCCGGCCTAAACCAAAGCCTCAAAACACCACCTCCTACAGGAAGGAGAAGCAGCAAAAAAGGTCCAAAAAAGGAGCAGAAAGGCAGAATGTAACCAGCAAGTGGCTTTGGTGGTTTTTACATGGTGGGTGTCATTTGATCAAAACACAAATCCAAAAATGCATAGCTCAAAAATTTTTGTTACTACGTTATGCATGCAACGTTTATAATCAGACGGGACAGTAATTGCAGTTAAACACCTATTAATAAAGTCTACACTAGAAACCCGTTAATTTGACCATGGAATTGGCATAATCTCAGCTGTAACACCCCAACCCGGCAAGGGTAGAAGTGTCACATTCTGGTGTCATATCAGAACATACAATAAAATATTTACAAACGAAAACCTTAAAAATGAAGTATCAAAACATATACACAATTGACTGACAAGAAAATACAATATCCAGAATGAATTAAAATCCCAAAACAAAAGTTCTTCAAAATAAGCCCCAAAGTAATAAGGTGCTAGGGTTGGTCCACTCAGATACTCTAACTCTCACCATCGGGCCCATCTTCAACCCTAAAACCCTACGTAGAAAAGAAATGCTACTGAGCTTAAAAAGCCCAAAGGAATGATATAACAAAAAAAGCTAAATAAATTCCAAATGCAAAATGAAACAAAGGGAACGGATAACAAAGTCACAAATAAAATGAGAACAATGAGTCAATGAAGATCCCAGGTAACACAATTATATAGATATCCAAAGAATGATAACAAGGAGAACGAAGCAAAGCAAAGCATCGATGAAATATAAACAAGCACATACAAACCATACATACAAGAATCAAACATAAGCAAGCATAGCAGCGTTGCATCCACACAAACATATATGTCATACAATCAAATCAGATATCAAGACATACAAGCCAAACAGATATCTACATGAAAACGGAAGCAATTAATTAATAAGTGAGCATGACAATTCACACAGGTCAAAACCCTTAGTTGAAAACATAACCAATACCATAACAACGGAAGTACTAACAAAGAAATAACACATGGCAATACACGTAATAAGTAGGAATATAGTATAAACGATATAATTAAATGAATTAAAGACATAGCAAGGCAACTAAACAAATTAAAAAAACCGTGACGCCACAAGTGAACCATTTACCTAATCAAACCGTGAGCATAGACGTAAATGTAAACATGGCGGGTAAACAATAAGCGTATAAGGACACAACGAATAGTCATAGTCCACGGAATTAATCG
>OU343224.1:221244018-221331546 GCA_910596185.1 Chrysanthemum makinoi
TTTATAAGGACCACCACACCATTGACAAACCAAGAAGGTGGAGGATAAGACATAGAAAGAATCAAAGGTTAACAGAGGGTAAGAAATGAAGAATCAAAAAGGTAAGAGGGTAAAGAGGGATATTTTTGGTATTTTTGAAAACATTGATGATAAAACAAAGAATGAAAATATTTTTATGCTTACAACACTTTAGGAAAAGTGTTAATGAACTTTGATTTTTTTATAATCCTTTACAAAAACTTTTACAAATGATGGGTATGTGCAAGAATGAATCTGGAAATGCTTAAAACACGCTTTACAAGCCCGGCAATGGGCGCAAAAATTTGATCTGGCTGAACCGTCAAGTTATCTCACGCAAGCTAGCCACTTGTGAATGACCAACCGTAAGAAACTCAAAACAGCTCACACACCAATGCAATTTAAGATCAGAGGAATATAGTGTATTCCTGGGTCGTTAAGTCCCACGGAGGATGAATTGGTGTTTAAACAACTTTAGATGATAGAATGATCACTAAGGATAGTGATCAGTAAGGATATTGATGGAAAATTATACCTAAAGAGAAAATCTACAAATTAAAGCGACTTAAATGCAAATTAAGAAAATTAAAAAGATAAAATATATTAAATAAACGCTATCACTATTTTTACAGATCGATGAACGTTTATTTTATAAAACAAAATAACTTAAATAAACTATATTAACTAAAACGTAATCCTAAATTACCTAAAAACGTGGTTTAAAATAAAACGAGCGTACGCTTAAAATTACGCCACTGGAGCTAAGCAAAAACGTAAAATTTATGAAATAAAAGGGCCTACAAATGTAAAACTAATTTTCTAATGCATTATATGACAAAAGAAAATTTTAGAAAAAGATTTATATTTTTTTGACTTTTATATTTTTTATTATGAATTAATTACTATAAAACACTAATTAAATGTTTAAAAATACTAAAACTTATTAGAAAAATCTGAAACTTTTTATAAAATACTTATTACTAATACAAATTTATTAAAATTACAAACTGAAAAAGCTACTACGAATAAGCTACAATGCTAAAATTGCTTAAAAGTAAAAACTGTGAAATGCCACTTAAAGAATTAATGTTGCAACTAAATAACCAAGAAGGTCTCTAGTGCGCTTGGTAGAGAGGTGTGTGCTGTGTGCGTGGTCTTTGGCAGGAGGTACTGAAGTTCAATTCCCAGCAGCCATGTTTTTGCAACTATTTATTTTTTTTTTTTTTTATTTTACAAACTTATTAAGTACAATAAAATAAGCATTTTTTATAACTACAACTTTTATAAAAAATGACTAATAAGTTGAGAATAAACTATGATTTCTTTGACAAGAGGCTTTAAGAATAAATAAGAACAAGGATTAAACTAAGTTGGCTAAAAAGCTAATGAATAAGCAAAATTGTAAAATGGAAATAAGCTAAATACTCATAATAAGCTAGTTTGACAACTGGAAAAGCATAATATCTTAAAAATAAGCACTTAACAACTCCAAACAAGCATAAGTTAAACTGCTTTTGCAGGACACGCTTTTGAAAAAGGACTTGAAAGAAGTCGATGAATAAGCACCAATAAGCTAATTATAAGTGAACTACTATTTTTCTAATTTTGTTAAGCAGCTAAAATTTAATATCCCAAAAGGATTTAAGCTAAATCTTAGTAATAAACACACACACTAAAAATTCTAAAGTTTATTCAAAAACCTATTTAGGAAATTTTACTTTTAAAGAAATGAACTAGTTTGACTTTTATGAATTTATGATCTATTCTACTAATTAAATATGTTATACTAAGTTGTAATATGAATTATTTAAGCTAAAGTACAAAGTTAAAAGCTACCTTGATGAGATATGCATTCTTAAATCTTGACAGTGGACTGCAAGTTAAGATTAGAAACTAACTTTGACTTTTTATCAAATGAGGACTATGTTTTATTGTTTGACTAAGCTAATAGATACTAGTATGACATGAGACAATAACAAACAACATAAAACATAAGCTAGAATGCAACTAAATTAGCAAATCCAACGCCTTTAGAAACTCGCTTTGATCTTTTTCAAAGCTTAACAAAGATTTAGACTATTAACTAGATTGCAAACCTTAAATAATCATATATTAGGACTGAATAAATATAAAATAATGCTTATAGCAACATAAAACTTTGGATTGAGACTTATGCTAATATGACTTATGAAAAGGAGATTTTTATTATCTATCAATTAAAAAGAACAAGCTTCTGGTTTAAAGGTTTCAATACACTTAATTGTGCCTAATTAACATGGAAAAACAAATATTAGAGCTTATGACTACCTTGTACAGTGAAATGAGAGATTAGTTTAAAAGGCTTACTAATGATTCCAAGTAAAAAAATGAGAACCAAGAACTGAAATCACTTCCTATGGCTTCCCATGAAGCTTTATACCCAAAAGCAATCCATTTTCAACCTTGCTTCAATCTCTGGCATCCTCTCCATGGCATTTTTTATTTTCTCACTATTTTATCTTGATTTTTGTGAATTTTTCTATTTTGAATCTAAACTGAGTTTTAAGGATACTAAAGCTTAGAAAAACTTTTATAAGAGCTTATATGAGCTTTTGAATGCTTAACAACAAAGTATAACAATATTTAACTTATCATGAAATTTTCTTGATCTTGAAATTTTACATAAACTGGAAATTAAAAGAAAACTTGAAATTGATTCTTGAAATAGGTTTATAACACTCTGAAATCATTAAAACAGGGTACTAGTAAGCTTAAAATTACACTAATATTTGAAAATTACATAATACGACATAAATTAAACTAAACTACACTACTTGGCCTTCTCCTCTGCTTCTATCTCTTGTTTTATAGCTTTTTCAGACTCTATGTCTACCTCTGGTCATTTCCCACTTGATTGCACCTTTGATTTCATCCTCATCGTCCATGTGTAAATTTGCGGGAAAAGTCATGAAGTGGTAGTAGCATTAAATGAGGTGGGGGGGGGTTTGGTTTGCAAGGTGGAAAGGTTGAGGTGAAAGGTAGGTATGTGCTGGAGAGATAAGGGTGATGAGGTGGTAGTGAAACCATGGCGGTTTCTCGGGTTTAACAGTGGAAGGAGAAAGGGATGAATGTAGTACCGGCGTTTTATTTAAAACACGGGGTGGTTTGGGCTTTGTGGATTGGGCCAAGAGGCCGGGTTTAATATAGGATCCGTTTGGTTTAGTTAAACAACATAAGGACCATATATGTAATTCTCGATTTTTGAAGGACTGAACTAGTAACTTTTCCAAAGCTAATCAAAGGGCCAAACCTGCCATATAATAATAACACAAGGACCAATGTTGATAAATTTAACATTTAAAACTTTAAAAGGACCTTAATTGTTATTTTTGGATTTTGAGGGACTAAAAGTGTCATTTTGTGATTTTAAACTTTAAAGGTTTATTTTGACAACTTTTGAATCCTATGGACCTTAAATGACATTTTACAAGTTTTTGAATTACCAGGGACTAAATTTGACAATTTTTTGAAACTTGGGGACTAAAACTCAATTATGCAAACTTAATACGCTTTTTCACCGATTTTGATGTTTTTGCATTTAAAACACATAAAACACTGATTTGTAATATTTTGGATCATTTTGATGTGTTTCGAGTGTTTTAGATGTTTTATTCTAACAAGATAAAATGATGAGTATTTAGACACTCATCAATCCCCCACACTTAGATATTGCTAGTCCCTAGCAATGATTTAAACTTTAATGGATTTTTAAAACTCTTTACCAAAAGCCATCACTTCTGGAGTAGCCAAATGTTTCAGTTCAAGTAAGAACCTTGGTACAATGATAACCAAATGATTTATTGGCAAATCATAAACCATATAACGGATTTGATGTCTTTACCGAAGCCGTACCCTTCTCGACTAGCCAACTCTTAGATAAATTATCAATTATCTTTGGTGAGTGAATACCAATTATGGATTTCCACAGCCTTTACCACAAGCCATAACCTTGTGGGCTAGCCAACTCTTCACTTATTAGGATATGGTGAGTTGAGAACCACAATTTGGGCAAATGCAAGCCGTCAACGGATTTGAGATATCTTTACCAAGAGCCGTTTGCTCCTGGATTAGCCAATCCTTATGTCGGTTAGACATGGTGGACTGATTACCATTTGTTGTGTTTAGTACATAGTACTTCCACTAAAAAAAATTTTTAAATTTGGCCATTTTGGGGAAAAAGGGACTAAAAGGGTACATTTTATGATCAAATTCGCCGAATTTCCCCACACTTCCTAGAAATGAATATTGTCCTCAATATTCAAAGTACCAGCTGTTATGTCGAAACTTAGAACGTAAAAAGATAACATTACTAGCTAAGTGCAGAAACACAAGTTATTCCTTTTTTTAATATTCACAATTTTCATTCATTCATTTTTAACATGGGCATCTCCCACACTAGGTGGTACACACGGGTGAAAACCCATGTTAAGCTACTGTTTTTGATTATCGAGTCGCTAGCTTGACTCGACTCATTAATTGGTTCATGGGGAAGTAAGTGGAAGAGACAATTCCATCGACTTTCATTCAAGATGTTTATAAACATTGAAGTACGTGAAAGTTCCACAACCGATGAGATATAGAGCATGCAACCGGCCACAAATGGTACATGGAAATGCCGGGGTCAAAGATAATGTCTTCATTCCCAAATGAGTGAAGAACAGGGGAAGTGACAGAATATATGAAGAAAAGAAAGAAAATCATGATAACAATCATGATTAACTCTTCATCCTCAATAGGAGAATTCATGGTTTCATGAATCTCCTCGTTAAGCTCGGGATCAAGACATATTATGGGTGTGTCTAGATCAAAGTAGAAATTATCATACTCCGGCGGAGATATGATATGAGTGAGTTCACCAGCGAACTCCTCGTGAAGAGAATCAATCACAAGATGTAAATCTGTGAATTCCCTGTCCAATCGTAGGCTCATCATATCCTCAACTGAGTATCAAAGAGTGGATTCTCGAATTAAAGTGAATTCACGAGTCAATCAAATAGAGGATTGTGAGAGTTGTTTTGAATGTTTCAGAACAAAGTGATTAACATTCTCTATTGGACTGTTGGGATAAGAAGTGAGTGAACGATCATTATCAAGGAGACTTTCAGCCTCTCCCGATCAACTTTGAAATCGAAAGATTATCACTACTTTCCGATGAAAGTGGATTGGTGTGAGTGAGTTCATATGTGAACTCCTCAAGATGATGATCAACATCGCCTCAGGGAGAGATGTCTCAACATACTCGATGTTTTCATAAGAAGTACAATCGTCGCTAACATCAGAGAAAGTTTCAAAATGATCTTTTGAACACTCAAGAGGGGAAAGAGAATCACATATATGATCGGTTCCCTGTGACTCGGGTTTAGGACAAGGTTCTCAACACTAGACTTTATGAATTCGTCCAATTCCTTTTCAGAACAAGTCAAGATGCTCGTCCCCCATGTTTAGAGAGTGAGTGGGAGCTTCGGGTGTGATAACAATAGACTGAGGGAGTTTAGAAGGACTAGCATACATATGTTTAATACTTTCCATTTGTTCTTCTGCTAGTAATTCCATTATAGTCTTTTCTCCCCATTGTTCATGGAATGAGTTTCAACTGATGAACTTGATGAACCATTATAAAATTGTAGGATATCAAGGATATCTTCATCATCATCGTCATCGGGAATGAAACGGAATCGAGAGCTAGATTTGGTCGCTTTTTGCAATTGATTCCCTAACAGATTTTTCAAAGGCAATCTGGGAATCTAATTTAGCAGTCCGTTCTTCAGCTAACAAAACTTCCATGGATTTCCATTGATACGCGAGGATGCGTAGTCAACAGAAGCTTGTTCGGGGAGTCTTGTGCAAGCGCGAGTGTTATGAGGGCCACAACATTGCTCACACAAGGAAGAAACTTTGTTCACTTGGCGTGAAGACTTAGGATTTTCGTAAGAGCTCATTAGGAATTTAACTTGATCTTCAAGCTCGAGCATCCTACGGTCGGAAGGTTGTGAGTCAAGGGAAGGCAAGGAGATTGCCTTTACGGTTTTGGGCAACTCACGGCGGTCATTCCAACTTTCGTTGTCATAGAGAGCAAGGTCCTCTATTATACCCCATGATTCTTCCATGGTGAGATCACTAAGCCCACCCCGCTTGGTCAATGGATCGCTAGTGGGGAAATTGACATGATCGAGAAGATTTGGACTGAAGCCAAAGATCAATGCCGCAGACGAGGGAATCTATGGAGTAAGTCCTTGAATCGAGTCCATGCTTCGTAGAGAGATTCACCTTGACGTTGTTTGAACATCAAGATATCATTCCTAAGCTTAGTGGTTCTCCCCGGTGGGAAAATTGAGCAAGGAAGCGAGAGGTGAGATCATCCCAACTTGAGATGGAGCCGGCGAAGTCGCTTCGCCAATTACTAGCTTGGTCCCGTAGAGAGAATTGGAAGAGACGCAGACGCTGCGGTCTCCCGAAAGTAGTAGCATCGAGGTCGATGGAATCGACAATTTTAAGGAAATCCTTTAAGATGCGTATAGGATCTTCATAACTAAGTCAATGGAATGCACATCCGCTTGCACCAACCGGATGGTGTCCGGATCGCAGGGTCGTATTGGGCTTCTTGGTCGAAGCTCAATGGTGTTCCTATAGCCTAGGTTGTTTGGTCTCAGTATTCACCAAGAGTACGGCCTTACATGGTCAGGTGGGTTGATTAGTGGTGGTTGTTTATCACCTTCCATGATGAAAAGTGATGGGATTACTAACAAAGGTCACGTAAGAAGGGATAGACTACGAGGAAGCTAAAAATGGGAAAAAAAACTTACTTGATAGGAATCAAGCAAGGGAACCTAAACGAGGGGGACTCCTAACTAGCTATTCTATTCCTGCTAGCCGCTAAAACTTGATACGCTTACACAAGCTGCTCGGGGTCAAAGGAACTTCCTTTTCGGTCGATCGTTTTTCAACACCCTAGGCAAGGAACCTAATCATTGTAGTGTAGTATTAGGTAAGCCATCGAATTGATATCGTTCTCTAGGGGAATAGGAATGCTAGTGAGAAGTTACTACGCTAAGGTGGGGTTGAGGAAGATTATTTTTTATCTTTTTATATTTTTTTAGAAAATTGGAAAGGTACGAATCTCGGGGTTTGGATTTGGGGGTTGGTATTTCTACCGATTACTCTACTATTATCTAATTATCGAATTAACTAAGGTGAGTCTATGTCTATTGTTGTGTGCTCGTATGATGATTAAAAATGTATTTGCTTAGGCTTTATTACCCCCTAGTTATCTCCTATTGATGGTTGAATTGTCCTTATTATTAATCGTGGTTGTGTCTCTAAGGTCGTAGGGTATGCGCTTATCCCTAACTCTTTGAAGCTACCAAAGGTTAATGACTACAAAATCTCTAGGATTTATAAACTTTAACTCTAAGGTATTCTTTGGATGTATAGCCTACAATTACTCTAGGTGATTATAAACTAAGGTCCAACAAAGATTAATCAAGCATTAACAACACAACTAATGACCTATCGCAATACTAGGTCAATCACAATTAAGATAAGAGACAACCAATAATTATTCAATAATTAAGTTTCATATTACCCAAAGAACACACAAGTAAATTAGCCTGATGGGGAACATGCAAGCATACACACAATCAATTGAATACATAATTAAATTAATGAAGTAAAACACTTATCTTGATGTAAGATAGTGTATAGAACCCTAAAATACATGTAAACACCTTGGTTCGTTTAGGTTTTACTCCACAAAACTACATACTCAAAAATAAAAATTTGGTTTCTATATATAAGGTTACAACTGCGACGGCATCACTTCTTAATTTGTGACGCCGTCGTCGCCGCCATTAGGTTTCGCCTCCACGTTATCATTGTGACGACGTCACCTTATGTCCGTGGACGCCGTCGCCTGAGTCTCTCGACCGCCCGATCAAATCTAGGCCGCTCGAGCCGTGACACCCTACTCTTTAAAACCTGATGCCGCCACTTGAAAAAAATGTCAATTTGCTCTCTCAGTCGTCACAAAACTTGTTCCGACGGTGTCACAAGTATAACTCGACACCGTCTTCGGCCAAAGAAATTGAGTGTCTCGATTCTTGACTTTGGCCATTTTCGTGATATTCGCTTTTCGTCCAATAAGTGTCATTCCAAAGAATTTGCCTTCAGACCTAAAAAGTGAAAAGGAACGATATTAAGTAATAACGGATACAAAAGTGATCAAATAAGGGCTTAAACGACCCCTCAAAAAGGTACATTTTAAAACCTTATCAGAAATCACAGATTCACTAATACGTCACAATATCAAATCAGTACAAGGTATTGAACCATTCGACTTCAAGTACTCTATGTTCGAAACTTTCAAATGCTCAACCCAGATGAGGAGCACATGTTTTAACTAGATTCCTACCGTTAACACTCAATTTCACACAAATTTAACTCGACTAGATATTAAATGAATTTAGAGTTCACTAGTTCGTAAGTATGTTTCGATATCAATGTGTATGGTTAATTGCCGCTGAAATTCATTCATTACACGCTTCTTTTCGATATTTATAAATATTTAAGTGCCAATAACATTAGTTCATTTTAATCTTTTCTTCTTATAATGGTTAATAACTCAATATCATAAAATTTTGACTAATACTTAAACCTCCTACACAACTATATGTAAAATTTGTAAACTAGAAATCCATCATAATTATAAAAAAAGGTACATTTGACTTATAATAGTCAAATGTATCATACATGAATTCTGGATATACAAAACCAAAAAATTCAACTTAAATTATCATAATGAAAAGCACTAGCTCAATAATTTCGAATCAAAATTGAATTCAACTAAACAAAAAGGGACAATGATTTAGGGAGTGTTTAGCATGATTTAGGGAATGGTGACTGATGAGTATGCAAATACTCATCATTTTTGTACCTTTTAGACTGCCAAAAACATCCAAAAACACCTGTCAAAGCATCAAAATGATAAAAATATCACAAATAAGTGTTTTATGTGTTTCAAAAGCAAAAATACCAAAAGGTGTGAAAACGTATCAAGTTTGCATAATTGGCAGTTTTAGTTCCCCAAGTTTCAAAAGTTGTCAAAACTAGTCCCTGGTAAATCAAAATAAAGAAAATTATCATTTAAGGTCCATGGGATTCAAAAGTTTTCAAAACAAACCCTTCAAAGTTTAAAAATTACAAAATGACAACTTTAGTCCCTAAAATTTAAAAATTGTCAAAAATAGTCCTTGGTAAATTTAAAAAAAATGAAAATAATCAAAAGTAAACCTTGTACTATTCATAAATGGCATAAATGGTCCTTGTGTTAACCTTGAAAAATTGCGTGTTTAAACCCTCAACTTTGCGAAATTACAAGAATGGTCCTTGGTTATTAATTCCAAATCCAAAACCAAACCGACCCTTTTTTGTTATTAACCCAAACACAAGCCCAACCCAATCCACTTGAACCTTGGACCATGACCCTTGAGCTTTTTGAACCAGTCCAAAACCCATTTGAACCCCCCAATTGAACCCCAGCTTATTAATAATCCTCACCCACCAAACTGGTTTACCAACCAAAACCCGCCTTCACTGTTCATCTTCCTCACCCACGCCTGCAACCCAAAACCAGGGTGGTTTTCACCACCACCTCATCACCCCAGCTGTCTACCCACTCTCTTCCACCTCCACATCCTCCCAAAACTCTTTAATTACAAAAACCTGCTACTCCCACTCAAATGACTTTTTGGCGCCAAAATGCCAAATGGACGGTTGTGATGAATTCAAAGGATCCAAGGGTTGAAATGAAGTGGGAAACATTCAGAGGTCGACAAGGAACTCAAAAAGATCTTTATAAAGAAGAAATGAAGCAATGTAGATATCTATCTAGTGTATTTTAGTTTATGTAATGTCGACTTAGTTAATTTTAAATTTCCAGTGTATCAATTAGCTTTCAAGCTTTGTAATTCATGTTCTTAGTGTCTAATAAAACTTTTGTAAACCTCAAATTCAGTATTAAGTCCTCTTTTCCGTTTATGCAAATTTCCTTGTTAAATTCTCAATATGTTTTAATATTGTTATTAGTTGTTGTTCTGGACTCATAAGCTCATATAAGCTCCTTATAAAGCTTTTTAAAGCTTTTAGAAACTTTAAAATCCAGTTTAGAGTTAAAATTCAAAAATACAAAAAAAAATACTCAAAAATAGTTAGAAAATAAAAATCAATCGGAGAAGATGATCACGTTGAGTGGTAAATTTTGGATTGCCTTGGGTTTAGAAGCTTATTGGGAAGCTGTAGGTTGTGTTCTCAGTTCTTGGTTCTCAGCTTTGTGCATAAACACCATTTGTAAGCAATTTCTTCAAAATTTGCATTTCTTAGTTTAATTGTTTAAAGTGTGTAAATTTTAGCATTATTCTGTCTCATTAGCTTAATTTTATCATATTATAGTTTTTTAGAACAGTCTTTATTCATTTCAGCTTGTTTTGTTCAATTTTCATAAACTAGCTTTAAAACTGTCATTTTAGCATAATATAGAATACCAAGTAATTGTAGTCTAAACTAGTGTTTCTGTGTTCATTTAGGCTTATTAACTCATAACAAGTTGATAAAAAGCAGTTTCAAAAGTCTTTGTACCCATTTGCCTTAAAAACCAAAAATTAGTCTTATTAAAGGGTTGTTTGGATTTGTGAGTGAAAAGTGTGTTAGAGGGTGTTCATGCCATTGTTCTTGTTTGATCTATGTCACATTAGGTTATAGTAGCTCAAGAAACAATAAAACCGCTAAGCTCATTTGAAAGAAAGTCAAAATAGCTTGTGATCACATCTTGTTTATTAACTATGTAGATTTCATGTTCCATAATCATGTTTTTATGTTCATAAGTTGTTATTATTGATCAAACTAGTCTTAATTAACCTTATAACATCATAATCAGTAAGTAGATTTGATTCAAAGTTCATATAAGTCAACTTAGATCATTTCATTAAAAAGTCAAATTTTCTTATTTGCAGTTTTTGAATAAACTTGTTATTTTTCTTGTGATCTTATTGTTAGGATTTAGGACTCAAGCTTTTAGGTTAATATTATTTTGCTGCTTATCTTCACTAGAATAATTTTAGTTTATTTTTAATTAGCTTATAAACTGCTTAATTCTTAGCTTGTTTTAAGCACTTTTCCAAAAACTTCCCCTGTGCCAGAGTAGTTAATGTTATCTGCTTGATTTCACAAGCTCACACAGAGCTTATTAGAGAGACCCAGGGTTTGACCCTTAGCTTTTTGGAAAGCCCACCTAGCTGTCTCTTTATTCAAGTACTTATTTTCAACTTTCTACCTTATTTGGTAGGGCTGCTACTAGCTTTTTGTTTGTCCCATTTCCTGTGAACACTGAATACTCAGTGTTTACAAGCTTTTTCAAAAGCTTGTCAAAGCTCATTGGTTCCCACTTTGAAAGCTTTGGCTTTTTGAATAGCTCAAGAATATCTTAATACTTCAATCCTTATTTTGAGCTTTTCACCTTATTTCATAAGCTTAAATTTTTGTATAATGATCACAGCCTGTTTGGTTATTGAGGATTTGGATTTGCTTATTTTCAATTTGTAGCTTATTTAGGTACTTTCTTGGTTGTTTTAGCTTATTCTAAGTTCATCTCAATTGGTTATAGCTAAAAGTACCTTTGGTTCCAATCAGGAAGCTTATTTCAAGCTTGTTTGAGCTTAAAAATCAAAATAAGCCAAAAGCTTAAATGTTATTTATAAGCTCATTCTGAGCTTATTTTCAAGTCCCAAAATTTTTGTTTTCATTAAAGTTGCTTATTTTCAGTAGTTAAATAGTTTTGTAAAAGAAAAAGACACAAAAACATCAATTTTAAAAATAGTGATAGCGTTTATTTAATATAATTTAGCTTTTTAATTTTCTTTTTAGCTTATTATTAACCACTTATCTGTTTTTATATTTTTCTTAAGTTTCTGTCATATTAAATTATTTTTAAGAATTTTCTCAAATTTTTCCTTTGTCATCTAGTATTTTTAATAATTAATAATAGTTTAATTAATAATTAATTAATATTAAAGTATTAAATAGTAAAAACAATTTTTATTAAGTAAAACCATGTTTTTATATTTTTCCTAGCTTTGTTAACTTAATTAGAACCTATAAAAATTAATCTTATAATTTTCCCTTTTTATTTTCTAATTTTAATCCTTTAATTAGTTTAATTAGATTTAAATTATTAATTAAGTTTTTAATTTATAAAACCTTAGCTAAAAGACAGAAATATTTGTTTTTAATTTTTATAAATCTTTTAAGTTGTTCTAGATTTTTAGAAAATAAATTTGTAATTTTCTTAGTTAGTTTTGTATTATAAATCCTTTTTAGATTAATTAAACTAAATTTTAAATAAGTTTAAAATAGATTTGATTAATTAATTAATATTAAATTAATATAATATTAGTAAAATATTTTCTTTTTAGATTTTAATTTTCTTTAAGTTTTAAAAGTTTTAAAATTTTCATTTTATAACCTTTAGTTTTAAACTTGTCATTTTAAGTCCCTGTAGTTTTTAAATTTACATTTTTATTTACTTGTTATACACGTTTGTTTAATCTAATTGTTGTGCTTTATAGTTCAGATCCAAATACAATTCCATACAATCAGAGTGTAATTATCAACCAAAATCCCATGATCATTATCCTTAGTGATCATTCTACTTCAACGTTTTCACACACCATTCAACCTCCGGTGACTAAACGACCCTGAATCCACTAAATTCCAAGAGAAATTGTATTGAGTCCATAACAAGAGACTTTGTTGACTAAAACCTTTGGTCAATATTTCTTGATCACTGGGGTTCGACAAATTTTACGCTTGGGAGGTCAGAGCGCGGTTTTAAACATATTTAGACCAATACTTGCACATATACCACCTTTTGTAAACAGTTTTTTGTAAAGTTATCAATATCAAAAAGTTCATTAACACTTTTCCTAAAGTGTTAACAAAAAAAAAATATATAAAACAACAAAACAATCGTAACGTTTTCTATCCTGTATTTTCTTTAAGGTGATTCTTAAAGAGGTACGATTTTGTTAAACGAGACGATACCAAAAATATTGTCCAAAAGTATTTAAACCCTTAGCACAAATCCATACCTACGTTTTTAGTGGTACTTAATAAATACATAAAAATCAACCACCGCAAAACCAAGGCGTAACACCTACCAACCGGGTGTGAACATTAATAAGTTCCCAATCTTAAAGATCAAAACTTGCCTTTGTGTCCTTGTGATTTGGTGTACCTTTTTAAAGAAGCCATTTCATTTGTGATTATTGGTTTAAGTTCACTTGTCGCTTTGCCTCGCATTTGTTTTGAAAATGATTTAAACTTAGTGCATGCGCGACTGCTCTTTTTCCAAATCTACAAGTCTACTTTGAGCAAGTATTCCGCGTAGACGTAGAGGACGCTCTTCTGCCCTTCACCGCGGATCGAGGAACGCCTAGCACCACCACCACCGTCGTAATGGCGAAGAAAACCAATGAATGAGCTTCTCCAAGCACCCATTGAGGGTTACGGAGATGCCATTGTTGTCCCACCATCGTGGTCGATACCTTCGAGCTCAAAACCGGGTTGCTTAATCTTGTAACCCAAAGCCAATATTATGGTTTTGAGCGGACGACCTCATGCACATATATTCGATGGTTCAACAAAATTGCATCGACCATCAAATACAAGAATGTCCCACATGAAGCAATTAAGCTTCTTCTATTTCCATTCTCTTTAGAGGACAAGCCCGATTTGGCTTGAGAAATACCCCTCGCTCCATTGAGACATGGGAAGATTTAGTCACTAAGTTTGTTAACGAATTCTATCCTCCATCCCGAACTACAAGTCTTAAGAATGAGATAATGAAATTCACTCAAAGATTTGATGAATCATTCGGTGAGGCATGGGATCGTTATAAAGAGTTGTTCAAAGTGTCCGCATCATGGTTTTTCCGATTTAATGCAAATGGATACTTTCTACAATGGTCTGAGCCAAGCTGACCAAGTCTCTTTAAATGCCTCGCGGAGGTAATTTCTGAGCAAGACCACAAAAGAAGCCTTGCAAATCATAGAAAACAAGTCCTGTGTCCGCCTGCATCGAACAAAGACATATCAGCCTCAGCCTAATGTAGGACCTTCTACTTCATCTCACGTGAGTACATCTAGCACCGATGCTAAGATTGACAAACTCACGATGTTATTCGTGCTTTGGTTCTTGCTAACCAAAGAAAGTCACTTTCACACGCATACCCATCACATGGTGAAGTGAAGAAAGTCGAGGTCTCGGTCACTTGTGTGCCCTCATGCATACTACAATTGTACCGCCACGATGGTAGTCCGCTTGAAGCCAATGCTATAGCCGGACTTCACATCGTGGAGGTAATCAATACCGTCCTCAAAATGAACCAAACTACCGCGGCTAATACTTATCAGGACCACCCGTTTTAACCGAATCATAACATGCAAAACCGAATCAGAACCAACCTAGAATGAACCAAGGTTATCAAAACCAAGGTAATTTCTATCCCAGACCAAATCAAGGTTTCCAACATCAAGGAAATTTTAATCAAAACAATTTCAATCGAGGGAATCAATTTCATGGTAATATGAATCCTAACCAAGGAAATTTTCAAAATCAAGGCCCTAATCCGAACAATAGAGGCTTAATTTTCCTAATCAAACTCACGCCATTGTTCCAACTGACCATCATCGATGAGCTATTAGCAATTCATGAAATCCCAAGATGAAATGAACGTTGTTGGTTAGCCGATTTCCGACATTAAGAAGTCTTTAAATGATCAACCCTGCTCGGAAAACTTTCGAGCAACACGATCGCTAACCCCGGGGCGATGCAAAGGCGATCACAACTGTAAGTGGTGCTTCATATGATGGACCAGCTATTCCTACCACCTCTTCTTCATTCTCCTAAGGTAGTGGAACATGAACATGGAACAAAGGACAAGGAACTTCCTACTAATAACGGAGGTACCAACGATGTCCAACCTCAAGTTGTACTGAAACCCAAGTCTAAGCCGAGTTGTTTTGATTCACATGACATCTCGCTTGAAAACCAAACCCAAATCTTCTATTCCTTACCCATCACGTTTAAATGAGCAAAAGCTCCGCTAAAAGCTATCATCAAATGGATAAATTTTTCAAATTTTCCAAGAACTACATTTTGACATAAGCTTTGCGGATGCTATCATGCTAATGCCCAAGTTTGCATCAACTCTCAAACACATGTTAAGCAACAAGGAAAAACTGTTTGAAACGGCTAAAACTCCTTCAACGAGAACCGCCGCCATTTCTGTTAAAGAAGCTTCCCGAAAAACTTGGAGATCCCGAAAATTTCTTCTACCTTGTGTTTTTCCAAGAATGATTGAATGCTTTGCCTCACGATCTTGGTGCAAGAATCAATCGATGCCTATTCAAGATGGAAGAAACTTTCTTCCGAACTTATTCCTACCTGCATGACTCTTGAGCTTGCAGATCGTTCAATATCGCGGCCCTTGGCATCGCAGGATGTATTCGTGAAAGTAGGAAAGTTCCATTTCCAGCTGACTTTGTGGTTGTTGATTTCGATGCCGATCATCATCGGGTTCCCTCATTGTTGGACGGGATTCTCGAGAACGGGCGCGGCTCTCATTGATGTATTTGAGCAAGAAATCACATTACGCGTGTGGGTAATGAAGTCGCTGTCACCTTTAACCTTGATCAAACTGAGGTACTCCGCAAACTATGATTCTGAGTCGGTTAACCGAATAGATATCATTGATGTTGCTTCTCAAGAGTACTCTCAAGAAGTTCTCGGTTATGTTCATAATTCTTCGAGTGATAATCTCACTCATTCATCTCAACCCATCATTGCCAATTCTACTCCTTCTCTCAATCCGCTTGAGGGAAGTGACTTCATCTTGGAAGAGATTGAAGCATACTTGTCTAGTGATTCGGTTTCATGGGAAATTGATCATTCTCCTATCGACATCGAGGGAGATATTCTTCTCATCGAGAAGTTGCTCAATGATGATCCATCATCACTCCCTCCCGCCGAGCTTCATAATAAGGAAGTCAAGTCGTTGAGAAAACTCAAGAATTTCCCTTGGTAGAACTTAAGGACTTACCACCTCATCTCGAGTATGCATTTCTTGAGGGTGATGATAAATTACCCGTCATTATTTCTCAAGATTTGAGTAAAGATGAAAAGATCTGCCGATAAAGGTCTTGAAGTCACACAAGCAAGCAATTGCTTGAAACTCTCCACATTGGTATCAACCCCGAAGTTTTGTACTCACAAAATCTTGATGGAGGATGACTTTGCCGCCAGCCCAACATCGAGAAGGGTGAATCCTAAGATTCATGAGGTTATCAAACAGAGGTTCTCAAACTTCTTGATGCGGTTTAATTTACCCGATCTCTATAGTCCTTGTTAGCCCAATTCACCTGTTCCCAAAAAGGGTGGCATTACCGTTGTCACAAATGAAGAAAACGAGTTAATTCCAACTATTGGTTACGATAGGCGGTTTGCATTGACTATCGTAGTTGAATGACGCCACCCGTAAAGACCATTTTCCTCTACCCTTCATGGATCAAATGCTTGAGAGATTAGCAGAAACTAATACTATTGTTCCTAGATGGTTTCTGGTATTTTCAGATCCCCATTGATCTACGATCAAGAAAAGACCACATTCACCCCCATACGGAACTTTTGCCTACCGACGATGCCTTTTTGGCCTATGTAACGCCCCGCACGCTCCAACGATGTATGATGGCAATTTTCCACCTATTATGATCGGGAAACAATGGAGGTGTTTATGGATGACTTCTTGGTCATTGGGGACTCATTTCAAACATGTCTCTCCCATTTAGAAAAAATGCTAAAACGGCGTGAAGACACCAATCTTTGTCTAAATTGGGAGAAGAGCCATTTTATGGTTAAGGAGGGTATTGTCCTTGGCCATAAGATTTCAAAAAATGGGATTGAGGTTGACAAAGCAAAAGTGGATGTTCATTGCCATTACCTCATCCTACTACCGCCAAAAGAGTTTTTATTTTTATCGCAGCATACAAGATTTTTCTAAAATCGCCGCCTATGACTCATCTCCTGAGAAGGATGCTCCTTTATCTCACCAGTGCATCAAGCTTTTGAAACATTAAAGAAAAGCTACTGAAGCACCCATTCTCGCTTGCCCCAACCGATTTACCCTTTGAACTCATGTGGATGTGTGATTTTGCTATCGGCAGTAGCCCTAGGGCAACGTAAAACCAAGCATTTTCAGCCTATCTACTACGAGTAAGACTATGATTGAAGCTCAAACCCATTACACCACTACGTAAAAAGAGCTACTAGCCGTGGTGTATGCGCTGGAGAAGTTTCGCCATACCTAATTTGACCAAATGCGTGGTATATACGATCACTCGGCTCTCAAATATCTTTGAAAACAAGATGCAAAGCCGAGATTGCTTCGTTGGGTTCTCCTCCCGCAAGAATTTGATATCATTATACGTGATAAAAAAGGAGCTGAGAACCTAGCCGCTAATCATCTCGTCTCCATTAGAAAACCCACACCAAGATGTTTTCGAGAAAAAGGAAATAAATGAAACATTTCCTCTCGAGACACTCAATGAGGTTACTTTTTGTGGAAACTCTACTACCCCATGGTTTGCCGACCAAGAAATTACCATGCGGTAACTTCATAGTGAAAGGAATGGCGACCCAACAGAAGAACAAATTCTTCAAGGATGTTAAACATTACTCTGGACGCACCCTACTTATTCAAAACGCGCGATCAAGTCATCCGACGGTGTGTTTATGGACAGAAGCTATGGACATTCTCAAAGCTTGTCATGCGGACCCACGGGGCCATCATAGTCCAAATTACACCGCCAAAAAGGTGTTTGATTTCGGGTTTTATTGGCCCACTATTTATAAGGATGCCCACGATTTTGTCAAAGCATGTGACGCTTGTCAACATCACGGAAATATCTCACAAAGAAATGAAATGCCGCAAAACGCCATTCAAGTGTGTGAGATTTTTGACATCTGGGCATTGACTTTATGGGGCCATTTCCTTCATCTCGAGGAAATAAATACATACTCGTGTCCGTTGACTATTTGTAAAAATGGGTTGAAGCTTAAAGCTTTGCCTACCAATGATGCCCGAGTTGTTGTGAAATTCTTAAAATCTCTTTTCGCTAGGTTTGGAACTCCACCGAGCTATAATCATGATCGTGGTACGATTTCGCAATGACCAGTTTGATAGAGTCATGCAAAAGTATGGTGTAACCCACCGCCTCTCATCAAGGCACCACCCCCAACAAGTGGGCAAGTGGAAGTTTCAACCGAGGTATAAAAGAATTCGAAAGGACAAGTAAAAAATCCGGCTCTTGGTCGGATAAACTGATGACGACTCGGGCCTTCCGTGATAGCTTATAAAACACCCATCGGTGTACTCCATACAAGCTAGTGTAACGGAAAGGCGTGTCATTCCGCCATTGAGCTTGAGCACAAAGCATACCGGGCCTTGAAACATGCCAACTTCGATATTCAGATAAATTGATCACCGGAAGTTCAAATGAATGAATTAAATGAACTCGCGGATCAAGCATACGAGAACTCTTTGATCTACAAAGAAAAGACAAAGAAGATTCATGACTCCAAAATCAAGAACCGCTCAACGCCTGCGATCGAGTCCCTTCTTTTCAATTCAAGATTGAAGATTTTCTCAGAAAATTAAATCCCGCCGTCCGACCATTCACCATCACTAAAGTATTTCCTTATGGAACCATTGAGTTATCTCAACCCGATGGTCCAAATTTTAAAGTGAATGGTCATCGGTTGAAGCACTATTTTGGAGAGGACATTCCACCCGTGGTTGTCCCGGATTTACAAACTTTCCCCATGAACCAATGAATGCGGGGATCGAGTCAAGCTAACGACTCGGTAATCAAAAATAGTAGCACACCATATGGTTTTCACCCATATTTCGACTTCTTTCTACTTTCTACCACCTCCTAGCTGGGAGTTGCCCCCGTTGTATATGCACAAAAAAATAAAAATAAAAATGAGTATATATCAAAAAATAAAATAATGGTCCGTAGTATTTCCCTTTACGTCTAAGTTTCGCATAACAATGGGTACCTTGAATATTGAGGGCAATATTCATTTCTAGTAAAGGGGAATTCTCACTAATTTTATCATGTAATTATACCACCCAATTCCATTTTTGGCCAATTTTTTGGAGTAAGTGTTTTGCACTTACTTACGGTTATCAACCGCCATGTCTAATAAACAAAAGGATTGGCTAATCCAGTAGCAAACGGCTCTTGGTAAAGATATCTCAAATCCGCTGACTGCGCAATTTGCCCAAAATTATATGGTGTTCACCACCATATCTTTAATTAGTAAAAAGTTGGCTAGCCCGCAAGTTTATGGCTTGTGGTAAAGTGCTGGAAAACCATAATTGGTAATCGACTCACCAAAGATATTTTATCTAAGAGTTATTAGTCCGTATAAACGCCGGTAAAGACAAATCAAAACCTTGAAAGCGGTGATTTGCTCAAAATCATTTGGTTATCATTGTACCAAGGTTCTTACTTGAACCTAAACAATGGCTACCTTAAGTAATGGCTTTTGTAAAGAGATGAAATCCATTAAATTATAAAAGATTGCTAGGGACTAGCAATATCTTAGTGCTGGGATTGATGAGTACGCAAATACTCATCATTTTTGTACTTTTAGACTGCCAAAACATCCAAAAACACCACAAAGCATCAAAATGATAAAATATCACAAATAAGTGTTTTATGTGTTTCAAATGAAAAAATACCAAAAGCAGTGAAAAACGTGAAGTTTGCATAATTGGCATTTTAGTCCCCCAAGTTTCAAAAGTTGTCAAAACTAGTCCCCCGGTAAATCAAAAATAAAGCAAAATTATCATTTAGGTCCATGGATTCAAAAGTTGTCAAACAAACCCTTCAAATTTTAAAATTACAAAATGGACAACTTTAGTCCCTAAAATTTAAAAATTATCAAAAATACCCTTGGTAAATTTTAAAAAAAAGAAATCAAAAAGTAAACCTTGTATTATTCATAAATGCATAATAAATCTTGTGTTAACCTTTGAAAAAATTGCGTTTTAAACCCTCAACTTTGCAAATTACAAGAATGGTCCTTGTGTTATTAATTCCAAACTAAACCAAACCTGACTCTTTTTGTTATTAACCCAAACACAAGCCCAACCCAATCCACTTGAACCTTGGACCATGACCCTTGAGCTTTTTGAACCAGTCCAAAACCCATTTGAACCCCCCAATTGAACCCCAGCTTATTAATAATCCTCACCTAGTCAAACTGGGTTTGACTTAACCAAAACCCGCCTTCACTGTTCATCTTCCTCACCCATCAAGAACTCCAAAACCGTGGTGGTTTTCACTAATTAACAATCTCATCACCCCAAATTAAGCCCACTCATAATTCTCTTCCACCTCCACATCCTCCCAAAACCTTTAATTACAAAACCTCGCTACTCCCACTCAAATGACTTGGCCAAAAATGCCAAATGGACGGCTAAGTATGAATTCAAGGATCCAAGGGTTGAAATGAAGGGAAAACATCTGTGAGGTCGACAAGGAACTCAAAAAGATCTTTATAAAGAAGAAATGAAGCAATGTAGATATCTATCTAGTGTATTTTAGTTTATGTAATGCCTAATTTCTGAAGTTAATTTTAAATTTCAGTAAATAATTAGCTTTTCAAGTTTAAAATTTATGTTCTTAGTGTCTACAAAACTTTTTGTAAACCTCACCTCAAAGATAAGTCCTCTTTCCCCTCAGTAGGATATTGATTTCACAAACACTCTAAACCATGATCAAAGTAGGCGATAAGAATTCTAGAGAGAGAAAGGAAGAGATTTGGGAACTATAGTGAGAGAAAGAAAATATTATTATGAGCTCCAACTCTCTACCTTGGGAGGTAGAGAGTATTTATAGTCTTACATAAAACGCCACACAACGGGCTGTGGATCAAGCATACAAAGGGTAAAGACCCATCCGCCCTCCACGGTGTTACTTAACAAAATACTACTTAACATAAAATAACTATGACTACAAGCTTTCTAACGATTACATATACTTGAGGTGACCGACTCTTTAATACCGGAATTTCTAATTCCTAACAATCTCCCTAGGGAGGTCACCTCAAACATGTACTAAAATTACATTGAATACAAACAGATATTACATTAACAATTGATCTTGCATTCTTGATGTAGTACTTGTCTCAAGCTCGTAGTCATTGATTCCACTCATTGCATGTTTGGTTAATCAAGTGGAGGTCTTTACGATCCACGGATAATAATTTTGAGCCGCTTTTGAGATCATCAGCCATAGAAAATCTCTCGATACATCCATTGTGGTGTTGGTATTATGTGATGTTGTGACATTCGTACCGACATGCTCACATTCTGGATCATGATATCTTCTCATCGAGTAGAAGCTTTAGTTGATTCATGATATTGGCGCAGCCAGAGTAAAAGCATGGAGTGAAAATATCAGAGTCATTGATGCACTAATCATGATTTCTTTTGAGATGAATGTGATAGGTGAGCATGCTGCTATGGATTGACCGCATTCATTCGATCATCACCGCAGAACGCCGGGTGTACCCGCATAAGACAGTTAGCAATAAAGCGCACGAAAGTGTCTTTGATCACTTTTGATGAATTGAGGTACACGCCCACTTCCTCGCTGATCAAGCATAAGTATCGCCTCGTGATCGTATAATTCAAGAATTTCCTTGACAGGTTTCGTACCGCTTCTAGATGTTCTCAAACCGAACGCCTCAAAGAAGACAACACGAGTGAGTGAACCAAAGTAATTTACGCCCAATCGATTGATGAAAAGAGATTTGAAAACAATCGTATTGCTCAATAGAAATTGTTTTTGCAATATAACGAAGGTTTTAATGAAAATCAATTATCAATCATAAAACACCTTTTGATTTGAAAAATTAGTACACGGCCGACGTGCTAATGAAAAGAGTTTTAAAGCACAAAGACCGGTTTTTCAAAGGTATCCATCAATCCATAACTCGAACCGTGATTGATTCAAAAGATTGAATCGCCCCATTGTTTCGCTCAGCTTGTCACATGGTTGATCTAGATAATAGATCTCACATGCCACCTACCAGGAGCTTGTTAGATGTTGGCTCCATAAGGCTTTCCATCTTCACAGTGAATATGTAAACACATCACTCAGATGTTCCGGCAATACCACAAGGATAATGCGTAGGACTCAAGATATAATTTCTCTTTCCACATTGTGTGAAACAGAGTCTTCATTGAAAGTGTCCTAATGAGATTTATTGATGATCTCGTGGCACTAGACTCAATTTGTGCATATTTGGATCCTATATCGGAGACTAGGGAGAGGGTCTCTCCTTCAATATCAACAATCTCTAAGAGAAAGTCGATAGATAATGTCGGTTCCCTGCGAGAATGAAACAAGTCCTTTTAAGAGGAACTTGAGTGGTTTGGAAAGTTGAAGTAAGGCCACTGGGTCCATGACGCCTTGTCTTCAATACCGATGTTACCATCAAGAGCATATGAATTGAACCTTTCCGCCTCTAAGGTTGAATAAATGGAGGGCTATTTGTTTTCACCCTTTTCTCATTCAATTTTTTAATTCTTCTTCACCCCTTCGCTTACCGAGACTTCATAGCTAGAACCTTGTTGGGTTTATTCCAAAGATTAGCTCGCCTCACCGCACTCTTCCCATATCTCATTTTTCTCCTTTATCATCATACCTAAGAACTCTACACTAACTAGTGGATAGTCCCCGGTAGATCCTCCGGTTTCGGCGGATCATGGGAACACATACCTAACCTTATCGTCCTTATATCACCATACATAATGTAAAGTTGGTGGGTCTTTTTGGTATTGTTCATCTGCCATAGGAACCAATTGAAAACCATTTGAAAATCAATCCGTATACTTATGATATTTTATCAAAGCATTTTGTACCTGAATTGTTTTTGATATTTTTAGAAGAAGAACTCCCCCTCAACATGTGCATCAAATATTTGAAATTGTTTTGCACACGGAGGCAAGAGGAAGAAATTAACTTCTTTGATTACCATTTTCTAAAAGATATCAACATCACTTCCCTAATCAATCAAGTAGATAAAGCATTTTGGGGAAGGATGAGGTTTTCATGATTTTGCTCCCTCAATATGTGCCTCGAGATTTGAAAAGAGTTTTGCACATACTAGAGGGAACCCGCACATTGAGATAAGTGATCACGTTTCAAATCATAGGTTTAAGATAGATGCTGCCCCTCAACATGTGCATGGAAAATTTGAAATCGTTTGTCACATGTGGGAAGAAGAGCATGTACATCCTTATAAAACCATTTACCTAATTATCAATTTAAATCCAATTTAAATCACACATTCTCCCCGATCACAATTATCAAATCATTTGAGATTTGTGATCTCTTATAGATTTAAATTGATTTTGAAAGCTTTTAAGGAGAATTGTGACTTGATTATGAAAGCGCTTTAACTGATAAGGATCGGATTTTAAGACTTTAAACTCCATTGATAAAACATGCATGTATATCTTTTGAAAACAATTGAATGCCAAATAACTTTTAATTTAATTGAAATCATTCTCCCCTCAATCAATGACATAGGTTGTTGATTGAGAGATTGATCATTTGACAAATAAGTCCAGATGATTATCAAAAATAGAGACCGAGTTATTTTTCAAAGCGCTTAGTTTTCGCAGATAAATGTTTATAGAATCGAGCATGGAATTTTGATAAGAATTTGATGAAGTCAAACAAATTCTCAAATCTTGAAAACATGAAAAGTATGGCTCGTTTCTTTCTTTGAAAAGCGGGTTGAACTCGAATGACAATAAACCATTTTTTCTTTTCTCCCATAAATATATATATTTTATTTTTTTTTTTTTTTTTATATTATATTATTTTAAGAGTTCAACAAGATCTAAAGTCCTGTCATTCTTTGAATGACAGCACAAAGACCGTAGATATTGACGAACCGAGAAAAAGCATAACAAATTGACAATATTTTTTTGAAGATTTTTCAATTTTTCGATTTTTATGGTTTTTGAAGGTTTTATAATTTTGTATTTTGTTTTTCGAATAATAGATATATACAAGAGATAGATGAAGATAGACCTTTACTCCTCGCCTTCCTCCTCAAGACGTTTGAGTGTTTCGTTGAAGACTTTTCAAGCCAAGACGGAAGAATAAACTCAAAACGCTTCTCTTGGAAGAGCTTTGGTGAAGATGTCCGCTAACCGATATTCGCCTCACAAAATAGAGTTCCACCACACCTTTTTCCACTTGTTCCCCGATGAAATGATGTCGAATGTCGATATGCTTTGCTCTTGAGTGTTGAACGTTGTTGCATGAGAGAGCAATAGCACTTTTATTATCACAGGACAGAGGGATTTTGTTGAATACAAAGCCATAGTCAGATAATTGAGATCTCATCCATAAGATTTTGAGCACAACAGGATGACATGGCTATGTATTCAGCCTGTCAGAGGAAATAGAAGTACTCATTTGCTTCTTTGAAGACCGACTCACAAGCTTATCACCCAAAAACTGAGCACCTCCAAATGTACTTCGACGAGTATCTTGACACCTCGCATGATCAAGATCCGTGATAGGTCGTTAGTGACATACCGGTGTCCTTCGGGTACCAAAGACCCATATTGATGGTTCCTTGGAGATACCGAAAGACCCGCTTAACCGCTTCAAGGTGCTTTTTAGTAGGCTTAGCCGGTATCTAGCACACATGCAAACAAATGAACAAGATGTTCCGGTCTACTAGCCGTGAGGTACATCGTGGATCCAATCATACTACGATATTTTGTTTGGTCAATCATGATCCCCGAGTGGTCCTCATCTAGTTTGGTTCGATCAATCATGGGAGTGTCAACAGGTCACTTGAATCAAATCCAAATTTCTTTAAGATCTCAGTTGCATATTTAGATTGATTTATGAAAATGCCTCCTGGACTTTGTGAAATTTGTAATCCCAAGAAAATGACATTTGTCCCATCATTGACATTTGAAATTTTGAACTCATTTCATTAGAAAACGATCACATTCCATTGGGTCTGTCGAGGCAAAAATAATATCATCAACATAAATTTGAACATGAATTAAATGTTTGCCTGACTTTCCGGTGAACAATGTTGGATCAACTGCTCCTTTGCTAAATCCGGTTGATAGAAGAAACTTTGATAATGTATCATACCATGCCCTGAGCTTGCTTTAAACCGTAAAGGGCCTTCTTCAAACGATAAACGTGAGTAGGATGCTCTTGATTTACAAATCCTTCAGGTTGGCCGACGTAGACGACTTCTTTAAGTCTCCGTCTCGTAAATGCCGCCTTCACATCCATCCGATAGACTACCATGTTCTTACTAGCAGATTAGCCAAAAGATTCTGATTGCCTCGATTCGAGCAACCGGAGCAAAAGATTCTTCAAAGTCAATACCCTCCTCTTGACGGTATCCTTTAGCAACTAATCGAGCCTTGTTCTTCAACACATCACCATGCTCATCAAGTTTCACTTTGAAGATCCATTTTAGAGCAATAATCATGGCACATTCTGGAGCATGTACTAACTCCCATACATCAAGTCGAT
This sequence comes from Chrysanthemum makinoi, assembly GCA_910596185.1. Classification (NCBI taxonomy): domain Eukaryota; kingdom Viridiplantae; phylum Streptophyta; class Magnoliopsida; order Asterales; family Asteraceae; genus Chrysanthemum; species Chrysanthemum makinoi. The sequence goes on from OU343224.1 coordinate 221,269,782, forward strand.
CAAACTCATGAATTTCATCTTGCATAGCATTGAACCAAATTCTTCATTCATGGCGTTTTAACATCCTTTGGTTCGATCTTAGAGAGTACGGAGTTGAAGAAGCACCATAAGGCATCGGTTGCAAGTTGTTTCCGTGTTGATACTGGACGAGAGGGATTTCCAATGATGTTGTCTAATGGATGATCGTGAGTCCATTTTCCGAGGTGTTCATGTGGTAGTTGTTGAGGGACTGAAGTAGCAGAGTTGATGTCTCCTGAAGAAGATGGTTCTGATGATGATTCGGAGCAAATATGTTTTCAAATGGAGCATCTTCAGGAGTAGCAAAGGGATTAACTTCATCATTGATGCCGTAAACAGTTCCATGATGTACATTTGAAGAATGATGATTTGTTGATGAGATCAAGGATCGCCAGCAGGTGCTTCTTGACTTAAAGATATTGAGACCGAGGGATTGACTTCATTCACGGAATATGAGCGTTCTCGTGTAGGGATCAACACCTCATTAGTACTTGAATCATAAAGTTCATCAAACATAGGATCAAACAATTTCTTTAAATCATCTTCCGATGGAGGTACATATGGAGTTTCTTGAGAAGAGTTTGGAACAAGGGATGAACCAATTGGACTTATTTGAAGTGCGGGTCCGAATCAATTGTCCAGAGCCATTTGACCGGTCACCATCAAACGTAACGTGAATTGTTTCCATGATGTTTCCGGTTCTTTTGTTGTAGATTCGGTATCCCTTTTTGTTTGGTGCATACCCTACAAATACTCCAATGTCCGCTTTAGCTCTAAGTTTGCCTAAGTCTTGACCCTCATTAGTTGGATAGCACAATGCTCCAAACACACGAAGGAAAGAGAGATTAGGTTTTCTGTCGTGGACAAGTTCATATGGTGTCTTTCCATGAACCAGAATCAGGAACGATTTTGTGTGTAGCATGCAAAGGGCAATAGCTTCACCAGAAACATTGGAACTTTTGAGTAAATCAAGATTGTTCTAGGCTTCTACAAGAGTTCGATTTCTTTCAACTACACCGCTCGTTGAGGAGTTCGTGGAACACTTCTTTGATGGCTGATTCCAATGCTTTCAAAGAATTCACTAAGTTGTTTGTTAACAAACTCGCCCATTGTCCGTCCCGATAATTCGACGGTTTTGTTAAGTCGAACCCGCACTGCTTGATGAGTTTGATGATGATATCGGGAGTTTCATCCTTTGTCCTTAAGAACTTGACCCATGTGAATCTAGAGTAATCATCAACTACAACTAACACATATTTCTTCCCAAAGATATTCGCGACTCTCATTGGTCCACATAAATCCATATGAATTGTATGAAGAACTTCAGGACTGAGTTAGTAGGTTTGGGTTTATGGGCATACTTCTTGCTTTTTCCCAATTGACATGTTGAACAAAGATGATCCTTTTCATACTTTAGTCGAGGTAAACCTACAACTAAGTCCTTTCTGGAGAGATCATTGATGGTGCCGAGGTTCAAGTGATTGAGACGTCGATGCCATAACCATGACTTTGTTTTTGAAGCCTTTGACAAGAAGCAAATTGGAGAAGACTTCATCATATCTTCTATAGAGATGGTGTAAAGATTTGAACCACGAGTTCCTCTTAAAAGTTCCTTACCATCAAGTTCTCTAACAAAACAAGTATGTTTTCTGAAGGCTACTTCTAGATCGAGTCACGAATTGACCACAGAGAACGATTATGACCAAGACCTTCCACATAGTATACTCTAGAGATAACACTATCACCAACAACATAATCACCATAACCCATAATTGCACCGAAATGATCATTACCGAATCTAACTGATGAATTTGCTCACGGTTCATGAGCCGACCGTCTCTAGTCATATGCTTGGATGTACAAATTGACCGTGTACCACGTAATCGATTTGAACGATCCTGCAGTTGAACACGCAAGAATGGATAATCGATAATTGGGATCCCCATGCAAGAATGGGTTCCACTTGGTTAGTAACAGTAATTGGAACACCCACATCATAAATAGAAACATCCATATCGTAAGTAGAAGCAATGGAATCATGGGAATAGATGCAATGCCGGTGTCTCAGATTTGACCTATTCAAAGTATGTTCACTTCTTAAGGGAATAGTTCTACCAGGAGGCATCCATTTTCTAGTGGGCATAATCTTAGCAGTTTGAGAACAAAACCGATTATTCTTATGGCCAAAAGGTATCCAATAATAACCTATCTTTATAAAAGTTCTTCCCGTGGGTTTCCACTGTTTTCTAACAATCTTTCGCTTTTGCCTTTTTGCCTTATTTGCACGATTATTAGCATTAACAATTTTAACTCGGCATTTGACAAAGATTAGACAAAGCATTCACACCACATTCATGATTAGCAATGAATTCAAGCGCACATCATTACAAGGTTTGCAAATAGTATCGTAATTCAATTAATTACAAGACGCCTAAGGCTAATACTAGAATCAACACGATTCGCTTTATTCAACTCAAGCTTAAAGTTCCTAGATTGGTCTTCTACTCTCTTCCAATGCACATTTTAGCTTGCAAGGTCCTATCATTCCTTGTATTGTCTTGAGACTTTGACCCGCTCGCTTTAATGTCATTGATTACCCGTAGAGGGAAATGGGAACATTAGTTGGTTGATCTACTTTTGCATTCCCCGAACTAGACGGCAAGGATCTCAGATTACTAGATGACACATTGATGTATACTTTCAAAAACCGGGCCTAGAATGGTTTCAAGGCTCAAAGACTAGGCATAGAACAAGGCATCACAACTTTGCCTTTTGCACCTAAGGTTAAGGATTTGGGACATGTTGCAATTACACATTCTAGCAACTCTTGAGATCGCTTGGCCCGAGGCAAGCAAACCTAATTTCACTATCAAGAGGTTTGTTAATGAAATCCTCTTCGACAATCTCACGGAGACATTCTAGACTATCCTTAAGGTGAGCACAGGATTCATGAAAAGCATGTTCATTATTCCTAAGATGAGGAGGAATATATTTAACTGTCACAGAGTATTTGCAGTCTAAGGGTGACTTTGAGACAACATTCTTATTGAAAACAAGTGGCACTTTCCCATTTCCCTGACTCGAGATTCTCAATTTCCTTTTGTAAAGACGTTATTTTTCGTTGTTTTGGTCACGGGTGACTTTTATTGAATCATATAACTCTTTAAAATGTCGCTTAACTTTTTCATTTTCTTCTAGAAAACTCTCGTTTTCCTTTTGTAAGGCATCAACTAAGTTTTGAAGATGAAAAGTTTGAGAATTCTGAGAATCTAAAGGAGGAGGCATTTGGGAGCCTGGCATATTGTTCGTTTGACCCTTTAATTGAGAGATTTGGGCTTTCAACTTTCTCGATCGTTGCACAGAGCTTGAATCGCTCATCACGCTTGTTAATTTGAAAATCGCATCAAACTCGAGCATCCGAGGATGTCTTGATATTTGAAGTTTTGACATTTTCTTTAAGATGTTGATATTTTAGTTGTAAATTAAAATGCTCAACTTCCAGTTTAGAAAAATGTTTAACCAAATTGTCGTGATCATCCAGTTCAATTTTCTCGCTTAGTTCGAATTAGTTTTTTCAAGCTCAATGACACGATCATGGGAGACTTTCAGGGCAACAGATAATTCATGAAATTTGGAAGCATTAATAGAACAATTTGTAGCAAGTTGAAAACACATCCTGAGTAATACATTCAAATCGAGTTCTCATTTAGTGTATGCAAGTTCTTCCTCTCAATCTCATTATATTTTAGTGCTCGCTCATAGTCACTAACTTCAACTATCATTGCATCAAATTCCTTTTCCATTCCCTTAATATCAGTTTCTATCCCCTTTTAAGACTCTCAAAGTGATCTTTTAGAAGTTTAAAGAAAGGCATGACCTCACTTAAATAACATTCTTTCATTTGCTCAAAACCCCTTTCTCCTTCCGTAATACCAGGGTGTGATCCTTTTCTTGCAAGTTTTCTCAAAATCAACAAATAGTTGAAGTATAACATATTGGCTAATTAAGGTCTTGCTTTTAGTGGCAATTGTTCTAGGAACAAGATGCATTGGTGAATTAGGAGGATACACAACGCTTCTAGGCATTTTCCAAAGAGGAGGGTTTGTTTCAACAATATTTTCAGCTTTCCGCTTATCTAAATCCATTTTCCTGAAAACTTGTTCGGGAGTCAACAATGTCCGAGGTTTAAACATGTTCAAGGAAATCCAGTTTTCCTTCTTGTAATCATGGGGTGTGATCTTTATTTTCTTCTCTTTACATTTAGGATCATCTAGTTTCTTGTTCATCTTTTCCTAGTGACTTCATCTGATTTCTTATCTTCCTCAGTGCACTCAACGCAACTAGGTTTCGTCTAGGTTTAAGGATTTCATTGCCATCATAAAGAACCTTATGAGCATTTCTAGCCCTTTTAATGACCTCTGGATTTGGTTCCTCAACAAGGGGAATGCTATGCTTATCGCTAAGGACTCTATGCTTAGTGATCATGTGCGAAATGAATGGTGTTCCCTTGTATGTACAACTTGTTTTCAAGTTTGTTTTTCAAAGTTTTCTGATTAGAAAAATCTTTCAAGAGTTTTGATTCCTTTGCATTAAATTCTTGCTTAAGCATTTTCACATTTTCTTGAAGTTCTTGTTTTTGCTTAGCCGTTTTAGAAAGCTTTTCTTGCAAGGAATTTAACTCTTGTTTTAATACTTCTTCTCTAAAATTACTTTTCTAATGATTGTACGCACTTGGTCATCCATTTTCGCTCACGCAGTGGTCAACTCAAATTTAGCACGTTGTTCATAAATAGCAACACGCTCTTTATAGGCATTTAATTCAGATATTACTGAATCATCAAAGCACATGTGCAAAGGTATTCATCAAAAATATAGTCATTGTTGATCTGCAGGAGATGCATCACTTGGTACAACTTCACTTTCACTTTGTTTCACATATTGATCATATGGGACAACATTGATATTACCCATATTTTCAATATTTGATACAAAAGTTTCAGCTGATAGTACTTTGTCATGCATCTTTTGCACATCAGGATCATCGTATAGTTTTAGTACCTCTGAGATGAGTTTGTCTTTGGATGGGCCAGCTTGTGGTGAAGAGGAGACCTTGGGAGAAACCATTGGAGAAATGCTAGCCATAAAGATTGTGTGTGCAATAGGTCCATCATCCACATCGAAGTCGATGCATCACAATCAACTTGAAAGGCATTCGATGATTGTGACCTATCTCCCTAATAGGCCGCCATCCACATCTCATCATAGGTCTTGGCATTGCCTTCAGCTAGAAACAACAATTCCTCTTCATCCAAAGCAGCACCATTATCTTGAGCTTGCACAAGCAAAGATCTTATCTCTCGGTAATCAAGATTCTGTGGACGCTTTGGAGATGTGCGGTTCCTTGCAATGTGTCCCTCACCACCACAATTATAACATTTGATCGGCTTAGCTTGACCTTGATTACCATTCCTTCCTCGACTCGATACCAACATAACCTCTACCAGCTCCACCTCTTCCCTCGATCATACTGTCTTTCCCGAATCGTTGCACCACGATCCTCCCATCTTTAACAAGAGCTTGATTGTGTGGGTTAGATGTCGTCTGAGGTTGTTATTGGTTTGTGGGAGAGAATTCATGTTTTGACTAATCATAAGAGCTAGTTGATTAATGAAATTACCCACGTGCATCAAAGACGCCTTGTTTGAACATAGGATCAGAATTAGTTTGTGATTACCATTTCCCATGGGTATGACTTGTGAGGCTTTGGTTGTGATTCCTATGTTTGAGTAGAAGGCAGTTGAGTCATTAGACGAGCTTGTCTCTCCCTCGTTGGTTTTGAACCCGATTAAGAACCAATTTTTCAAACATAGCATGTCTCTCATTCTCAAGGAGGAAGGCATAGAGTTGCTCATAGTTTGTATTCTTCAATCCTTTAGTGAGCTTCACAGAGGTGACAAACTTGTGCCATTCGGGATTCATGTTGTTCACAAATTTTGAGTTCAGCTGAATGTTAGGCATAGTCATTCCGATGTTCCTCATGTCATTCACCAACTTATGAAATCTCACATAGTACTCATAGACACTCTCATCCGGTTTCATCTTGAAGTGTTCAAATTGCCATAGAGTTGTGATTCTCTGCCTTCCATAGTTAATTTGAACCCGAGAGAAGCATCTTGACATTATCCCATACCGCCTTTGCTTCTGTTGTGATTGATCGCCTTGTAGATGTCTTTAGGAAGACCTTGAAGAACAATGTTAGAAGCCCGATATCAAGATCGAATCTCTTTTTCTCCTTATCATCAAGCTCATCATACATCTTTGGTCCGTCCATTCCGAAATCGAGTTCCATCTTCGCAGTATCAAGTACATCTCTAGTCGTCTCAACTCGATACACGGTCCTTCATCAATGGATTTGAGAATGTTGACACCATTTTCCTTTCCAAGGCAAGCATAACTGATTCGCTGAGCCCAAGAATCGTAGTCCGCTCTCACAAGCATGGGTGGACGAGTATCCAACCAACCGCTTGAACATCCTCGAACAATGGAGATGATAGTAGGAACGCTTGTAGACATGTTTCAAGCTCATACGGATTTTATAACTCTTTGATTAAACCGAAATAGATTCTTTCACGGATTTTACTAAACCAAAAGAAAACCGTAAGAACGTAATACCTAAGAAGAAAAGGTCTAAATGAACAAGTCGCTAAACACACAACTCGCATAAGCAAATAAGCAAACACACTCAACTCGCTAATTAATCAAGTCGCTAAATAGCCAACTCGCTTTAGTCTCAACTCGCAACACAATCAACTCGCTTGAACACTAAGTCGCTTTAGTTAACTCGCTAACGCTACAACTTCCTCGCTAAGTAGCAAGTCGCTTTAGATCTCAAGTCGCTTAAAGAAACAACTCGCTTGGAACCCAAGTAGCATAAATATCAACTCGCTAGCTAAGTCGCATGTACCAACTCGCTTTAAATAACAAAGCAACTCGCTTTGAAGAAACACAAGTCCGAGACACAACTCGCTTAGTCATTTTTTCAAAAATAACCACTTTATCAATCCAAAACAACCAAACCACAATGATTTAAGGCTTCCAATTCAAAACATAAACACATATGATGATTCTAAACACAAAAGTACAAGCAAAATTTAAACTTTAACACTAGAATTTATCCAAATGAATCAAACTCCTAAACCCTTTTTAAACTCCAAAACCTTATAAATCCACCAAAACAAAGAGCATGAAAGATGATGATCAAACCATGGCTCTTGATACCAATTGTAGGATATTGGATTTCACAAACACTCTAAACCTTGATCAAAGTAGGCGATAAGAATGTTAAGAGAGAGAGTTCTAGTGAGAGAAAGTTAGAGGTTTGGGAACTATAGTGAGAGAAAGAAAATATTATTATGAGCTCCAACTCTCTACCTTGGGAGGTAGAGAGTATTTATAGTCTTACATAATCGCCACACAACGGCCGTGGATCGCATACAGTGGGTAAAGACCCGTCCGTCCTCCACGGTGTTACTTAACTAAATACTACTTAACATAAAATAACTATGACTACGAGCTTTCTAATGATTACATATACTTGAGGTGACCGACTCTTTAATACCTGGAATTTCTAATTCCTAACATTTCCGTTTATGCAAATTTCCTTGTTAAATTCTCAATATGTTTTAATATTGTTATTAGTTGTTGTTTCGACTCATAAGCTCATATAAGCTCCTTATAAAGCTTTTAAAGCTTTTAGAAACTTTTAAAATCCAAATTTAGAGTTAAAATTCAAAAATACAAAAAAAATACTCAAAAATAGTTAGAAAATAAAAAAATCAATGGAGAAGATGATCACAAATTTTGGAGCAGGGTAAATTTTGGATTGCCTTGGGTTTAGAAGCTTATTGGGAAGCTGTAGGTTGTGTTCTCGCATTCTTGGTTCTCAGCTTTGTGCATAAACACCATTTGTAAGCAATTTCTTTAAAATTTGCATTTCTTAGTTTAATTGTTTAAAGTGTGTAAATTTTAGCATTATTCTCGCCCTCATTATTAGCTTAATTTTATCATATTATAGTTTGTTAGAATGCTTTTTTATTCATTTCAAAATACCTTTGTTTTGTTCAATTTTCATAAACTAGCTTTTAAACTGCCATTTTAGCATAATATAGAATACCAAGTATTGAGTCTAAACTAGTGTTTCTCAGGTTCATTTAGGCTTATTAACTCATAACAAGTTGATAAAAAGCAGTTTCAAAAGTCTTTGTACCCATTTGCCTTAAAAACCAAAAATTAGTCTTATTAAAGGTTTGTTTGGATTTGTGAGTGAAAACTGTGTTAGAGGGTGTTCATGCCATTGTTCTTGTTTGATCTATGTCACATTAGGTTATAGTAGCTCAGTGAAACAATAAAAACCAGTGCTCATTTGAAAGAAAGTCAAAATAGCTTGTGATCACATCTTGTTTATTAACTGTGTAGATTTCATGTTCCATAATCATGTTTTTATGTTCATAAGTTGTTATTATTGATCAAACTAGTCTTAATTAACCTTATAACATCATAATCAGTAAGTAGATTTGATTCAAAGTTCATATAAGTCAACTTAGATCATTTCATTAAAAAGTCAAATTTTCTTATTTCGGCAGCTTTAGCTTGAATAAACTTGTTATTTTTCTTGTGATCTTATTGTTAGGATTTAGGACTCAAGCTTTTAGGTTAATATTATTTTGCTGCTTATCTTCACTAGAATAATTTTAGTTTATTTTTAATTAGCTTATAAACTCCTTAATTCTTAGCTTGTTTTAAGCACTTTTCCAAAAACCTCCCCTGTGCCAGAGTAGTTAATGTTATCTGCTTGATTTCACAAGCTCACACATAGCTTATTAGAGAGACCCAGGGTTTGACCCTTAGCTTTTTGGAAAGCCCACCTAGCTGTCTCTTTATTCAAGTACTTATTTTCAACTTTCTAGCTTATTTGGTAGGGCTGCTACTAGCTTTTTGTTTGTCCCATTTCCTGTGAACACTAAATACTCAGTGTTTACAAGCTTTTTCAAAAGCTTGTCAAAAGCTCATTAGTGGTTCCCACTTTGAAAGCTTTGGCTTTTTGAATAGCTCTCGCAAGCTTCATCTCAATATCTCCTTTTTGAGCTTTTCACTTATTTCATAAGCTTAAATTAATTGTATAATTGATACTGGCAGTCTGCTTGGTTATCAGTAGATTTTGGATTTGCTTATTTTCAATTTATAGCTTATTCAAGGTACTTTCTTGGTTGTTTTAGCTTATTCTAAGTTCATCTCAATTGGTTATAGCTTAAAGTACCTTTGGTTCCAACTGTGAAGCTTATTTCAAGCTTGTTTGAGCTTAAAAATCAAAATCAGCCAAAAGCTTAAACTGTTGTTTATAAGCTCATTCTCGAGCTTATTTTCAAGTTCCAAAATTTTGTCTTCATTAAAGTTGCTTATTTTCAGTAGTTAAATAGTTTTGTAAAAGAAAAAGACACAAAAACATCAATTTTAAAAATAGTGATAGCGTTATTTAATATAATTTAGCTTTTAATTTTCTTTTTAGCTTATTATTATTAAGCACTTATCTGTTTTTATATTTATCTTAAGTTTCTGTCATATTAAAGTATTTTTAAGAATTTTTCAGATTTTTCCTTTGTCATCTAGTATTTTTAATAATTAATAATAGTTTAATTAATAATTAATTAATATTAAAGTATTAAATAGTAAAAATAATTTTTATTAAGTAAAACCATGTTTTTATATTTTTCCTAGCTTTTTTAACTTAATTAGAACCTATAAAAATTAATCTTATAATTTTCCTTTTTATTTTCTAATTTTAATCCTTTAATTAGTTTAATTAGATTTAAATTATTAATTAAGTTTTTAATTTATAAAACCATAGCTAAAAGACAGAAATATTTGTTTTTAATTTTATAAATCTTTTAAGTTGTTCTAGATTTTTAGAAAATAAATTTGTAATTTTCTTAGTTAGTTTTGTATTATAAATCCTTTTTAGATTAATTAAACTAAATTTTAAATAAGTTTAAAATAGATTTGATTAATTAATTAATATTAAATTAATATAATATTAGTAAAATATTTTCTTTTTAGATTTTAAGTTTTAAAAGTTTTAAAATTTTCATTTTATAACCTTTAGTTTTAAACTTGTCATTTTAAGTCCCCTCGTAGTTTTTAAATTTACATTTTTATTTACTGTTATACACGCTTGTTTAATCTCATTGTTGTGCTTTTATGCCAAATCCAAATACAATTCCATACAATCAAGAGTGTAATTATCAACCAAAATTTACGCATCATTATCCTTAGTGATCATTCTACTTCTCAACGCTTCACACACCATTCAACCTCCGTGGGACTAAAACCGACCCCGAATCCACTAAATTCCAAAGGAAATTGTATTGAGTCCATAATAGTAGACTTTTGTTGACTAAAACCTTTGGTCAATATTTCTTGACTGTTTCGGCCCGATCAGTGACCCTTTAGAAGGCACCATGGTATCAATATAGGCTAGAAGTGGTAACCGATAAGCCTAGCAGTGGAAACGCAAGGTAAAGAAGGGTAACCGATAACTTAAGAATGAAACCAGTAGCCTAGCAGCTTGTTACCAATCACAAGCAAGAGTTTAAATACCGTTGGTCTACAAACTATCTTAATTATATTCTAAGCCGTACCTAAACATCATCTTACAAATTCATAACTATCAAAAGATTCCTCTAAAATCAAACAAATACATTCAAGAAATATCAACAACTCGACATAACAAATATCACGCCTTAATCGAACAAAAATATAAGAAAACCCATCACAAAATCAAAATTGCAAGATATAAACTCAATTACGAGGTAAAGATCACTCAATCGGTTAGGTTCCCTACGGCGACCGTGGGCGACTGTGTTTCGGTGACGACCGACCGGTGATGCTATAGGTGACGGATCTGCCGGTTGAAGATCGCCGTTAAAATTGATGGAATCATTTCAACGGCGACGACCTAATTTTAGTGGTGAAGACGCGTGGCCTAATCGAAGTTTCTGGTGGTGGATTTGGATCGAGTGTTTGTGTTTGATTTATAAATCAAATCATTCATTTATAAACAAATTTTACAAAAGAAAAGAATGCGAGTGTCAAGGTCATGAACTCCCACCAACACATGTAGCCTCAGCCCTATTGTCGCATTAATCGCATCGCTCCATCTAACCTGTATATATATTTATTTTAGTTTAATTTAATTAGATGAGCGTAGCATGTGTAAGTTGTGTTTTGTATGGACCTCGTCAAACATGCGATGCTACTCGCCAACTACGGCCTTCATTGATCATCGATGGATGACTCTCTCGCCAAAAAGCTTTTTATGTGTGTGTTTGTCTTTGGACACTAGTACAAGAGCTAGAGATTTTCAAAAAAATGTATGAACTGGTTAATGAATAGGATATGAGTTTCTGCAGGTGGTGGATTTGGATATAGTGTTCAGTGTTCTACATTTGAAGGATTTGAGATAGTTAGTGTCGCCAATATATATATATATATATATATATATATATATATATATATATATATATATATATATATATATATATATATATATATATAAATATATATATATATAAGCCCCACAAAGTAAAAAATGTAAAATGACTAAAATGTCCTCGTGTATATACAGTTGCCCAAAATATATAAAGTTGCCCAAAAAACAATACCTTACAATACATGATATGTACTTTCAAAATTAATGCGACTTGTGTCATAAGTTGTCTGACACATGGTAGCCCCCTGGTTGGGTAATTCCAAGAAAATCTAAGCAGGCAACCGGTCTATTTTCAAATTAACAAACGGTGTGGTCCGGAAAGTGATAAGCCTCAGGGCGCGCGGTCTATTTGACTAATTTTCTCTTAAAAATATCACTCAAGTGATGAGGCATCCTTGCGGATTTATGAATGAGAGTAATCATTATACTTCGGTCAACATTTTCATGTTTAACCTTTGTATGACATTAATAAGTGGATTTTAGAAGGTTAAGTATTTTGTTCTCAAAAACTTTGAGATATGTATATACTCCCACTTACTTTTGTAAGTAGAGACAATTATCTAAATACTAAGTATTTAAGCAACAATAAATTGTTCTTTATGGAGAACCACAAAATACATTTTAAGTTCTCATCACAAGATTTGTTAATAAAATGCTTCATAAGATTTTAACAAATTTAGAACTTAAATCAAGACATAATGGAATTCCTTCCAACAACTCAAATTAGGGTTTATAGAAAAACTCTAATTTAGTATCACTCTTTAATAAAAAATTCTAACAACAGTTTTGTGTTTCTTCAAGCTAGGAAGAACACCAAAACTACAATCTTCAAGCTAGGAAGTATAGAAAAATCAAAAATCCTAAAGGGTTTATGATTCAATTGGTTTGAGTGGTAAAACCTCAAATCCCTAATGAATTAGGTTTTCGCTATGGGTTGTCTTGAATACCTTCTAGGTTTGAACTATATTGAGTGTATCCATGACACACACAATTTCTAACCTTGATATGTTTTTGAGGTAGAGCAATTAAAGCTATCATGAACCAAACAATAAGAATAAGGTTTGATTCAACACATTAGACATACCATGATGAAGTGGTATCCTATGAGTTATTAGAATTGTGAAACTATATCAGAATTCTATAGATAACTTAATTCTCTTTGGACCAAATTCTTGTCAATTGGGTCGTTTAAATTGCATATAAAGTATTTACGAACCAAGTGCATGCAATAATGTATATTCATTGAACAATACAAGAACCTTATGTTCACGTGTTCACAAGAAGACATAACTGTTCAAGTATTATATGTTCATGTGTTTACAAGAAAACATAACATGTCAATAATACATTATCAGCCTGAATAATTCAAAGCCTCATGTTTATGTGTTAACTAGAAGACATAACACATTTACTATATATACTTTATGTTATAAGTCATTGATAAATTCAAGGACTTTATAATTATGTCTTAACATGTAAGCATAATTATACTAACAAAAGTAATCATGAACACAAACTATTGTGTTCTATAGTAATTTCAAGTTAATTTTATACTTCAGAATTATGATCATTATCATAATAACCATAATTATGTTGACTAAAACATGTAGTCAAATTTTGAAGTATCTTTACACTATATTATGACATTTTAATGTAGTAGGGCAACAAACATCTAACGTGTTCAAGTCCTAGTAGAATCATTATTAGAATGTAGTAGGGCAATAAACATCTCATGTGTTTAAGTCCTTGTAGAATTCTTATTTACATGTAGTAGGGCATTAAACATCTAATATGTTTAAGTCCTAGTAGAATTATTAGTTTCCTTTACCTTGTGGTCAAGGGATACCAATAATATTGTCGTTCGTTGCACACACTTTGAGATTTCTCCCACTTGTGTAAGGTACAACATCATATTATGAAAACAAACAACACGTGATTGATTGTTCAAACAATATGATAATGTCATAGATATCATGAGTAGTTTTAGAACCATAACCTGTAATAAGGAATTATGGATTATTATTCTATAGATAACATTTCAGGAAGCGACAGCAGCAGGAAGGCAACGTGTTATCTTATAAAATAAAATGTACTTCCTTTAAGAAATGGTTGCTCATATTCGAAAGTAATGGATTATTTCAAAGCTAGTTTGAAATGATATGGGTGACTAACAAAGAAATAAATCCCGTGAGCTCCCAATCGAAATTAACAACATTACATGAATGATATTTCATTATAAATGCAACCGCTCCAACCGGATTTGTCAACATTGTATGTGTTACATTTCCAGTAGAAAGCATATAGCAGTTTTATATACTTTCCTATTCTCTTAAAATGCCTACGAGTAGCATGTACTTAGGTATTGAACAGAGTATATGAAGTTCTACTTATGGAGACAATGGACTAATCATTCTTTCATTCAATTAACTTAAATCTTTAGCATGCAATTCCTCCTTTATCGTCTACATAGCCCCAAGGGTATTTAGCACTTTAGGAATAAACAAGAGTAAAAGAAAATTACCTAGCGAATATCCTAGTAATTTCTTTACTCTTTGTAGTTTAAACTCATACATCGTGACAAGTACATGATGTTATTTATTTTGGTAGCTCTAAACACAATGTTTCCAGTTACACAAAATATTCTATCTTTCAATTAACTCTGGACCACAAAAGGGTAATGAAAGATCATAAATGAGTTTTTTTTGTAATCCTATCTTAGTTTGTCAACTAAGGAGAAAAGATAGGAATAAGTCTCACTCTTCTTACTAGGAAAAGAGACTAAGTTTGTCTTTCAAAGAAAAACAATTTTGTTTATGAATTATGTTGCAATAACACAATTAATCAGAACATAAAAAGTTCAATTCTAGTATTTTCGATAATTATATTCTTAAAAGAATTAACTACCTAATTAATTACTAATAAGACTAAGATCCATCTTGCAACCCTACTTAATTACCATAGGTCCACAAGTGGTAAAAAATAGGACAAGAGGTAAGAATGGCGTAATTGCATTAATGCAACTCTTAGATTTATGAGACTGTTTAAGGAATTAGTATCAAGTAATAATGTCAAAAGCATGTTTAGGTCTCATCTTATGCCTCGTTCAAGGTCCCAACTCGCTTAACTCTAAGTTTAGCCAAGTATGAACGTGTAAAAATAACCGTAGAGGTCCTACCCGAGCTGAGAAATAATTACCATGGGTTGAAAGGCCCTTAGTTCTGACTGTAGAAGTCAATCCAAATGCACGTGTTCATAGTTGGATGGCATAGACTTCAAATTAACAAATAGGTATGCACATATAAATGTGGTAAAAGTTGTGTAAAGAGCATGCAAAACAACTTTGTAGCACTAATTTTAAAACTTTTAGTAATGATTAATCAGTAGTGAGCATCATGGTTCACGGTAGCTCCAATAGAACGCATTGAGGAGAGAGGACTGTAAGTTACCAAGCATAACCTAGACATCCTTTCGTGCACAAGGCACACTTCTTTAAACCCCTTTTGAGTTTGTTCTAGTGGTGAGCCGCGACATCCCAAGTGTCCATAGCGCCTAGTTTTTAAATTCTTGAAAACGTGTTTCATATATTAGGTCACTTTATTTTACAAAAACGATTTTCCACTAATCAAATAGCAGTCACAATGAGCATGATATTTAGGCGTGTAAATAAATACCCATATTAATGTTATGGTTACGATATGTATTATTCCATATTGCATACAATTAGGTGTCAAAGCAAGTAACAATAATGCACATAATGGAATCACAAATATATAAACATAAACATCAATATATAACCACATATTGTTCGAAGTTCTCTTGCGTCTTCCCAAACGGAGAACCCATAAGACCGTCACTAGGATACAATACCTAGATCGCCTCATACATCGCACAAGCAATTGGAAGGTCTTGTGGTCGAAAACACATAAAAACGCATGGTAATCTCAATTAACAAGTAATTACGCAATTTTATGTATTTTAATAAACAATATGTAATTCTAATTATACTTATAATTCTAATTAACAATTAATTAATTCTAATTAACATTTAATTCTAATTAGCAAGTAATTCTAATTAACATTTAATTCTAATTAACAATTTAATTCCAATAAACAAAGTAATTCTAATTAACAAGTTAATTCCAATTAGCAAAGTAATTCTAATTAACATTTAATTTTAATGAACAAATTAATTCTAATTATCAATATAATTTAATTTGTGTGTGACTAGTTATTTTTATTAAAAATTGACAAGTATTGCATACAATTGTCAAAACAAAATAAAACAAATAACCAAATTAGGTTTCATAGCCTTTTAAACATGTTTATTAATAAGAAACGTGTAACCCATAATCGCAAAAACGAGATGGCTCGTGATGCCACTGTTGAGATTTTAGAACAAGTTAACCAATTAACCTCTACGAGTATGCAGCGGATAAGGATCTAGTATTTGCAATTAGGTTAAGCACGTAATTAATAAACAAATAATTAATACAATATTAATTAATTAAAAGGGATAAAAGAAAACCTAACCTTTCGTGGCTATTTGAACGCAAGTGTAACGGACAATAAAACCAATACAAAACTAAGCACCTAAAATATTCTCAATGAGTATCACACACAAAACCGATAACGATAATGCTCGATATATGGCTAGTCGAGAACGTAAACACAATCAACCCCTTGAATAATCACTTGAATACCACGTACAAGAAAACCCCAAGACCAAGT
Organism: Chrysanthemum makinoi; assembly: GCA_910596185.1. Taxonomy (NCBI): domain Eukaryota; kingdom Viridiplantae; phylum Streptophyta; class Magnoliopsida; order Asterales; family Asteraceae; genus Chrysanthemum; species Chrysanthemum makinoi. Next base: position 221,286,073 of record OU343224.1, read on the forward strand.
CTCCATTCTTGTCCGAGAACTAAAATAGCCCATGAACCTGTTTTTATACCTTACCCGGTATCTGACAAAACTAGTCCGATATCCTCCCTTGTATTTTGTCCGATAAACAACCATGACTCGAAAACAAAAATCCTTTGTTGCTGATATTCGACTAGGAATCAGAAACAATGAATCTCCAACAAACTTCTAATTCACTTGGATCTAGTACAATGCAAGAATAGACTAGAAATAAAACCAAAACTCTAATTGACTAGAGTTCTAGTCAACTGAGAAAAGAGCATGGTTAGAATCAGTTATAGAGATTAGATTTAGGGTATGCATGTGTCGCATGTTTAGGGATAGTATAATCAGTCGTATATTGCATGCATGTGAGGAAAAAGTATGTTTGATTTTATAGCTAAAGCAACCAACTCTCTGTTTTGGGTTTTAACTTGGTCGACAATCAAAAAGCTTAAGCAACCCCATTCCCTTCACTTGCCCGATCAGTTGGGTGTTCAAGGCCGAAGGCAACCAACCAAACCGACCTACATCCATTCCAAGAATAGTCCATGGGTCGTGCAAAACATCGGGTCAAGTTACATGCATAATACGGGTATATAATTCAAGATATATTACGTTCGACACGTATTACGCTGCTTATCGCTACGCCTCATCACCACACACTTTCTAGTCGTTTTGTCATGTTAAAAACACCCACAAACCAACAACCACTAATCAAAATATCTAAAATGCTATTTTGAGAAAAGAAAAACAAGATCTAAAACGATATGAGACAACGGGTGACAATGTAACTGATAGTGGACGGGAGTTCTAGCCCGAATAGCTAGCGCCCATACACACTCAAAATGGGCCCACAACAAGCCCATAACCAACACGTTCTGCCTGGGATTGATGACAATCAGCCTGGATTATACCTCCAGGCCAAGGCTAGACCGGAATCTTATCCCAAAAATAACTACTAGTCTAAATTTCAAATTTTTTGGTGTTGAATCCATTGACAACACTCAATAACCCTTTTGTCAGTAGAGCTATGTTAATCAATTGATCGTATGATATATTTGCTTTTGGAGTGGCATTGTATTGCCTTTCTTGTTGTCTTTCTCACCTTTAGGACGTTTTCCAACCGATTACAAATGACATGTGTTCTTGCTCTTTCTCTTTTTAATCATTAGATTTTTGTACTGTATGCTTAAAGTCGTTAACCTGTAGCTGTTTTTATAAATTAAGGAGACAGAAATGTTGGGTGGTTATACATTTTGAATAGTTTCTTGGGTTTGATTTAATTCGTTGTTAATCTAATGCATTTTCAGTGGCTCATATTATGTGGTTTCTTGAGTATCATCGAAGGGGGGTGTTTGGAATCCTGTTTTGAAAGTGAAAATTTAGTTAATTGGATAGTGTTTGGATTTGCATATACTGTTTGCATTTGTGATATTGTTCAAGACTTTTGAGTGTTTGAGAACAATGGAATCATATTAGGGTTTAATTGTAAATGACCTGATTATCATAATTAGGGTTTAATTGTAAATGACCTGATTATCATAGTTTGTTATTTGAAATCCAGTACAATTGAATAAATGATCACTAGTATTTGATATTTCTTGTGTTGTACATTGTAACAGAATTGGTTTACATGTATTTTGGCACGAGACATGTCCGTGTGGGTATTTCAAAACTTTTATAACACGGCGAAGGAATAGATTGCATAATTTGAACATTTTGTCTTTCATGTGGAGTCTTGAAACTTGTTCTGTGCACCAGTTTATTGAAATTTTGGAACTTTGACAATATAAGTTGTCAGTATGATTCATTCCAGCTTGTGGCTTAATTTTTTGTGCTTGACATTTTTCGTATTGTGACCTAAACTAAGTTACTTTATGCAGGATAACTTTTTTTAACTTAAGAAGAATGTAGCCTATTGTATCACATGAACACATTATCATAGAAAAAGATACTTTGTCATATTCATCAGGAACAATAGCAAATGTTGGTTCAGAAAGTAACAACCTTGTTAAGCCACTTTCTTAACATCAAACAGTTGAAGCAGCTTCACACACTTATACTCGTTCATGACCTTAATCATCTAAACGGGTTGTTAATCCGTCAACTAATAAGCTCTCAATCCGCTTACTCTCAAAGTATCGCGCATTATCTTCGATTAATCCTTCTCCATCTAAAACAACCTGACGCGGGTTCAGCAACTTCTGTCATTCGGTATTTTTGCACGCATAGCAGGTTTCAAGAAGCTTTTGCTTTATATGTGGAGTTGCATTCATCGCGATTTGTACGGTCAACATTTAGCGTAGCATCTGCTCTAAAGGCATGTGCGAGGCTTGGTAATGAGAATGGTGGGATCATGATTCACGGTCAGGTGCATAAGTACGGGTTATGTGGCGATGTATATGTGGAGACTGCTTTGCTCGGGTTTTACACGAAAGTTGGTGATATGAGGACTGCGCGGAGAGTGTTTGATGAAATGTCTGAAAGAAATGTGGTGTCGTGGAATTCGATGATTGATGGGTATTTAAGATCAGGGGATTTGGCGATGGCTGAAGGGTTGTTTTCTAGTATGACGAACAAGGATGTCGTTTCTTGGAATTCTATGGTTTCAGGGTATTCGAGAAATGGGGATATGGATAAGGCGTTGAGTTTATTTCAAGAAATGCCGGAGAGAAAGTTGAGTTCATGGAATGCTATGATTAGTGGTTATGTTGAGTGTGGGAAACTAGGTTTAGCACGTAATTTTTACAATTCCATGCCTGAAAGAAACTCCATTTCGTGTATTACTATGATTGGTGGATACTCTAAGTGTGGAGACGTTGAAGCTGCTCGTGAGTTATTTAGCAAGATGGATAGGAAGGATCATCTGCTGTATAACGCCATGATCGCTTGTTATGCTAAAAATAGTCGACCAAAAGAAGCACTCCAGCTATTCAGTGAAATGATTGGGCCAAATGTAAAAGTCCAACCCGACAAAATGACATTAGCTACTGTGATATCCGCTTGTTCTCAATTGGGAGACTTGAGTTTCGGATCATGGATTCATGACTGTTACATGAAACAAATGGGAATATTAATGGATGATCACTTATGTACCGCTTTAGTCTACTTATATGCAAAATGTGGTTCGATAGATGCAGCTTTCAACTTATTTCACAAGTTGAACAAGAAAGACGTTGTGGCTTATACATCCATGATTTTGGGGTGTGGTCTCAACGGAAAAGAACAAATCGCTATCAAATTATTCGATGAAATGATGGTGTCTAACATCCGCCCAAATTTAGTCACATATACTGGAGTATTAACAGCATTAAGTCATGTTGGTATGGTTGAAGAAAGTTACCGTTGTTTCAACTCCATGAAAAAGTACGGGCTTGTGCCTACACCTGACCATTATAGCCTCATGGTTGAAATCTTAGGTCGAGCAGGACAGTTAGAAGAAGCACATGACTTGATTAAGGGCATGCCAATGAAGCCTCATGCAGGTGTTTGGGGTGCATTGCTCTTGGCGTGTAGTACACATAATAATGTTGAGTTAGGGGAAACTGCAGCCAAACATTGCTTTGAATTGGAAGCCAATTATAGTGGGTATGGTTCACTTCTTGCTAATATATATGCGGGTGCCGGAAGGTGGGAGGATGCTAAGAGACTAAGAAAGAGTATACACGAAAAGGGTTTGGTTAAAGTTCGAGGTAGTAGTTGGATGGATCATATGCAGGCGTGACCGCATGACATGGAAGTAGTCAGGTTGGGTCGAGTCACCCACACTTGTTCACATTACCGAATTTTATTGAAATTTAGGTACATTTTAGGTAGATTTTATTCTAGTTATGGCTAAATTTTTCAATTCGTTTAGTAAAACATTACCAAGTTGATTATTTGATTCCCTTTTTAGCAGATTGGTTTTAGTTGAAGCATCTACTGAGTAACTGGTTTGCGAAATTGTGATAAAGAAGTTAAAGGGTCACTTTTGTTGGTAGGATGTAACTTAGAGGGGTTGCAACTATGATGTCCATTTTAATGCGCTTTTTGCTTGATTATCACTTCATATCATACACTTGTTTTTCACTTTGCTTCCTGCAAGTTCACAATCATTATTATTTACATGTTAGACACATTGCAATTGTATTACCCTTAAGCTTGTCACGTAAAAACAATATTATCGATAGCGAGAAGGTGCAACATTTCTCATTCACTCATGTCGCTCGTGCTTGAACTTTGTAACCGTTCCTTCAATGCTCGACGGTGATCCAAATTCAAAGCTTATATGATAACTATCCCAAGCCTATTGGAAGAATAAATTATTTCGGTGGTGATCCAAATTCAAACCTTACATGAAGTGGCGGATCTAGGAAAAAGAGTCAGGTTCACTTTATGAAAAGTACCGAAAATCGTAACCCAAAATTTAAGGACCGGGTTCATTTTAGAAAATCGGTATATTTGACATAATTTTACACTACGCAAGAAAAAAATATGGGGTTCCCGTGCACCCCTGGTAAACCCCCTCGGCGAACGCTTGAAGGCGCTTAGTGTTAGTAGCATGAGATGCCCTAGTGGAGATTCAAAAAACCAAACCCCGCAAGCTTAGTTTGTGCGGGAAGACAAGACTTTGTAAGAAATTAGTAACGTTTTTTAGAGCGTGCTGCATGCAGGCACTTTTCGAGCAAAGTCCCTGTATCACCCTCCGAAAATTGTTCTTAGGACGGGTACGTAGTCTGCGTTATGAATCAACAATATTTTGCAAGAAAATGATACATAAATTTTCTCATTTGAGCTAAACTCAAATCAATGTCACTTAAATAGTCTAAGGGACCAAAAGTTAATAAACCAAAAGCCCAAAGTCATAAACGAAAAATTAAGCTAGCAGTGAACTAGTGACAGAAGTAGCCGCATATAACACCTGGCAACTCCTGTACTTGATGCATTAACACTTGTACATTCTTTAGTACAATAATTTCAATCCTATAAAATAGGGATTTAAACACAAGTGGGCAACAAAAAACAAAAAAATAAAAACTAGTCATTTTTTTGTGTGAGTGTGCTTTCTCTCAAATCTTGAAAGATTTGAAAGAATGGAGAAAGCATTGATAAAAGTTGGAAGTATAAAAGCAGGAAGCTTTTGGGTTTCCAAGAAAGCTAAAGAAGAAATCACCAACATTTCTCAAGATCTTTCTGTATGTACTATTTGTTATTATTACTACATGTTTTCTTGATTCATTTTGATTTATGTTTGTGTAGATATGTTATTGTGATTGATTTATTGATTGCTAGTTTAGTATAATTTTATATGGTTTGATTAGTAGTGAATGTCAATAATGTAGGATCTGAAATGTTATTGTGTTATTGAGAGCATATGTTCTTATTCCACTGAGATAAAAGAAAAAGACTGGCAGTCTGTTTTTGACTTTTTTGTTACTTTATAATTGAGGGTATCCCTATAGCTAAGACTTTATGGAGAAAGAATACAATTAGTGCAATCAATTTATAGATCAAGATAGCTGGTGTCGATAATATTTGTTTACAAAATAGTGTTCAATTTCATTGGTTTTGACGTAAAGAGGGTTATCCAATAGATGGAATAAGATTTAACAAGGTTAGCAATAGAATTCTTTGTTTGGATCTGAATTTCAGTAGAAACAATAATGATACTTTTCTTTGGGCCTCTTATTGTGGAATGCGTGTGTGAACCAGTTACCTTATAATCTATGAAATTAATAAATTCGATCAAAATTATCAACAATACTTACAAGTCAAGGTTTTCTGAAATATTAGTTAAAGCCTTGCGGGTTGTTAAAATCTTTGTTTCTGGCATATCTGAAATGATTTTCTTTCTTGTTTGCAGACATTCTCAAACACTGTTGAAAAGAAGGCGAAATGGGTATTTGACAAGCTAAAAGGTAGTAACTTACATTGTAATTTGTGTACGCATATAAGGGCCCGTTTGGTTTGTAGATGGGTTTAAGATTTGGATTTGGATTTGGATTTAAATTTGGATTTAGACGTGGATTGAAGCTCACGTAGCAGCATAAAAATAATATAAAAAGTTGCTTGTTACGATTTGATATAAATTGTAAATGGAATTTACTAATTTTATATAAATTAAATATACATAGGCCCACAAGCCATAAATATTTTTGTCAAATGAGTAATTTACACGTACCTTCAAAAATTTTGTTTTACTCATTTGCATAAAATATACAACTCATTTGTGTACAAAAGTCAACAAGGACAGTGGAATTGTCAGAACTCCAAAGGGTCATGCTGGGTTTTGTTAAAGACCATATTCAAAGGTGTCAAACACTGTTTCACAACCAAAAACGTAAAACAAACAACTTATTAATGTCAAATAAAATGCAAAGCCATTCTAATAACCCATACCAAACGGGCCCTAAGTATTAAAAATGGCTGGGAATGGCGTTGCACATATTTATCTCTGTCTCATGAAAATAGCAACATCAGTTTCTTAAGTTAGCCTATAGCCCTACAATATGCATAGAGGTGGCAATTTAAGACCCAATGGTTAAAATTGGGTCTAGTTGGGTAAATTTTTTTAATGAGATGATTCTAAATGGGTTTAGTTTATTTTAATAGATGGGTCTACTTGAGCATAGTTTATTTTAATTAATTAATTTTGATGGGTCTAATTGGGTCTAATAATATACCCACATGGGTCTAGTACAATATTTACATGATTTAACTTGATTGTTAACTAAAATTATAAAAATCACTCACAGTCTATTTTTATCATTTTCGTCCGCTTTATCGTTTTTACGATGCTTTTTCACGTTTTTTATTCGGTTTTACCGCGTTTTAGTTACGTTTTTACGTTTTTGCGTTTTACACGTTTCGTCTGTTTTCGTTTTGTCCGTTTTACACGTTTTCGTGTTTTACGTTTTTCGTCCGTTTTTGACCATTTTTTACGTTTTTACGTTTTCCGAGGTTTTACGTTTTTGTCGTTTTGCACGTTTTCCTTACGGTTTTGCGTTTTACACATTTTTCGTCCAGGTTTTTACGTTTTTGTCCGTTTTACGTTTTAGATCATTTTTCACGTTTTCGTGTTTTTTCGTTTTCGTCCGTTTTTTCGTTTAGTGTTTTTACTACCGTTTTAGCGTTTTCGTTCCGTTTGTTTTCGTTTTGTCGTTTTCGTTTTAGTGTCCGGTTCGTTTGTGTCCGTTTTACGTTTCGTCAATTCTTTTCCGTTTTAGGTACCTTTCCACGTTTCCGATCGTTTTCTTCTGATTTTGTCGCGTTTTTACCGTTTTGTTCGGTTTTACGTTTTCGTCCGGTTTGTTGACATTTTACGTTTTGCACGTTTTCGTCGAGTTTTACGTTTTTGTCCGCTTTACACGTTTTCGTCAGGTTTTTATGTTTTCGTCATTTTTGCGTTCGTCCGTTTTTCGTCTTTGTGTCGTTTACGTTTTCGTAATTTTTATGTTTTTATCCGTTTTAACACGTTTTGTGGTTTTACGGTTTGTCCGTTTTATACGTTTAGTCCATTTTTTTTGTTGTCCCTTTTCTATGGTTTCATCCATTTTTTTTACATTTTGTCCGTTTAATACTTTTTCATCGGTTTTCGTTTTCCTCCGTTTTACCGTTTTAGTCTATTTTTACGTTTTGAAGATGAAAACGTAAAAACGGATGAAATAACGGATAAAACAAAAAGCGTAAAACGGTCAAAAAGTAAAAAAACCGAAAAGCGTGCAAAAGCATTAAAACGTTAAAAAACGGACAAGCGTAAAAGCAATTGGCGAAAAACGTTAAAACTGCGCGGAACAAAAAGCGTATAAAAGCTGTCGGCGTAAAATATGAGGGCGGAAAACGATGGACAAAAGCAGACAACGTGTAAGCGGACAAAAGATTAAAAGCGGGCGCGTGCGGAATAAAAGATTTAAAAAACCACGGCGAAAACGTGTAAAAGTAAAAACTTAAAAGCAATGGCGAAAAGGCGAAAACTTGCGGAAAGTAGAAAACGTTAAAAACGGAGTAAAACGCAAAACGACGCGTAACGCGAGCGAAAAAAGTGGGCGGAACGAAAACCGGCAGCTGTGTAAAAGCGGCGAAAAACGATAAAAGTGGACGACGTAAGCGACAAAAGTAAAAGTCAAAAACGGGCGTAAAAACAGACGGCATCGAAAACGGACAAAGCGTAAAATCCCCCGCGTGCAAAACGGATAAAAAAAATGTAAAAATTGGGTAACGAAAAAGAGAACGAAACGTGTGTAAACGGACAAAAACGTAAAGCGGCGGCAACGTGAAAACGGGTGAAAGCGTAAAAAGCGTAAACGTAAAAATATAGATATTGAATACTTTTTGTCTTTGTTTACAGTAATTAATTATTATGCTCCATGATGAAACAAAAAAACTAGCAAAACCCAAAAAAACCCGACCCGACCCGACTCTTACCCATACCCATCTAGACCCATACTTCCAAGTGACCCATCTAGACCCATACCCATCTAAGACCCAAGACCCACCCCAACCATTTTGCCACCTCTAATTATATGCATTATTAAACTACACGAAAGGTATGCTATCCATAACAGAGTTTATAACCTTCATATTAGTATTTAGTTGGAAATACATTAGTATTGATAAAGACAATGATTAGCGAGCATATGACCATTCATCAGTACAGCAACCTCTTGCTTCCATCATTAATAAATCACAGAATGTAAAAAATCTTAGAGGTTTCAACCTTTATCAGAATTTTTGATGAATGATGAAAAGTTGATCTGTATACAATGGCAGATTTAGGATTTTTGACTATTGTATGAACTATTGTGACAATCTTTTTTGGGGGATGCAGTAGAGTTAATTTCATTTTGTTGGTACTACAAAACACTACGTAACAATTTTTTGAGAGTATGCATGCCTACCCTGTGGTCTGTGGATGCATATGTTTTCTTTCGTGTTCTGATTGTTTTTTCTTCACAGGCAAGCCATTGAAACCATTGCCCGATTTCCTTAGAGAATACAACCTTCCTCCAGCATTATTTCCACAAAATATAACATGCTATGAATTTGATGAGTCAAAGCTAAAGCTCGTGGTTCACTTACCGGCTCCATGTGAGGTGACTTTCAAGGACCAATCAGTCATAAGGTATGCCCCTCGGGTCAAAGGGCTAGTTTCAAGGGGAAAGTTCACAGTGATTGATGGAATGAAGACGAAAATGCTGGTTTGGGTGAAAGTCACAAGTGTAGCAGTGGAGAATTATAGGTCCGATAAAGTTTGGTTCACTGCTGGTGTGAAGAAATCAAGGCCTAGAGATGCTTATGAGACGCCTCGTGATGCTATTCGAGTTAACGAATATTGAAAGGTAAAACATAACATTCTTCTGATGTGGTTGTACTTTTGCGATGTTAATATGTTACGTTTATGACCTTATTCATTAGTAGTTCAATGTTCTTGAATAAGCTTAATGGAAACTAGTTCTCTTGATGATTTGCAACTGTTTCAATGTTTTATTGTTTGTTATGTCCTTTTAAAAGTATCAAAGTATGGATCATAACTCAGAGACTAGAAATCAAAATTAGTTTTTATGAAACAGTATAACTTAGTTATACAATTGTTAAACAATATTTACCAATCATAAAGTTATAAATACTAGTAATAAACATGAAAATCTCACCAAACAAGATTATTTAAACTTCAGATACTAAAACCAAATCTAAACTGTATTCGAGAAACAGACTAGGCATGAATTTTATCACGTGGCCAGTTTGGGTTTGCAAGAGAAATAAGAATTGGGTACTTTCTAGTGGAAAAAGTTTGATTTTTTTCTCCTTAAATAAGCTAAACTTTATTTGAATTTGTTTCATTATAGCTCAATTTGATTACAAGCATTTTTGCATCAAATTATTATAAATTGATTTTTATTATCATTTGATATACTCAGTTCAATACTGTATTTTGTCGGTCAACACAACAAAAAAAAAGCAAACAATAATTAGTTGCCAGAAGTGAATAGTCATTTTTCTGCCATTCCGGCGGTTGATTTAGCACAAAAGTAAACAAAAATTATTCATTTACAACTTACTAAATAATAAAGGGAATGTAGGTAAGCAAGGCATTAGTTTAAAATTTGTCTTTTGTGTTTTTAATAACTATTTATGCGTTCCGCCAATAAATATGCATATTTGTGTATTCGAAGCCATTTATGTAATTAAAAATCACAATAAGACAAATCTTAACCAATGCCCTTAGGGCATTGGTTAGACATTCCAAATAATAAATATAGCCTTTTATATCCATAAAGTCATCTATTGGTTGCCAAACAACAAATTTACACTTATACAAATGTGCAGATACACCAAATAAACACTCAAAATGTAAAACTACAAATAGTGTCAGTATGTGGCTCTTAATATACATGCTAACATCATTTGTCGAGTTACATTTTCAGTGTTAATTTATTATGTATATAACACAATCGAAATGCACTTTCCTATAGAGAACAAGGACTAGGTACACAGCTACAAATAGTGTCAGTATGTGGCTCTTAATATACATGCTAACATCATTTGTCGAGTTACATTTTCAGTGTTAATTTATTATGTATATAACACAATCGAAATGCACTTTCCTATAGAGAACAAGGACTAGGTACGAGTCATCACTTATGGTGAGGGTTTCACGAGGATCTTGCCAGAAGTGATTTCTTAAGGCCCTGAACTTCGGATTGATAGTCGAATACCCTGCAAGTGATTTGACTGACATTCGAAACAATGCCCTGATAAAATATTAGCAGTCGTTGGACCCTTATGTCCATGGCTTGAGACATTGTTGGTTTAAGGGTCGGTAATGCATTCGTGCATAGAAGGGCCACGTTCAGAATTATCATTGCTTCTTCTGATGAATACTTAGATCCTAAATCTGGATCAACTAGGTTTAATAGACATCCCCATTCTTGCAAAACATATGCCTGCCAAACAAACAAACAAACGTTACAGCTTGACCTTTTCGGTCAAAATTAAGATAATAAGTATCATCTATGTACAAATAGAAATGGCATATTCAGCCAGAAATCCGTCTATTTTGCAATCTACTAGATATTATATTAAACTTACCAAAAGGATCTCGTGATAGGCAGTTTTTATCCATGTATTCGTATATCAAGGATAATTGGTTTCCTTCAGCACAACATCCTTTTGAGTTTCACAAGATTTGGGTGTTGTGGCGCTGCACTCATGTGAATATTGTACACAGGTTTGTGGCCAACTAGTTTAGGTTTCAAAGTGTGTTTCATGTTTGTGATTGCTTGTGTGATTCTGTGAACAATTCAATGTAACATGCGAACGGGTAAAAACAAGGAGTACTAAAAACAGAATTGCATTAAGATACTAGTAAAGTTGTTATCTGTTTGCTGATTTAGAAAACATATTTATAGGTTTCTAAACGACACCAATAGACAGTTATTCCATCATTGAACCATCTTTTGATGGATAACTGCCTGTAACTAACTACCATAAATGCCATCATATGGGCTTTTTGGATTAACCAAGTCTGACCCATATGCAGGCTTACAAATCGACCCATAAACAAATACATAACCATGTCTTATAACATAAATACTTAAGTAAATAATTAAACTAATGTCTCACTTGATTCTTAACACAATTAGAGGCTAACATTCTCCCCCTTAATTGTTTAAGGTCAAGTGTCTTCTGAGTTGATTTCTGTTGACTTTCTTCAAGCAATGACATCAAAGTCATTGCTGTCTTGGCTGCTTTCTTGTCCATCTTCATCATCACTGTTCAAATTAACACCAAACCTGTTTGATCCATCTTCAAGTGCTCCATCCTTCACTGTGCTTTCCTTCTGGCATGGTGGGTCCTTGGCCTCTTTTCTTCTGCTGGTTTCACCCACTTCTTGCTTTTCACCCCAAGGAACTTGTGCAGTTTCATGGTATATCACAATGAGATCAATAAAATTTAAAAATGATTCTAGTCATGATCAGCATCATTGGTGTCCAATCCTTGCAACTGTGCTATCACCTCCCATTTGTCACCTATAGTAACTGAGAAATAGCCTCCCAATCCTTCAACAACCTTATGTAAACACAACAAATTCAACTCCACATCTGTGATAAATGGTGGAATGGTATCTAATGCATCATAGTTTAGATGCACAAGATAGAACCATTTCACTAGTTCTATAAAACTTGTACTGAACACCTCCCAGTTCTTGTATAACAACTCATCATTCTTCAATAAATTCATAAATGAAATGTACCTTGAGAAGGAGTTTACTTTAAAAGCATAAAGAGTACCATTGTGACTGATGTATTCATCATCAATGTAGTCTTGAGTCTCTTGCCTGTTCTGATCTAAATCTTCTAAGCCTCTTATCAAAGAGCACTCATTTGTAGGATCCATCTTCTAAAACTGATCTTCCAAGAATTGGTTGTGTTCATTCACAACCTCTTTTATCCCAACCTGTTTCTCTCCTATCTCTTTGCTTTGTGCATGTTCTTCACCAACTGGATCATGAACCATGTAGTAGACACTACACAGATCATCATTGATCTCTACCTTATACCCTTGTGATTTTAACAATTCTATACTAAGCATATTGAATGATACTTCAGGGGTATAATGTACATTCCTAATCACAACACTACCTTCATCTGTCTTAACTGTTATATCACCAATCCCATAAGAAAATATAAATTTCCTTTCATTTTCCTCTTTTCCTATCATCTTAAACTTGTAATCTATCTCATTAAACAGGGCTCTACTAGGACACATATGAAACTTGTAATGATTACTTGCATACCAGATTTCATTCCAAGTTTGTGAGTTTGTACCATTTACCATGTAATCTGCAGTGATGTAGACTTTCTCTAGATATTTTGATTCTTCTGCTATGACCCTTTCTTGTTCTAATTCCATAGCAGCAAGTTTCTTCCTATGTTCACATGCCCAGAATGCATGTCCCTTTTCCTTGCAGATATAGCATTTTGATTTCTTGTCCCTTTTTGTGCCCATGACCTTTCTCTTTAATTTCTTCAAGCCATGTGCTTTCTTTGTGGTATTGAATTCTTCATTCTCTAAGACAATTTGTGCCAATATCTCTTTTCCCTTTGGTGAAATACTCTTCTTTCTTTTTATGTTCCACTGGTTCAATCTCTTGGGTGTTTCTCTCAAGAGATATCTTCCAGTTTGAAAACCAGATGTTGGCCTTTCCCAAGGATGAGAGCCAGAGCTCTGATACCAATTGTACACAGGTTTGTGGCCAACTAGTTTAGGTTTCAAAGTGTGTTTCATGTTTGTGATTGCTTGTGTGATTCTGTGAACAAATCAATGTAACAGTAACGGGTAAAAACAAGGAGTACTAAAAACAGAATTGCATTAAGATACTAGTAAAGTTGTTATCTGTTTTCTGATTTAGAAAACATATTTATAGGTTTCTAAACGACACCAATAGACAGTTATTCCATCATTGAACCATTGTGACTTTTGATGGATAACTGCCTGTAACTAACTACCATAACTGCCATCATATGGGCTTTTTGGATTAACCAAGTCTGACCCATATGCAGACTTACAAATTGACCCATAAACAAATACATAACCATGTCTTATAACATAAATACTTAAGTAAATAATTAAACTAATGTCTCACTTGATTCTTAACACAATTAGAGGCTAACATTCTCCCCCTTAATTGTTTAAGGTCAAGTGTCTTCTGAGTTGATTTTTGTTGACTTTCTTCAAGCAATGACATCAAAGTCATTGCTGTCTTGGCTGCTTACTTGTCCATCTTCATCATCACTGTTCAAATTAACACCAAACCTGTTTGATCCATCTTCAAGTGCTCCATCCTTCACTATGCTTTCCTTCTGGCATGGTGGGTCCTTGGCCTCTTTGCTTCTACTGGTTTCACTCATTTCTTCTTGCTTTTCACCCCAAGGAACTTGTGCAGTTTCATGGTATATCACTATGAGATCAATAAAATTTCTGTAACAAATTCTAACTGTATCAGTATCATTGGTGTCTAATCCTTGCAACTGTGCTATCACCCCCCATTTGTCACCTACTAGCGGGTTGCGCCGTAATCACGGTGGGCTACGTGACTAATTTGGCCAACAAATGTTTTTCATTTATATGTTTTTTCTAAACATAAGTTTACGTATTTTAATTTCCGCTTAGCTATGTATTTGAAATTATTACATTTTCTTACTATAAATGTACGGAAATTCATGTCTGAACAACTTCAACTCTTTAACCAGGAACAATGTTTTTCATTCTACAATGCATAATAATTTATTTTCCGATTATCAATGGTTTTTTCATTGTTCACTCACAACAACTTACAAAATTCGGTCCCCCAAGAAATTGAATACAAAATTAAACCTATATTTCTAACTCTAATAAAAAGGTTATATAATACCATATCGCACGTTTGAATAAGTACATATCGCACGTTTCTTTTGTGCATGGGCCAAATTATTTATACAAATTATAGACCATTAAAAGCCCATATATAATTGTAAATTTGAAAATCCAAAAATCTGCTTGGGCCCTTCCTTTTCGCACACATATACACCATGAATCCCACTTGACATCATTTTAACCTCGTTTCATACACTTAAAATACATAAACCCTAGCCTACAAAAAAGGTGATGGCAAAACAATGGTGTCTTCTTTTCATTCGATCAACAAAGACAAGGTGTGCGCAAAGGAGCATGATAAGGTGTTTGTGAGTGAGTCTTGGTTGAAGGAAGCTTTGTCGCGTGTTTCTTGGTAGAAAGGCGGTACATTTTTGGCTCGATCTCATCTTTTTCCTGGTTTATTCCACTCGATCATCAATGGTATTGTGTCATCGGTCCTGATTATTGTGGCAGCGGCAGAATATGATGTGAGCCTACTTGTGGTGGTGGCGCGGCCCGTTGTTCGAGTGAGCAAGTTTTTGTGTTTGACTTTTTGAATATATAAGATAAAGAAGAGAGTGTGTGTTTTTCTTTGTGTTGTATGAGATTTGAGTTGATTATATAGGTCAAGTTTGTGAGGATGAGGTTGTCTGAAACGTCTAAATTAGAGTAAATGGATAGTAGTTTCATTTTTCATACTTGAAGAGGTGTAAATAGAGTATTTAATTTTGAGGTCATTATCATGTGAACACTGTGGGCTGTTACAAGTTCGAGTATTCAATTTTTGTCATTATCATATGGGCTGTTACAAGTCCTTATTTATGTAGCCTTTTTATTTACCCTGCTTGCTGAATTTTTAAGCTAGCAAAATTGGAGGGTTGTTACGTTCATGTTACTTCTTTTTTATATGTGTGAGAAAATTCTTTCCGTTATAAGTAATTTAAAAAAGTCTGAATTTTTAATCCTTCTAATTTTAGAAGGCCTAAATGCATTATAAGGTAGTATAGATAGTAACTGAGAAATAGCCTCCTAATCCTTCAACAACCTTATGTAAACACAACAAATTCAACTCCACATCTGTGATAACTGGTGGAATGGTATCTAATGCATCATAGTTCAGATGCACAAGATAAAACCATTTCACTAGTTCTATAAACCTTTTACTGAACACCTCTTAGTTCTTGTATAACAACTCATCATTCTTCAATAAATTCATAAATGAAATGTACCTTGAGAAGGAGTTTACTTTCAAAGCATAGAGAGTACCATTGTGACTGATGTATTCATCATCAATGTAGTCTTGAGTCTCTTGCCTACTTCCAATCCAAATCTTCTAAGCCACTTATCAAAGAGCACTCATCTGTAGGATCCATCTTCTCAAATTGATCTTCCAAGAATTGGTTGTGTTCATTCACAACCTCTTTTATCCCAACCTGTTTCTCTCCTATCTCTTTGCTTGGTGCCTGTTCTTCACCAACTGGATCATGAACCATGTAGTAGACACTACACAGATCATCATTGATCTCTACCTTATACCCTTGTGATTTTAACAATTCTATACTAAGCATATTGAATGATACTTGGGGGTATACTACATTTCCTAATCACAACACTACCTTCATCCTCTGCTTATTTATATCACCAATCCCATAAGAAAATATAAATTTCCTTTCATTTTCCTCTTTTCCTATCATCTTAAACTTGTAATCTATCTCATTAAACAGGGCTCTACTAGGACACATATGAAACTTGTAATGATTACTTGCATACCAGATTTCATTCCAAGTTTGTGAGTTTGTACCATTTACCATGTAATCTGCAGTGATGTAGACTTTCTCTGGATATTTTGATTCTTCTGCTATGACCCTTTCTTGTTCTAATTCCATAGCAGCAAGTTTCTTCCTATCTTCACATGCCCAGAATTCATGTCCCTTTTCCTTGCAGATATAGCATTTTAATTTCTTGTCCCTTTTTGTGCCCATGACCTTTCTCTTTAATTTCTTCAAGCCATGTGTTTTTTTTGTGGTATTGAATTCTTCATTCTCTAAGACAATTTGTGCCAATATCTCTTTTCCCTTTGGTGAAATACTCTTCTTTCTTTTTATGTTCCACTGGTTCAATCTCCTGGGTGTTTCTCTCAAGAGATATCTTCCAGTTTGAAAACCAGATGTTGGCCTTTCCCAAGGATGAGAGCCAGAGCTCTGATACCAATTGTACACAGGTTTGTGGCCAACTAGTTTAGGTTTCAAAGTGTGTTTCATGTTTGTGATTGCTTGTGTGATTCTGTGAACAAATCAATGTAACAGTAACGGGTAAAAACAAGGAGTACTAAAAACATAATTGCATTAAGATACTAGTAAAGTTGTTATCTATTTTCTGATTTAGAAAACATATTTATAGGTTTCTAAACGACACCAATAGACAGTTATTCCATCATTGAACCATTGTGACTTTTGATGGATAACTGCCTGTAACTAACTACCATAACTGCCATCATATGGGCTTTTTGGATTAACCAAGTCTGACCCATATGCAGGCTTACAAATCGACCCATAAACAAATACATAACCATGTCTTATAACATAAATACTTAAGTAAATAATTAAACTAATGTCTCACTTGATTCTTAACACAATTAGAGGCTAACAAATATCATTGACTAATTTACTGCAATTATTGTCCCATCTGATAATAACCCCTGCTTTAGTGGTAACAAAAATGACTACTTTTATAGTTTAGTAGCTTCATAAACACTTTGACCTCAAAAAGTCAAAGCATACCTCTCTTCATCTTTCTATTCGATGAGCGTGATCGATAATGTATCTGCGTGATCTTTAAGCCTAGATTATAAATCAGAAGTGGGAAGTGAAAAGTGACTTCCTCAATCAAACTAATCTCAGATATGAGGACCATAACTTCTTCGAACATGCAATTGTGCCTTTTCAGCCCAATAGAGTTGAATTTTGGGTGTGTTCTTCATCACATTAACCATGTAACTCCTTACAAGTAGCCTACCAGTGCCTCCAGCCTCTTTCACTATTTCAAAATCCTTTATTTCTAACTCCCTATGCATTAAATTATCTTACAATATCAAATTCCTGCATAAAGTTGCATATGCGTCCATTATTGTAATCTAGTGATGGCTATCACAACCCATTTACTTATAAATGGGCTGATTCGGTTTAAACCTCCTTGATGATTTTATACTAGTTAAGTTACTTCTGGAAAACATATAAGTTTTATAATCATATATTACGCGCTAACTATTTACATAAGAAGTTCAAACTCTTTGGACAATTTTAATAGTAGCTGAATTACCTGGACATAAACATCGAATACATGCTTTCGGAGGTTGTTAGATGTGCTGTCTTGGGTGAAATAACCTCTGCATAGTGGAATCTAACCGTATAATCCCTGTTCATAAGGTGCAATGCGTAGCATGTCAGAGACATTGCAGCCGTGTGTGCTGTTGTATACAATTGGATTGTAATATGTAAGAGAAATTGAAACCGTGCGTGCGGGATTCAAATGTAGGAATGCTATTTGGTCTAGATGTGTGGAAATAGTACAAGTTATACAATCACAGTCATCATCTAATGTAGGGGGAGAGGTTGTGGTGTAAGAGAGAGCCACATTTGATTGGGTGATGAAAAGAGGGTGATATGTGGATTGTGGAAGGTTTGGAATGATTGGATCACTTTAGGATTAAGTTAAGTTGGGTTATAAATGTTTTAGTAATAGTATACATATACTTGAATTGCGCTGTTTGTTTGAATGAGTGCATGGAAAATCTTTCCTTACACATGAATGGTATTGTTTTTTCGCATGTACGCAACCCATAATCAATCAACATGTATTTTTGATGATTTCTAAACACTGAAATGAACTACGTGTCACAAATACAACAATACCCAATCCCGCCGGAGCGGGGTATGAGGGAGGTAGGATGTAGGTGGTCAAACCCTTACCCGTGGGTAAAGAGACTTCCATAAAGACCTCCTGCAATAAGTTAGTGTCACATATCTTACCGTTTAAACGTGGATGAAGAAGAGCCCTCCACTATGTATCTGCGTAAAGTAATCAAAAGTTTGTTTACATTAAGCATAAATTATTAAATATCCAACATACAACCAAGAATTCAACTTACGTATGATCTGGTAATAGTGGGGGATTGATGAGTGTGTAAATACTCATCATTTTTGGTCAAATCTGAACTGCAAAACAATTAAAAATGCTCAGAAATGCATCAAAATACTGAAAATATCTCAAAATTGTATTTTATATGTTTCAGATGCAAAATGTTTAAAATCAGATGAAAAATGAGTTAAGTTTGCATAATTGGCGCTTTAGTCCCCAAGTTTCAAAAGTTGTCGAGAAATAGTCTGAGCACTTTTTTAAAGAAAAGTCACCAAAGGTCCTTTTTAAATCATAAGTTGTCATAATTAGTCCTTTGGTGAAAAATTTCATAAGTTTTGAGAAATTACAAGTTTAGTCCTTTGAGTTTCAAAAATGACAAATTTTGTCCTTGGAATATTAGAGATTTGCAAGTTTGGCCCTTGATCTATTGGAGAATGACAAAACTAGCCCTTGGGTTACATTTTCAGCATTGCATGATTGGTCCCTTAAAAATCAGATTTGTCACTTTTGGTCCTTTAAATGCTAAATGATACCAATCCTAGTCCAAAACCATTGACCACTTAAATACCCAAGCCCAAAATACCCAAGCCTGGTCCAATATCCACAACCCGTTTACCCATCCAAACCCACGTTTAAAATATAAAACCGCCCCGCTCACGGGTTTCCCTCTACTTCCTCATCATCACCTACGCCTGCAAAAACCACCCACGCTCCTCCTCCATCATCATCACACCCATCCTACCCTCCAAACACCCCTAGCCAAATGCATTAAATGCTCCTTGCGCTGTTACAAGTTATCAGAGCCAACTGGCAAAAATAGTTTTCCCGCCAAAAACTCATCAATGGCTAATATGATCCCAACTCATCCAATGGCTCAAAATACAGGTGGGAAAAGCTCAGAGGACAAGTGGGAGTACTTCTGCTATAAAAAAGGAGAAAGAGAAGCCAGTTAGGGAGTAGTTTTTAGTTTTTCATTTCTCATATATGTCGTTTTTAATTTTTATGTCCTAATTAAGTTCTAAATTGTAATATTAATCTTCCTTGTATTGAACTAAGGCATTTTAGCCATTTGTAACTCATTTTTAGTAGCAATTCAAAGTTTGATAAATTTCCTTATTTTTACATTTCTGTCAAAAAATTCACTTTTAAAGTTGCTAAAGCTCAAGCTCCAAAAAGCTTAATTCTAATCCAAATAAGCTCACTAAAGCTGTCTGTAGCTTTTAGTGAGCTCAATATTAAGGTTTAAGCCATTTTTACCACAGTCAACAAAAGTCAACATACAGTTTCAATTGAGACTTGGATCTGGTTTGCTGAGATGAAAATGGATATGGGTTGATTCTAAGTTGGATATGGGTTGAGAACAGGTTAGGATAGTGATTACTTGATCTCATTGTGCATGCTATAGTAGCAGAACAACTTGTAAGTCCATATCTGTGTTGATTTCTGCATAAATAGTTTACATAGATTTAAGATATTGTATTGTCGTCATATTGATTCATTTAGGTGTTAGCATAGGGTAGATAATCTTTTAGGAAGAGTCATTGCAAAACAATAGGATAGAGCTCAATTCAATGAGCTAAAGTGGTGTTTGGTTCATGAGGTAATCTGTGTTTGAAGTTTGTTTAGAGGTTAAGTTCAATTGATACAGTCTTACTTAGGTATATTAGAGTCACTTTAGTCATTTGATTGCACCTAGGATTAGTAAAAGTCAAAATTCAATTAAAACTACTTAAAGCTTCACATCAGTTAGAATTAGAATAGGATATTTTGCATTTAGGCTTAGAATTATATAGGCTAGCTTATTTCAGTATCACTATAGCTTAAATCATCATTTACAATCTGCTTTTGAGGATCAAAACTCATTTTAGTCAAATATCCAATTCAGTGTCGAAGTCAAAGTGAAAACCGTTTTACCCAACCTTTGTTGAATTTTCATGGACTCAATTCTGGTTCAAATGCAGTGAAACTTTGGGATTAACAAGTTCAGTTGGTCCAGTGGAAATCGATTTTTGTGAAATTTTGTAATTTTTACAAGCTTCAAATTAGCTTGTCAATTGGCTCAAAATGCCTGTGCCTGCGACTCGGTGACAAGCGGTACTGCAGACTTTCTGAAACTACCAACAAGCTCATGAGAGCTTGCCTTGGTCTGATTTTTGGTTTATAAGTCCCTTGCGTGTCTAGTTTAGGATCCCACATCGGTTTTGAGTTTCACTTATTTGAGTGGTTTATTTTCAAGCTACAAAGTAGTAGCCTAACCTGTTTGAAACTAGCTAAATAGAAGTTGGAATTTTATAATTTGCTTTTAGAATAGGATTCCAAGCTCTCATTTGGCTGGATTAAGTTGTTTCCACTTAGATTTAGCTTTGTTTCAAGTATTGGTAGGTTACGGTTCACTTTGTAGCAACTTTTAGCTTATTTTGAAGTGCTTATTCATAGCAGCTTTCACTGCGACTTCATAATCCTTCACACAAGCCCATGTTTTTATATTTTTCTTAGATTTATAATACTAATTTAGACTTTTCCTAAATTTTTCAGATTTTTCTAGTTCTGTTTGCTATTTTTCTTTATTTTAATCAGTTTTTAGTACTTTTTAAATAGCTTCTATTGCAATTAAATCAGAAAAACTTCAAAAAAATAAGTTTTCATTTTTCCTAGGTTAAGATAAATATAAAAAGCAAAAAAATAATTTTTCCAGAATTTTCTTAGTAAAATTTGTAATTTTTAGCAATTTAATTAGTTTTAAATAGTTTTTAATTCATAGAAAATAGAAAAATAACCAGAAAAATACAAAATTAGTTTTGAAAATTCTCTTTAGTTATTTTAGATTTTTGAAAAATAGTTTCACAATTTTCATCTTTATTTTCATAATTTTTAGTATTTTAATTTAGATTTAAAGTTTAAAAATAGTTTTTAATTTAAATTTATAAAAGAAAAATCAAGAAAATCAAAATTTAAAAATAGTGATAGCGTTTATTTAATATAATTAGTTTTAATTTTCTTCCATTTTTCCTTTGTCATCTAGTATCAATCATAACCTTTTCCCGTTCATTATCACCCGATCACTATACGTTTGATTATTCATCGCCGCATTTCGTTGGGACTTAACGACCGGGGAAACACTAAACTCCTCTAGATCTTCATTGCATTGTTTTAGTGTTTGAAGTTTATTACGGTTGACCATTCACAAGTGGTTAGCTTGTGTGATAAACTTAACGGTTCGGAACCGATCAGGGATAACAGGTTTGGGTTAAAACGGGTTATTTTAGTATGGTTCAAAATGGCCCAGGCTGGGTTAGGTTGAGCCACAAAATTGCTTGTCCATCTTTTAATTCGATAATTGTGATGACTAAATGATCTAAATCTTCAATAAAAAGATCTAGGCGGTGGTCTTGACTACAAATAGACTTTATGTGGCTATCAACCCGTTTAACCATTTCCCTTTATATTTTTTTATGTGAGCTGGAAAAAAGCACAACCCATAGTAAGAAAAATTGGTCAAAATTGCCATCTTTACCTAGGATTAGGAGTAGTCTTAAAGGCCCTTTGCTATGGGAAAGAACAAATAAGAAAAAACAAGTCTTACATTGTACAACACGGACAATAATTTGGATTAGAAGCTAAATGGTTATAGGGAACGTATCTGGAAAGGCATAGTAGGATACTTCCGTCACCTACCTGTAAAACAATTGTTACCCTTAGCTGATTGTAATAGTTATTAGAAGAGAATACATATTGTGGAAGATAATTCACGTACATATGGTCTGCTTTCTAGCTGAGAAAAAGATAGTGGGATCTCGTCAGTCAAGCTGCTGAAGCTGAAGTCTCTACATCAACAAAAAAGATATCAAGAATAAGTTCTAGCTACAAACTTCATAATTAAAACATTACATCTTTGCAAAAAGGACCCAAAAATGACATTTACTGCCTGAAATCATTTTGACCAGTGGCCCAACCCGTCCATCTTGCAATCTCGACCTCTGAATATATCCAACTCACCGAAAAGAGTTCGTGATAGCAAGTTATTTTCCATTTACTCATGGGTGTCATTTAAGGTTTTGACCATGACTCAAATCCAGAAACATATATTCTAATATTTTTTGTTACTACTAAACAATGCAGGGTCTATCAAAGGACGTGCCAAAAATTGCAGTAAAACAACTATCGTCAAAGTCTAGACAAATGAACTTGGGATGGTGTCAGCACTACTACACCTCAACCTTGAAACAACGGAATCCATAGAGTTTGACATGATTTAGATGTTGTAGGGCTGATGTAAAACCCTAAAATCATTAACGCATTGAAAGACTATTATACCCCTCGAGTAATAATTAAAATAAAAGCGAGATCGATAATTACGTTAATTACTTAACGATATGGTTTACATGGGACTTTGGATGATAAAAACTTCCATTAACTCAAAAGTAAATATAATACATTTAAAATGTTGCATGGTCTATATAAAATACATGTTAGTAAATTAAATAAAAGGGTGACACAAATTGAATTTTAGTATGTAAATAAAAGAGAAGATTTGGTCTTGCCTTCCCCTTTGTTCCGGCGAATCCGCCTAAAGGGCTCCCAATATTTGCTAAAATTGACTCATACTTATCACAATATAATCTCATGCAATCTCATTAAAATATATTACTAAACCGTAACTCTCCCCCAAGAAAAAAACATACGGCAAAACCACTCTTCCATTCCATCTTTTCATGCCAAGAAGGAGGTCCAAGAGGAGCTTTGTGCAGGGTTCTTCATTAGATATCACGTGTTTTGTTCAAGGTTCGCTTGGTTTTAAGGTCTAAGTGTGGCTGCTTTGCTATCGCCATCACCGGGGCACAAGGAGGGTGTCTTGGTTTGCTTGTTTGTCCATTGTTATTCTTCTTGCTACACGCTTCAAAGGTACCTTCATTACACATGATCGTCTTCCTTCTATTCATGGCTGGGCATGGTTTGGTCTTCCATGCGTATGATATACATGCTTTTTAATATGCCACATAAAATGTTAAGCGATACAAGGATTAATCACGTAAACTTGTACATAAAATCATGGTATAAACTCTATATATGGGCGCGTGTTTATACACTAAATAACTGGTTATGAATCCGATCTTGACCCCTCGACATACTTATTTCCTTTTAATGTTATCATGCTTAAGTAAATCATAAAACCATAAGTTCAACCCATATATATCGACTCTCGGTTTGAATCGATGTTTAGACCATCTCGACGTATATTCTTGTGTTTATATCAAACTTATCATGAAGCTAAAACACATGTATAGACCTAGTATTAATATATCAAAAGAGTCATGGTCTAGAGTTTTGTGGTGATGGTTATGGGGTCGATATAATTGTGTTTGGTGGGTGAGGCTCTCGACAATAAAGGGCATATAAGATATCAAAAGAGAAGAATGGTTGTACTTGGTCATGTCGGGGAGTTTGAGGCGTCGCGGGAAATTGGTTGGGTTATTCGGTGTTTTGAAAGTATGTCCGGGATAGTCAAGCGGGGTTAATCATAATATATGGTAGGTCGTGAATGTTAATTGTTTGAACCGGACGAGCTTGAATATTGATCGAACATGCATATGGAGTCTTGTGGGGTAACCGGTGTCAGCGGGATTTATGGTTGAGTCTTTTGGAGTTTTGAAAGTGTATGGAGAGTCGAGTTGGGGTTAGTCGTACTACGTGTTTACTTGGTCGTATATGTTAATCATATGGTCCGATGTGCGAGCTTAAAGATGATCGATCGTAATGTTAAAACTTGGTTCTTTCTATTCATCTAAAACGTGCATGGAGAATTTTAACAACATAATACTTTAAGTTAAATACAATATTAACCTTACACTTTGAGATAATTACCATGTAAACCCTATACTTTGAATTATGGTTATATAAAGCCTTCAAATAGATTAATTATCATGTTAAACTTCTAAGTTTACCATTTATCATTTGTAACCCCTAAGTTTGGCTAATTAATAATTATTACCCTAAAGTATTTTAATTCGGTCCATTCCTAAAAATGAAAATACGCCAATAACTCTAAAATATTAACGATTCATATAAGAAATAAATCAGTTATGACCTAAATGAGCTAATAAGTAATATACGAATCGTAATCCGTGTAGATTCATTGGAGGAGACGTGACGTTGTGTCTTCGTGTTCATTCATTCGTTTGCTTTCCTTTCATTGGCGTTAAGGTACGGATATTCGACCTTGTCTCTTAAGGTTTCTCATGATTAGTTTACATCTTTCGATATTAGCTTTGAAGCGTTATACTTTGCTCAAGCCTTCTATTTAGGGCTTCCCTATGACTGCCTATACCCTTTTGTTATGAACTCGATTATGAACCTTCGATTGTGAACCTTATGACTCTGAACCTTTGATTATGAGCCATTGATATGAACTTTTGATTATGAACTTATGTTATGGAACTTGGATATGAACTTTGATATGAATCCTTATGATATGATTTTGCTTTGACCCTTTAGTTTGATACTCGAGCCAAATATGTTTCCCTAGCCATGAAGGTAACATGGCACGTGTCGTGATGCACCTCTGGCATGACTCTAGGGCTGGCGGGTGATGTTCGCCACGTCCTTGGTGGTGGATCATATTTTGTATATGTGGTGGTATGGATGCATCCTCATTACGTTATCCGATATGATATGATTTGTGCGGTGAATGATGTCGTGTTGCAATACGCGTCTTCACGATCTGGGAACTAGCTACTCCATTGGTTCTTGAGGTCTCACCTCCTATTGGTTTGGTATTCGAGGTCACCCCTCGAATACAATGGCTACTTATGATATGATATGATACGATATGATATGATTCCGGGCTCGTGGTAGATTTGACAACCACTTACACTTTTGATATACCTATATTGTACCTGTATTTTCCAATACACCATACTCTGTATTCATTTCATTACTCAATACTCTTATATGACTCACCATACTACCAAGAGATATATATATTGTCACCCCAATTTACTGTTTTGCGGAATGGAAGAATTCTGGGGATTGACATCATACACCACATCACGTCATATTGAACGACCTAAAGTGTCGTTTTATAAACACATCGTTGGATATTTCATAAAAACAATGATAGTACAACATGGTCCCAAAAGGTTTACAAAGTTTGGAAATACAAATATAATACAAATCCAACGATGTTTTGAAATAAAGTGCCATAATGTACATAATGTAAGTCGACGTCGCGACTCAAAATGTAGGTCCCTAAACCATGTCATGATGATAATGCCTCCGATTGCACGAAAATACATTGCTAAAAACGGTCAACAATAATGTTGGTGAGAAATCATAGGTATATGTAAATGTTTTATCGACCTACACAAGTATCTATCATGCATGACCATCAAGTCGCGTAAAAATAATGTTACAATTGCTCTAAGCCCATGACCCCGAAACTAGACTGTTCAATCATGTATGCCTGCGAGTGTTTGCGGACAACTCCGTAATGTGATCAAATGAAATGCATCCGTTTTCTGGTTGGGATTCACCAACGGATGGAAGCGTCACCAAATAGATCTATCACTCATCCTCGCTCCAAAGATTAATGGTTCATGTTCAAGTAATGGGAACTTTCAAATTGGCAAATCGGTAACTTAAATGTAATGAATTTAACATACTTGGTATCGTACAAAGAAAAATGTAGTGCAATGTATTCTCCCCTTGGGTTTGAAAATAATCAGCGTAAAAGCGGGGCTATGAAAACTCACTTGGTAAAGCTGGAATAATGGCAAAAGTGATACGAGGTTTAATGTAATCGTCAACGGGACCTATTATCAATGATATGATATGTCATGAGTTGCAATGTAATGTTATGCATGCATTCAGTATGTTATTTATACCATTTACGAGTTTTGAAAATATTACTCGTCGTCGAAAAATACTCTTTTGATGTCTTGACCCTTCAAAAATGACTTTACATGTTTTTACGTCAAAATGTCATCCTACAATGGTTTTATAATGATTTTTGGTAAAATTTCCACTTTTCGTACAGAAAACAATGTCTTGGAATTTTTGTGAAATTACCAAAATGGCTTTGGAAAACTAGTTAAGTAAAAGCGGTGTCATGCCGATCGTTAGAGAACGAACTGTTGGAAAGTTTGTATCGATATCTAAAAGTTTCAATTCAGGAGTTTTCGTCCAAAAGGTCTCGAACATAAAGATATTAAGGGTTAAAGATGGTGGTTTTGGCTAATTGTGTGCAGAGAATTAGTTACGGCAAGTTTATGAAAAAGTGCATATCTTTGTCGTTTCAAATCCGTTTTCTCGTTTATATCGCCAACCGTTATCAAAGTATACTAATATATTTTTGAAAGTGAAATAATTTGTGAAGCTTAAGGCTCATTTTTGACTCGGACAAAATAAATATAGTATGCTGAAATTTTTGAAAATAATATTTTCCGTCGTCAAACTTGTAAAATCCATAACTTCTTCTCGAAGTCCGTTTTATCCGTTCAAGCGGCCACGGATTCGTTTTAAAGTATATTTTCTAAAAATCAAGGCCAAAATGTCGTGCCTACTGTCGGATTTTCCAGAAAAGCAAAACAAGGACAGAACACAAAATATATAGTTATCGAAAATAGTTTTTCTCGGACAAAACCTATTCTAATCCCTTCAAATCAACTCCAAAACTAATCTAATCCTACCATACACCTTCTTAGGGTGTCATGGGTTCCTAGACACCATCAAGACCAACCAATACCAAGGGGATAATTATAGGATGACCACAAATATATACATACTTCTAAAAAATCATAATAAATGGTATAAATCACATATCATGCATAATATCTCAAAAAAAATGAAAAGAAACATATGAAATGAAAAAGGAAACATGAAAATGAAAGAAATATGCTTACTAGTGAAATGATGAGGTTAAAGTAACAGGATTACTTTTAAATACCCTTGGTTTTATTTCAAAACCTTATATAGAGTATATACTAGATTGATTATACACTTGAACTTGAAAATTTTGATCCCCTTTGATCTCTTGATGTAACGGTTTAGAAGCCCAAAGAAGAGAGAAATATTTTTTTTAACACTTGTGAAATGATATGAATGTGTAAATAATGGAAGTAAGACTTTTTATGTAAGTAAAATTTATTATCAATCAAGACCTTGCCACATTAATAGACACACTTCCTTGGGTGAGGGGAATGTAGATATTTTATTTTATTTATTTTTTTTAATGTATAAGTGTGTATACTTTGTATACTTTTTGACAAAAGTGTAAGTAAAGTGTAGATATTATTAACTTGTAGAGTAAATGGTAAATTTTTAATAGATCAAAATAGATTGTAATGAGGTAATAAAAATTGTAAAAATACATTTCCTTGTGAAATTTGGGTGATAAAATAATTATCGTACAATTTTTAAGAAAAACGACGTAATAATTTAACTTTAACGATTAATATACCAAATAAATTTAAAACACTAGGAAAACTCAAAATATAGTTTTTATAGACTAAATGTAAGTTTAAAAATACATCGGGATCATTTTGAAAATAGCGGTTAAATATTCAAATAATAACTCACGCGATAAAGATTATTAAATATAAAAATTACGCGTTGAAGGTGAAAATGAAATGTCGTGAATGTACTAATGAGATGCAAATGATGTCCATGGATGTAGAGCTAATCCTAGTCCATATGAAATGTACGTGATGTTATGATCATGAATAGCGCTACCTCAAAGTTCTGTGAATTTGAACAAGTAAACCAAGTTTACTATAAATGTTGAAATAATGAGACATGAATTGTGTGAAAATGACACGAAAGTACGGGTTGTTACATTAAGCCCATCAAAAGGTTCAGTCCACGAATTCAATCGTTATTAGGTCTAACGTGTCGGTGAAAAGATGAGGATACTTATTATAAATTCCGTTCCCAAGTAAACTTCAGGACCTCGTCCCGAGAATTCCAACGAACTTTCACAATCAAATCGACTCTGTTTCCGTGCTTGACCTCGCGGTCCATGATTTCTCAGTTCCTCCACAAAGTTGAGTTTGTCGTCAAGCGAACTTATCCCAATGGAATAACGGCGATTAGATCCGAAGACACTTCTTCAAGTTTGAAGCGTGAAACGTGTTGTGCACATGACTGAAGTTAGCGGAAGATCAAGGCGATAAGCTACGGACCCTCTGCTCAAAATCTTGAATGGTCCAATGTATCTCGGTTTAACTTCCCGGTTTCCAAATCGTACCACGCCCTTCCAAGGCGATACTTTCAACATAACTTTGTCACCTACTTGAAATTCCAAATCCTTACGTCT
This sequence comes from Chrysanthemum makinoi, assembly GCA_910596185.1. Lineage (NCBI taxonomy): Eukaryota > Viridiplantae > Streptophyta > Magnoliopsida > Asterales > Asteraceae > Chrysanthemum > Chrysanthemum makinoi. The sequence goes on from OU343224.1 coordinate 221,314,892, forward strand.
AACATCCGCACTTTTAATCGACTTCTTGCGTTCAGAGTCTATCACTTTGAACAATCTTTTCGTGGTTTCCATTACCATTTGGACCCGATAAGTTAATGCGTCTCCTACCTCGCCCAACAAGCGGTGATCGGCACTACGACCATAGGTGCCTCAAATGGTGCCATCTTGATCTTGGTATGATAACTATTGTTGTCGAGAATTCAATCAATAAAATGGTTAGCCCAACCATTTCCAAAATCAATAACACATGCCCTCAGCATATCTTCTAACGTTTGAATTGTCCTTTCACTTTGACCGCCGGTTTGTGGGTGATATCTGTGCTCATCTCTAATCGGTTCGAATGAATCTTGCAATGAATTCAAGTTTGTAAATCGACTATCCACTGCCGAATGATAGAAATTGGTGCTTCGTGCCTCGAGACTATTTCCTTGACATAAAGTCTAGTGAGTTGCTCCATTGAATAAGTCTCTCTAATCGGTATGAAATGGGCGACTTGGTGGCGATCAACAATTACCCAAATAGCATAAAACCTCCGATATCTTAGGAAGTTTCAGTAACAAAGTCCATTATGTCGTTCCCATTTCCAGTTGTTGGAGTAAACGGCGAAGCGATATTCGACTTTCACCTTAGAAGCGGGTAAGGCATTTGCTAACGTGCGGCAATCTCCGCTTTCATGTTACCAATAAAGCAAGATCTTGATACATCTTATCCGATCTGGATGAATAGAATACTTTGACTTATGCGACTCATGCATAATCAATTCTCGTATTCCGCCATACAATGGAACCTACATTCTATCCTTGAAACATAAGACTCCATCGCTCTCTTTACAAAACCTTTTGCGCTTTCGGGCATACCATAAAGCTTTTCACTTGGTCGATTTTCCTCCTTAAGTGCCGATCTGTGCCGTTGTGGATTTTGATGGTAAAGGAGAAATAATCGTCATTCCCAATGATCGAACTCTTAAAGGTTTAGGCCTCTCTTTTCGACTAAGAGCATCAGCCACAACATTGGCTTTTCAGGATACTTGATTTCACAATCATAATTATTTGAGTAACTCCAAAGCAGCGTTGCCTCATATTAAGCTCCTCCGATCAAGAATATATTGCAAACTCTTGTGGTGGGTAAACACTGTGCACTTTGTACCGTAGAGTAGTGTCTCCAAATCTTGAGTGCAAAAACTCGGCTCTAACTCGAGATCATGAGTTGTGTAGTTCTTCTCATGAACCTTAAGTTGATAGAAGCATCGCTATCACCTTCTCGTTTTGCATTAAAAGCACCCCAAGTCCTTTATGCGAAGCGTCATATATACAACAAAGTTCTCAATGCCTTCGGGTAGTGCCAAAATTGGCGCATTGCAAAGCTTTTGTTTCAACAAGCTGAAAAGCAACTTCTTGTTTCTCCCCTTCGTACTTCTTGTTTTTACGTGTCAACTTGGTCAGGTCTCGCTATCTTGAAAACCTGATGAACCTTCGTTAATACCTGCTAGTCCTAGAAATTGTCGAATTTCCGTAGGATTTGTTAGGTAGCCCAATCTTTCACAGCTTCAATCTTTGCGGGATCAACTTGTAGTCCATGACTATCAATGACATGACCAAGAAATTGCACTTTGTGATTCCAAAATCACACTTGAAAATTTGGCATACAACTTCTCATTCTTGAGTAGCCTTAAAATCATCCTTAAATGCTCTTCGTGCTCTTCTTTGCTCTTGGAGTAGATCAAGATGTCGTCAATGAACACTATAACAAACTTGTCCAAATCTGACTTACAAACTCTATTCATGAGATCCATGAATACGCGGTGCATTAGTCAATCAAACGGCATCACTTGAAACTTCGTAATGACCGTAACGTGTTTCGCTTTTGTTTGAATATCCTCTTCCCGACTTCGAAGTTGATGATAACCCAGGAAGATCAATCTTGGAATAGATACTAGAACCTGCAGTGATCGACAAGTCATCAATTCAGAGGTAGGTAGATTCTTCACCGTTAACTTGTTCACTCTCTATAATCTATGCATTGAAGGATCCATCCTTCTTCTTCACAAGACCGGTGCTCCCAAAGCGAAGAACTTCGGCCTAATGAATCCTTTGTCTAGAAGCTCTTGCAATTGATTAGACAACTCTTGCATTTCGGATGGTGCTAGGCGGTACGGTGCTCGCGCAATCGGTCGACTCGGGCACTAAGTCAATTTGAAATTCTACGTGCGTTGGAAGTCGATAAATCTCGGGAAATACTTGAGAAAATTCACGGACAATAGGAACATCTTCAGTCGCCTCTCCTCACTACCGGTTACATGGGCTAAGAAAGCAAGACAACCTTTCTTAATGTACTTCTCCGTTTTGATGCTCGATATGATACTAATTCTAGTTCCCGTTCCCCGCAAAATAATCAAAGTTTCGCCGTTGTAGGAAGATGAACAACTTTCTCATCACAAATGATCTTGCACGATGCTTAGATAACAGTCCATGCCAATGGCGGCGTCAAAACTACCAAGCTCGGGCATGAGGTCTATGTTGAAGGGATGATTAAGAAAATTGAATGTGCAACCGCGAACAATGGTGTTTGTGTTATCGCTACCATTAGCTAATTCGGCGTTGTATGATATGTCTAATGTAGTTGGTTTAATGTTGAGCAAAGGTGCAAATGCATTTGACACAAAACTTTTATACATTTTGAATCAAATAAAACTGAAGCATAACGATTATTGAGAAAAGCGTGCCGATTATGACATTGGGTCCTCCTATCTTCTCCGCCTCCAATGGCGTAAACCCTTCCTGTGCCAAACCTCCTTGATTCGGATTTGCTTGATTCTTTCCCTTCTTACAATCCCTCTTGTAGTGTCGGTTCCCAACCAAAACATGTAACTTGTGGCCACTTGCAATCCCTAATACGGTGACCAACTTTCTTGCAATTTCACACGGATCGGGACATCGACCGGATTGTGATGACTCAAACACTTATTACACCGGCCAAAACCCCATATATCCTTTTCCTTCCTTCGGACCCGCAACATAAGCCTTAGCAACCTCTTGCCTTTTGGGTGGTTGTTGAGTAGCATTCCTACCCCGGTGTTGTCCCACTGCGCTTGTTATTGTTGCTATTGTTGTTGTAATTGCCTCGATTATTGTTGTTGAAGCGGTTGTTGGGGTTGTTGTTGTTTCGGTTGGTGGTGGTGTACTTACCTCTCTTCACCACTTGTGCCATCAACCCGAGTCACTCGAATAGCTTCCTCAATTGTTTGTGGATCAAGCGAAGTCACATCTCCTTGAATAACCCGGAAGTCCCCGATGAAAGCCTCTAGCAACTTCGTTATCCGGTACCATCGGCGGGCATAACGCGGCCAATTCACGGAATCTCAGAATGTAAGTGTCGATATCATACCCAATGGTTACCAATTCATAGAACTTCGTCTCCAACTTTTTGATTTCCGTTCGAGGACAAAACTTCTTAGTCACCAAGCCCTTAAATTCCTCCCACGTAAGCTTGAAAGCATTCTCCATTCCAATCGGTTGAGCATATGAATTCCACTATGACAACGCTCCATCGAGTAATGTGCTCGTAGCAAATTTGACCTTCTTGTCATCCGGACGATTACAAAACAAAATACCGATTCCAACTTTTCAAACCATCGAACCATGGTTGTGGCACCCTCAGTACCTCTAAACTTAGTGGGTTCACCACTCTTGAAATCCTTATGCGAACATTTCTTAACCCAGATCCTCGGCATTACCCGATGGCGATAGCTAGCCTAGCGGCCCGGCCGCGACCCTTGTTTCCCTTTCGACTCTTAGAGCATTAGCAATGCTATCATTCACCAACTTTTGAATATTTTGCTTGGGTCATTTCGGTGTAGCTTTCTTAAGCCATAATTCTTCAAAATCACAAGATGAAACAATCATGAGAACTCGTAAGTAGAAACAACCATCATACAAATATAACCACAACCACATCATGCATAAAGATAAATGGAATCTAGCGGAACAATAGCGAAATATCACAAATATAATCACAACACACGTGGATAATATACATGAAAATTTTGGCCTACATGGACCGATATCATAGATAATAATAACCATTCCTACATAGTAGAGTCAATACTTGATACATTTGTTTGTACAACAACCAAAATACAACAAGTTCTTTAAACTACGTCACACACCTTGTGACTAGGATAATAATGGTCAAAACTATACAATGACAAAGTCTACATAAGGCACCTCATGGTGCTGCTCGCCCTATCACGAAGATGCGAACACTGAGTCGACAAACTATCCACCAAACTCCTCAACTCATCAACACGTACGCAGAAGCAATACTCTCCTGTCCTCTAGCGCCTATCGGATACTACGATGTGACAAATCAATAGAAACCACTGCCTACTAGGCCCTCGACCTCCTCGCAATGGGCTCAATCCTATCTACCGACGGTTCCTCCAAGCTGTCGCGACAATATCTATCTGGATCTGTGACTATCAATACGGGCTCCTAGCGCCTGCGGTAGAAGGCTCGGCGGAATTACTGACCTTAGAACTCTCTCCTAACTTTCGAACCTAACGGGTGGCTCGGGCTCGTAGATGGTGGTGTAGGGATATCAAAGCAAGCGGCGCTTTTTGGGCAAGTGCATGCGTAGGTAAAGGATCTCTAAGAAAATATGATGAAGATGGTGATGATGGTGGTGCTAGTAGTGGTCTTGGTGGATGTGGCGTGATGAAGCTGGGCTAACATGAGGAGTGGGTGCAACCTGCGCCCAGCCCACTCACTCGAAGGGTTCGGTCTCGAGTGTCGGTCATGATCGGTGGGAAGGCTTTGAGTAGATCCAATGGAAGATCACGATCTCGGTGGAATGTGATGCAACATCATCCATGATGGGGTTATTTGGAACATCATCCGAGCTAGAGTCAGATGATATAGTGATGGGATGTGAATCGAGACATGTGCATACGTGACAACGATGTGAAATAAAAGAAATAAATAATCTCGAATAAAATGTAAGTGAATCCGCATGAAAAATGAATATGTACTATGATGAAATGATGAGATGCTATGATAATGTAGCTATAGTCTAGGGATGCAACCTAGTTCTCTATAACTGTAGCTCGGTACCAATCTGTCCACACCCCAATTTTTGTTTTCGCAGTGGAATGGAATTCACAGGGATTGACACGTCATAGCACCACATCACGATCATATTGGCGACCTAAAGTGTTTATAAACACATCGTTGGATATTTCATAAAACAATCGAGTACAACATCGGTCCCAAAAGGGTTTACAAAGTTTGCGGAAATACAAATATAATACAAATCCAAGCGATGTTTTGAAATAAAGTGCCATAATGTACATAATGTAAGTCGCCGCATGACTCAAAATGTAGGTCCCTAAACCATGTCATGATGATAATGCCTCGATTACACGAAAATACATTGCTAAAAGCGGTCAACAATAATGTTGGTGAGAAATCATAGGTTTATGTAAATGTTTTATACGACTACACAAGTATCTATCATGCATGACCATCAAGTCACGTAAAAATAATGTTACAATTGCTCTAAGCCCATGACCCTGAAACTAGACTGTTCAATCATGTATGCCTACTTGAGTGTTTGCGGACAACTCAGTAATGATCAAATGAAATGCATCCGTTTTTCTGGTTGGGATTCACCAACCCGGATGGAGGCGTCACCCTCGATAGATCTATCCACTCATCCTCGCTCCAAAGATTAACGGTTCATGTTCAAGTAATGGGGACTTTCAAATTGGCAAATACGGTAACTTAAGCAATGTAATGAATTTAACATACTTGGTATCGTACAAAGAAAAATGTAGTGCAATGTATTCTCCCCTGTGGGTTTGAAAATAATCGAAAAGCATGTAAAAGCGGGGCTATGAAAACTCACTTGGTAAACTGGAATAATGGCAAAAGTGAGTACAACGAGGTTTAATGTAATCGTCCAACGGGACCTATTATCAATGATATGATATGTCATGAGTTGCAATGTAATGTTATGCATGCACTTGATATGTTATTTATACCATTTAAGAGTTTTGAAAATATTACTGGCGTCGAAAAATACTCTTTTGACGTCTTGACCCTTCAAAAATCACTTTACATGTTTTTACGTCAAAATGTCATCCTACAATGGTTTTATAATGGTTTTTAGAGAATTTCCACTTTTACGATTGCAAAACAATGTATTCGTGGAATTTTGTGAAATTACCAAAATGGCTTTGGAAAACTAGTTAAAAAGCGATTAATGCGTCGATCGTTAGAGAACGACTTCGACTGTTTTGGAAAGTTTGTATCGATATCTAAAAGTTTGATTCGGGAGTTTTTAGTCCAAAAGGTCTCGAACATAAAGATATTAAGGGTTAAAGATGGTGGTTTTGGCTAATTGTGTGCAGAAAATTAGTTACGGCAAGTTTATGAAAAAGTGTATATCTTTGTCGATTCAAATCCGTTTTCTCGTTTTATCGTCCTTAGCCGTATCAAAGTATACTAATATATTTTTGACAAGTCGAAATAATTTGTGAAGCTTAAGGCTCGTTTTGACTCGGACAAAATAAATATAGTATGCTGAAATTTCTGAAAATAATATTTTTCGTCGTCAAACTTGTAAAATCCATAACTTCTTAGTTATAAGTCCGTTTTTATCCGTTCAAGCGGCCACGGATTAGTTTTAAAGTATATTTTCTAAAAATCAAGGCCAAAATGTCGTGCCTACTGTCGGATTTTCCAGAAAAGCAAAACAAGGACAGAACACAAAATATACTTATCGAAAATAGTTTTTCTCGGACAAAACCTATTCTAATCCCTTCAAATCAACTCCAAAACTAATCTAATCCTACCATACACCTTCTTAGGGTGTCATGGGTTCCTAATCACCATCAAGACCAACCAATACCAAGGGGATAATTATAGGATGACCACAAATATATATATAACTCTAAAATCATGTAATAAATGGTATAAATCACATATCATGCATAATATCTCAAAAAAAAATGAAAAGAAACATATGAAATGAAAAAGGAAACATGAAAATGAAAGAAATATACTTACTAGTAAAAATGATGAGGTGAAAGTAACAAGGATTAAACTTAAATACCCTTGGTTTTTATTTCAAAACCTTATATAGAGTATATACTAGATTGATTATACACTTGAACTTGAAAATTTTGATCCCCTTTGATCTCTTGATGTGTAACCGGTTTTGAGAAGCCCCAAAGAAGAGAGAAATATTTTTTTTTAACACTTGTGAAATGATATGAATGTGTAAATAATGGAAGTAAGACTTTTTATGTAAGTAAAATTTATTATCAATCAAGCCTTATACATTAGCACCCTTCCCCTGAGTGCCAGGGGAATGTAGATATTTTATTTTATTTATTTATTTTTTTAATGTATAAGTGTGTATTTACTTGTATACTTTTTGACAAAAGTGTAAGTAAAGTGTAGATATTATTAACTTGTAGAGTAAATGGTAAATTTTTAATAGATCAAAATAGAATGTAATGAGATAATAAAAATTGTAAAAATACATTTCCTTGTGAAATTTGGGTGATAAAATAATTATCGTATAATTTTTAAGAAAAGCAGCGTAATAATTTAACTTTACGATTAATATACCAAATAAATTTAAAACACTAGGAAAACTAAAAATATAGTTTTTATAAACTAAATATAAGTTTAAAAATACATCGGGATCATTTTTGAAAGTAGCGGATTAAATATTCAAAATAATAACTCACGCGATAAAGATTATTAAATATAAAAATTACGCGTTGAAGGTGAAAATGAAATGTATAGGTGAATGTACTAATGAGATGCAAATGATGTCCATGGAATGTAGACTAATCTCAGTCCATATGAAATGTACGTGATGTTATGATCATGAATTAGCCGCTAAACCTTCAGGTTCTTGAATTTGAAACAAGTAAACCAAGTTTACTATAAATGTTGAAATAATGAGACATGAATTGTGTCGAGAAATGACCTGAAAGTACGGGTTGTTACATATATATATTCTATTGCTTTGATCTGTCACACTCTCATTCTGTTGCTTCAGACTATCATTCCATTCACGTCTTAGGGTTGTTATATGTTATTGGATTTGATTATGCTTTTCATGTGTTATGTGACTACTGATTACTCTGCTGCGATATGATTAATATACGTGTCACACCCCCAAAATATCGCAGCGGAACGATAGTGTCATTGGGGTATAACGTCAGAGCACAAAGTATGGATCAACGACCTCTATAATGAGACGTTTTGAAAAGTTTACCATTCGATAAATAAGTTAAGTTTTACACAGCAAGAATTCACAAGGTTTGATAATACATAAAAAAATTTACAAAACATGTCGAATGGTAATTGTTAAAAGCCCAAGACTCCAAAGTATGCCATGCGACCCAAAAGCTCCATGAAATGCTAACACCTTAAGACACGAGATAAACATGCTAAAAATGTCAACACAATGGTTGGTGAGTTCATAAGTTTGTAATAAAATGATCTAAAATACTTTGAGAAATGTTCACCTGACAAAGGCATTGTAAATCCACTTTCAGTTCAAGTTCAGCCCATACAAAACTTGCAGCACTTTGTGTGTTTACAACTTGCTAAAAATAGTATGACAATCATTTAAATGCACATTAAGATAGTTATAAGTATAAATGTCACCACAAGGTCTTAACAACTTCGTGTTGGGATGTTCCTCCAACGCTCACGTTGGGCTGTATCCATATAAATGGCCTTCCAACATATAAATGATGGGATGTTCACGTTGGCTGTATCCAAATTAATGGCCTTCCAACATATAAATGATGGGATGTTCCTCCAACGACTATGCGTTGCGTATCCAAATTAATGGCCTTCCAACATATAATTGTCGGGATGTTCGTTTAAGTCTAAATCACTACACGCACCAAGTCTAGAGTATATGTAATGTTGTTTGGCAATAGAGTTTAAATGTTTTGATAAATAAGCATGTATATAAGCCCCAAATAGTTTATAAAATTTAAAGCGAGTAAAAGCGGGTATGAACTCACGGTGTGATTAATATGCTAACAAAATGATGCTTACGAAAATGAGGCTCGGAAGCTATCGCGACTAAAATGAATGTTATGACTTGAGTTATGATATGTTATTATGCATGCATTTCGTATGTCATTTATACCATTTGCGAGTTTTGTAAATAATACTTATCGTCGAAAAATACTCTTTTGGCGTCTTGACCATTCTTAAATCACTTTACAAGTATTTACGTCAAAATGTCATCCCACAATGGTTTTAAGTAATGATTTATGTTGAAATTATCACTTTTTCGTCAAGTAAAACAATGTAGTCGGAAATTTCATGAAAGTGACAAAAATGGCTTTGAAAGACTAGTCGTAAAATGGTGTACGTCGATCGTTAGAGAACGAACTTCGGCGGTTTTATAAAGTTTGTATCGATATCTAGAAGTTTCAGTTCAGGAGTTTTTGTCCAAAAGGTCTCGATCATAAAGATAATAAGGGCTAAAGATAGTGATTTTGTTGAATTGTGTGCAGAAAATGAGTTTCGGCCAAGTTTGAACATCCGTAAATAATTGACTACAACTCCGCTTTACAAACAGTTTGTTGTTTTGAAAAATATGGCGTGAACTTGATTTTCTAGAAGACATTTCGTTTCAAAAGTTTCACATCATGGTTAAAAACGCGCAAACATGGTCGATTAGACTAATGTAACACTTGTAACGTAAAATAATATAGATTTTCGAGAAAATAATAGTTCGGCAACTTTATAAAGCGTGCATATATTTCGTTTCAAATCCGTTTTCACGTTATAATCGTCCTTAGCTTCGTATCGAGTAAACTAATATATTTTGACAAGTCGAAATAATTTGTGAAGTGTAAGGCTCGTTTTTTGACACGTTTATTAAAAATATTGTATGCTGAAATTTCTGAAAATAAATATATTTCGTCGCCAACTTTAAAAATTCACCACGGCTTCGTTATAAGTCCGTTTTTATCCGTTCCAGCGGCCACGGATTCGTTTTAAAGTATATTTTCTAAAAATCAAGGCCAAAGTTTCGTACCAACTGTAGGTTTTTCCAGAAAGTAGAAACAAGGACAGAACCTTTTTTTTATATGTATCGAAAATAGTTTTTCTCGGACAAAACCTATTCTAATCCCTTCAAATCAACTCCAAAGCTAATCTAATCCTACCATACACCTTCTTAGGGTGTCATGGGTTCCTAAACATCATCAATACCAAAGTATACCAAGGGGATAATTATAGGATGACTTTCATATATATATAACACTAAAAATCATGTAAAATGGTATAAACAACACAAGTCTTGCATGTTTTTGCTCAAAAATGATAATATGAGTATGAAATGAATATGTAAGATGAAAAATAACATGAGATGCTTACAAGTGATATGATGAGGTGATTAGAACAAAGGTTTAAGCCTAAACACCCTAGGTTTTTATTTCAAAACCTAAACAAAGAGTGTTACTAGATTGTATAAACACTAGAGCATGAAAAATTTTTGTGATCCCCTTGAATCTCCTTGAAGGCCGGTCTTGTGATGAGAACAAGAGAGGAAATATTTCTTGACTTGAATTATTTGAGTTCCAATGAAATGCATGAATGTTATAATGTATATATCTATACCTTTGAAATTTTTACCACAACAATCAATGCCAACACCCTAGGCGGTTTTAGGGATCTTTGTCCATAGAAATATATATTTTTTTTTTTTACTTGTATAAATTGTAACTAAAATGTAAGTAAGTTGTGTAGGTATATGTAACTTGTAAGGTAATGTGTATATTAATGTGTTTAAGGTGATTTTTGGTAAAATAAATTTTTAATAAATCAAATTAGAGTATAATGATATTATAAAAATTATAAAAATACATTCCTTGTAAAATTTGAGTGATATAATAATTATCGTGTAGTTTTTAAGAAAAGTGTCGTAATAATATAAACTTAACGATTTATATATATCAAATAAATTTAAAACACTAGGTAAACTCAAAATATAGTTTTTATAAACTAAATTTAAGTATAAAAATATATTGAGATCATTTTTGAAAGTAACGGATTAAAATTTTTAAAATAATAACTCACGCGATGACGTTTATTTATTATGAAATTTACGCGTTTAATGAAAAATGCAAAAATCATGAATGAACCGTTATGAAATAATGAATATGGGTATGAGGAAAGCGAATTTGAGAATTGTGACATTCTTCCCCTGATAGAAGAATCGCGTCCTCGCGATTCAATCGATAATACTTAAAGTTCTACCCTTAGGTTTCGCGAAATCAAGTGTATGGTCAAAGTGTTTATGTCAAAACTTCTGGCGTCTAGGTTTCTTATCTAATGAGACTCACTGAATCTTAATATACGATTGGATCACTTAATGGTCTAGGAAAAGCGTACGATTGCATTGCGGGCTTCCTCGGTCCCTATATAGAATGCTCGACCTCGAGGTGGGTGATATTGAGTACGGGGTTGGGTTATTTCCTTCATTGCCATAGCTAGATGAGCTTGTATCGGGCTTATTCAGCGACGAGGACAATTATTCAAGTGATTGAAGGTCATACATTCAAAGCAAGTCTTTTGATTATTCCTCATGTTGCCCGTGTTAACCGTTGTTGTTGGTTTTGCACGCTCTCTACACTGGCTTGAAAAATGATTCGATTGATTGCATTGTACATAATGGCGGGGCTTGGACTTGGGTGATGATAAGCACATTTAGCACATTTGGGATGGGTACCGTATACTCTCTTTGTTCATACCAGTTGCCACAAAACTCTTGCCCTTTTGTTGTGCACGCTGCGGCGTCTATCGCTTATTCGACCCACTTGCCTCCTTCCTCTTGTCACTGCTCTTCAAAGTACCATTTCTAACCATCTGCGTCTGTCGGGGTTCCTGCCCTCGAGTGTCGCACTTTGTATTGTAGCGGCTCCGGTTGTTTTCACAGTTCCACGGATTTCGGGTACAAGACCATATATGTACCTCGAGATTCTCTTGGACTCAGGGGTAACTAGATGAGGACTAGTCAGCTAACTCATGAAATCGGATGCGTGTAGGGCGTGCGACTGCCCCTATCATGGAGTGGTGATAAAATTCATCCTCTAGTTTGCATTTCATTGTCCGGCATACTCCTCTTTCAATAACTCCTTAAATTCATCCCATGTCATGCCTATAGGCTTCCTACCTAGCACAGTAGCTGTGTGTTCCACCATGTCAATGCCTTTCCTGATAGCAAACAAGCAGCATACTTCACCCTCTGATGTGTGGCACAATTGCGATGTCGATCACCGACTCTGTCTTCTCTACCCATCGAGTATAAGCCAAAGCACCTCCTATACCATCCAACTCCACAGGTTTGCATCACGAAAATTCCTTATATGTGCATCCATTACATTTGTTGTTGTTGTTGGTGTGTTGTTGTTGTTATTCTTGCCGGCTACATTGTTGGTGTCGCCATTCCGTTCGTGGTTTCCGAGTTATTCATATGATTTCCAACTTGTGTGACAATAGTGGGAAGCAAGATTTGAAGTTGTTGAGCGATGATGGCGGCAAAATCGGGGTTTCCGCCGATGTTGTTGTCATTGTTACCCATGTCGCTACCACCTCCTCTACCTCCGCCCACTGTCATTCCACTCTTGGTGCCGCACCACCTCGGCCCGATCTTGCGTGTTACTCTCTTTGGTGCCATTATCTCTGCAAGGGAAAGAACCGTTGAATTCCCAATGTCTATACTTAACGTCCTCAAACATAATACCATGCCACAAATTGGTTCCTAAGGTGTCCACACCGATCTATGTATGCGTGGTTGCATATGTCCACATGAGTTGTGACGCATTTATAATTATGTTGGCCACCATAATTATAATTGCCTCATTCACACGATGTACATACCACCAAGCATACATGTCCCGTGATTGGTGTTACTTAAATAGATAGCTGTCTATCATCCGATTCTAAGCGGTGAAGGAGGATTTAGGGTAGGTATCTAGGAAGAGTAGCGCACTTGGTGTATAGGAAATTAGTTAGGTGCTAAAGTCACTACGAGGTTTGGTGCTTGGCCGGTTCCCAAAGTATCCTCAAAAGAACTCCCATCCTCGGGCAAAATCATCAAATCTATCGGCTTTATAGTAACACTTATTTGCTTCGATCTGCATCTCATCAAACAAGAACATCCACGAGATCAAGTTAGATAAGTGCTCATCTACTTGAGCTCCATATCTTTGATGACCCAACTAGATTTTGGGACTCTATTGGTGCAAGCTACGCTATCTAATGAGATGTTCTAGAAGGAATACCTAAGAAAACATATGCGCACGAAAAGTGTGTAAGGCAATAGGAACGAAAGGATCGGCGTGAGGCGGTTATAGTCTAGGAACTAAAATGCAACCTAGTTCTCTATAACCAGGGCTCTGATACCAATCTGTCACACCCAAAATATCGCGTGGCGGAACGATAGTGTCATTGGGGTATAACGTCATAGCACAAAGTATGGATACAGAAAACGACCTCTATAATGAGACGTTTTGAAAAGTTTACCATTCGATAAATAAGTTAAGTTTTACACAGCAAGAATTCACAAGGTTTGATAATACATAAAAAAAATTTACAAAACATGTCGAATGGTAATTGTTAAAAGCCCAAGACTCCAAAGTATGCCATGCGACCCAAAAGCTCCATGAAACGCTAACACCTTAAGACACGAGATAAACATGCTAAAAATGTCAACACAATGGTTGGTGAGTTCATAAGTTTGTAATAAAATGATCTAAAATACTTTGAGAATGTTCACTTGGCCAAAGGCATTGTAAATCACTCGTTCCAAGTTCGCCCATACAAAACTTGCACATTGTGTTTACTAACCCTGCTAAAAATAGTATGACAATCATTTAAATGCACATTAAGATAGTTATAAGTATAAATGTCACCACAAAGGTCTTCCAACAACTCGTGTTGGGATGTTCCCTCAAGCGTTGGGCTGTATCCATATAAATGGCCTTCCAACATATAAATGATGGGATGTTCCGTTGGCGTATCCAAATTAATGGCCTTCCAACATATAAATGACGGGATGTTCCTCCAACGACTCACGTTGGGCATATCAAATTAATGGCCTTCCAACATATAATTGTCGGGATGTTCGTTTAAGTCTAAATCACTACACGCACCAAGTCTAGAGTATATGTAATGTTGTTTGGCAATAGAGTTTAAATGTTTTGATAAATAAGCATGTATATCGCCCCAAATAGTTTATAAAAATTTAAACGAGTAAAAGCGAGTAGCGGTATGAACTCACACTGGTGTGATTAATATGCTAACAAAATGATCGCATACGAAAATGAGGCTCGGAAGCTATCCGCGACCTAAAATGAATGTTATGACTTGAGTTATGATATGTTATTATGCATGCATTTCGTATGTCATTTATACCATTTGCGAGTTTTGTAAATAATACTTATCGTCGAAAAATACTCTTTTGACGTCTTGACCATTCTTAAATCACTTTATAAGTATTTATGTCAAAATGTCATCCCACAATGGTTTAAGTAATGATTTATGTTGAAATTATCACTTTTTAAATTAGTAAAACAATGTAGTCGGAAATTTCATGAAAGTGACAAAATGGCTTTGAAAAGACTAGTCGTAAAATGGTGTCACGTCGTCGTTAGAGAACGAACTCGACGGTTTTATAAAGTTTGTATCGATATCTAGAAGTTTCAGTTCAGGAGTTTTTTTTGTCCAAAAGGTCTCGATCATAAAGATAATAAGGGCTAAAGATAGTGATTTTGTTGAATTGTGTGCAGAAAATGAGTTTCGGCCAAGTTTGAACATCCGTAAATAATTGACTACAACTCCGCTTTACAAACAGTTTGTTGTTTTGAAAAATATGGCCGGTGAACTTGATTTTTCTAGAAGACATTTCGTTTCAAAAAGTTTCACATCATGGTTAAAAGCGACGCAAACATGGTCGTTCAGACTAATGTAACACTTGTAGCGTAAAAATAATATAGATTTTCAGAAAATAATAGTTCGGCAACTTTATAAGCGTGCATATATTCGTCGTTTCAAATCCGTTTTCTCGTATAATATCGTCCTTAGCTTCGTATCGAAGTAAACTAATATATTTTTGACAAGTCGAAATAATTTGTGAAGATTAAGGCTCGTTTTTGACGTTTATTAAAAATATTGTATGCTGAAATTTCTGAAAATAAATATATTTTGAAGCCAACTTTAAAAATTCACCGGCCGTTATAAGTCCGTTTTAATCGTTCAAAGCCCCAGATTCGTTTTAAAAGTATATTTTCTAAAATCAAGGCCAAAGTTTCGTACAAACAGTAGGTTTTTCCAGAAATTCGAAACAAGGACAGAACCTTTTTAATCGTGCTCGAAAATAGTTTTTCTCGGACAAAACCTATTCTAATCCCTTCAAATCAACTCCAAAGCTAATCTAATCCTACCATACACCTTCTTAGGGTGTCATGGGTTCCTAAACATCATCAATACCAAAGTATACCAAGGGGATAATTATAGGATGACTTTCATATATATATAACACTAAAAATCATGTAAAATGGTATAAACAACACAAGTCTTGCATGTTTTTGCTCAAAAATGATAATATGAGTATGAAATGAATATGTAAGATGAAAAATAACATGAGATGCTTACAAGTGATATGATGAGGTGATTAGAACAAAGGTTTAACCTAAACACCCTAGGTTTTTATTTCAAAACCTAAACAAAGAGTGTTACTAGATTGTATAAACACTAGAGCATGAAAAATTTTTGTGATCCCCTTGAATCTCCTTGAAGGCCGGTCTTGTGATGAGAACAAGAGAGGAAATATTTCTTGACTTGAATTATTTGAGTTCCAATGAAATGCATGAATGTTATAATGTATATATCTATACCTTTGAAATTTTTACCACAACAATCAATGCCAACACCCCTAGGCGGTTTTAGGGATCTTTGTCCATAGAAATATATATTTTTTTTTTTTACTTGTATAAATTGTAACTAAAATGTAAGTAAGTTGTGTAGGTATATGTAACTTGTAAGGTAATGTGTATATTAATGTGTTTAAGGTGATTTTTGGTAAAATAAATTTTTAATAAATCAAATTAGAGTATAATGATATTATAAAAATTATAAAAATACATTCCTTGTAAAATTTGAGTGATATAATAATTATCGTGTAGTTTTTAAGAAAAGTGTCGTAATAATATAAACTTAACGATTTATATATATCAAATAAATTTAAAACACTAGGTAAACTCAAAATATAGTTTTTATAAACTAAATTTAAGTATAAAAATATATTGAGATCATTTTTGAAAGTAACGGATTAAAATTTTTAAAATAATAACTCACGCGATGACGTTTATTTATTATGAAATTTACGCGTTTAATGAAAAATGCAAAAAAATCATGAATGAACCGTTATGAAATAATGAATATGGAGTATGAGGAAAGACCGGAATTTGAGAATTGTGACAATACGGTTATCTGAGTTACCTGTTTTCATCTGATGATATGTAACCTCACTGTTATGTGACCCTCTGAATTGTCTGGTGACCATGCTAATGTGTAATCGTTAGTTTTTTCTGTTTATTTTGTGCCGTT
>OU343224.1:221331646-221397805 GCA_910596185.1 Chrysanthemum makinoi
TTGCTTTGACATAAAGCTCCCCTAGCTTTAGGATGTCAAAGTCTTCATATGTAAATTGAATAACTACAAAACAAAGGTTAGAAAGCAAGTATTATTCACAATTTCCAGAAAATGTGATTCAAGTTAGTAGAAAGAAAGCTTTCTGTCTTACGGATCCCACGGTTCCCTCCTAGTAGGGATCCGTCTAGGAAATTCTGAGGGATCCGTATTAGCTGTTTAATTACAACCAAGGTGATATAATAAGTAATGTTATCACAGAAATAAGATATGAATACAAAGTAATCATATGCTCAACAAAATAACAAGTAGCATGTAATTCCATTTAATAAAATTAGAGTTATGATATACATGACTCTAAAAACTAAGAAAATAAGTAAATACATGACTAGGAATTTCTAAACCAACTATCGCTTGATGCTAGGACAGCACTAAAATCTTCTAGCTCAAGTTTTGTTTAGGTTTGATCTCGTCTAAACGTTCGAGGAGATGATAGAACATGAAATGTTGGTCTTCTCGTAATTCATGTATCAAACTTTCAACATGTTGACAATGATAGCAATCTTTGTCATGGCTAGGTAGTGGTGGTGGAAGAGGTGAAATGGCTTGATGCGAAGGATCAAGTGAAGCGGCTTGTGGAGCTTCAAAGGATGGAGGGATTGGTGGAGGTGCATTTGAGAATGACTCAACCAAAAATGATGGTGGTGGTAGAGAAGTGTCAACTTCCATATGGTCGGGTGGTTGACTTTGATGATTTCTCAAAATCCAAATGGGATTATATGATGGAAACGGCGAAAAGGAAGCCGGAGCAAGTGTTGACTCAACACCTTGATTTTGAACCATTATTTCTCCTAATGAGGAGAATGTTGTCGGCGGAAGCGGATGAGACGGCCTAGGAGGCAAGTCCTCTAAATTGTAGAGGTGAGGTGATGATAGTGGGGATGTAAATGAAATAGCTCTAGGAACCAATGGTGATGGTTTAGTGGAGATGATATTGTTTGGCCTAGGAGGTATGGTGGTGTTTGGCATAGGTAGTTTTGTGGGTACTATCCTTTTAGGAATTGGTTTGATTGGATGATGAAGAATTCTATCATTTGTTGGCTTGACGGGAGATGATTCGGTTGAAGAAATTTCGTGTATAACAAGAGCTCTTTTCATGGGTGGTTCTTTGGTGGATAAGTTACTACTTGGGGTTTTCCTCATGATATGATGATTTCATGAGGTTGTAAGAACTGAAAGTTAGGATGAGAGTGATGACTATGGAGGTCCTAACAAGGTGGTTTATAAACTATGGAGGTCCTAAAAAGGTGGTTTATAAACTAAGAGATTTGGCAAGTGCATTTAAGCCTTAAGCCACTAGGATTCATTGGAATGTGATGATTGACATGCACAAGAGTTAACTTCAGAGGTTGCATTGTTCTAGGAACTCATTTAAGATGAGATGGAGTGTTTGAGTTAGGAAGATGAGTTGAAATGATTGTTTTAGCAAGATTTGACATAAACTGTCATCCGGATCCCACGGTTCCTTCCTCAGAGGGATCCGTCTAGGCTAATCCTAGGGATCCAGCTTTCAGAAGTTATGAAAGGGTGGAAATGATGTTTCTAAGATCTAAGACCTATATCATCTTGAGTGTTTCAGTCCTCCTAAGTGTTTTAAATGAAGGGGTGCTTGAGTACTTGAAGGTAATGAATGATGTAGCTAATGATTGTCATTTATGGAAGGATTTGGAACTTTCAAGAGTACCAATGGATGAGCAAGGATGACACTAAAGATTTAGAGTGTCAATTGAAGCTAAATGATCCTAGAGATCAGGTTGTGTTTTAGAATAGTGTTTTTTGAAAATATCCTAGAAGCTTTGAGATGGAAAAAACTAGATTTTGATCAACTTTGATCAATTTTGAGGTGAGGATGATTAATGATCAAATTTTCCATAATCGAAAGATCTTTAAGGCTAGATGGGAGAGATCAAGTAAAAAATGAAATGTGAGTTTAAGAGCGGAAGAGTAATGGATTAAGGACGAAACGGTAGATCTACAATCGTCTTAGAGTGTGATCTAGGTGAGTTATGTATGAGTAGCAAAGATCAACCTATCTTGATAAGGACTTAATTTTGCCTTAAGATACTAGGTTTAGCTTAGTGTGTGAGGTGTTCTAAGGATATGTTTGAAACATAATGCTTGCAATTTCATTTTCTGTTAGCCGGATCCCACGGTTCCCTAAGAGTAGGGATCCGTCTAGTACAATCTTTGGGATCCGCCCATCTGCTCAGCAGGACCTTTACTAAAGGTTTCAATGATCTTGACAATGCATTATATCTCAAGGATAGTCTAAAAAGAGTTCTAATACTAATATATCAAATGTAAGATGTTTTATTTCATGAAGGAAATTGGATTACATTGATAAAGCACGAGTACAAGAGATTTGATCCTATTTTGGAATATTATTAGTTTCCTTGAGTGTTTTTGCTAGGAGGATCATTATGTGATTGATGAGTGTTGGTGGAATCAAGAATGAAGAAAGTCTTCATGAGAGATATGTTTAGCGGTTCCATCATCTTGTTCACAAGTACGTACAACGGACTTTGAAATTGAGGATGGAAGTGCATAACATTATGATAGAGGCGTGTCAAGAACATTCCATAAGGGATGAGTTTATTCTTGGAGCCTTGAAGATTTGCAATTCGCCTTGCGAAGAAGTAGGCGAGATTGTATGGTTGTTGTGTTAGCAAACAGTACAACATGTGAGCACAACAAGCGGGAAGAATTTCTCGATTTCCCCTAAGACTCCAAACATTTTCACGTAGGATGAGTGCAAGAGGCTTGTACTCTTCTCGGATATCCCTTGTAAAGATAATGTTTGGATCGGAGTAATATGGTCGAGGTTTGCATATTATGCGATTTAAATCTTCCGAAGAGGGTATGTGTGAACAATATGGACTATTTTCTTCACGAAAGTTGAAGAGAGAATCAAGAGACCAATCTTCGGTGAAGGCACATAGTCCATGATTTGGAATCCGGAGGATGTGATCAAAATGCCCAAGGGTTAGAGTGAACTTTTGGTTTTGATATAAAACCAAAGAGATAGAGAGCGATCCTCGTTACGAACGAGTTCGACTTGACGGAAGAATTCCATTATGAACCTTGGACATATCTTCTCGTTGATTTCAAGAAGGCATTCTAGTCCTATGGCTCGGAAGGAGGTATTGATACCTTCTTCGAATTGTAGAGAGGTGTCTACAATATGTCCTTCGTGGAAGTGACGGTTTTTGAGATTATTGAACCCACGGACATGATTGCCAGGTGTGTTGGGTTTGAGAGAGATGTTCGGAGTGTAGACGCTAGTGAGTGAAAAATCAAACTCATATTCATGCGTCATAGTTGAACCTATAAAAATGATAAGTTAATAAAAAGAGATGTTTGTGGTCAACCTATGATAATCTAATGTTTTTACTAGATTTTTATTAACAATGGTATTTAACACTTTAACATACTCAAGGTTTTGACTTTCTAGTGGATTATTACATTTAGAAAGATATTGGTTTTTAATCTTGCATGAAGACTGTTTTCCAGTAGGACGGATCCCACGGTTCTTTTACAAAAGGGATCCGGCTAGTATAACTTTCGGGATCCGTGGATCTGTAGTAACAGAAACAGATTTGATAAAAACATAGGTTTTATAGTTTTTATACCACGAAATATGTTTTATCCTACATTATCTTTTAGCATGCATAGATGACTTCTGATGTATCACGAAAGAATATAAAAACATATAAATCAAAATAAGTGACAAACACATTATGATAAAAATAACCTAGATAAACTATATTATTAATAATATTGCATTTCAATACTAAGGATGATACAAAGGATTGGGTATATGATCCCAATGTAGATTAACAACACAAAGTAAATGTCTCCATATGTGAACTTCATCATAGGGAACACAAGTGCGATGAGTGTTAGGGCGATGAGCACGAGTGCGATGTAAACCATGTTGATGACTAATCTTCTTGGTTTCGAGGAGGAAGATGAAGTTTTTGAATAAGAGAAAATTTTGAAATTGGAGGATTTGAAAAAGTGAGGGTTTGGTAGAGTGGTCGACGGTGGGGTTATTTATAGGGAAGGAGGAATTTTTGAAATTCGTGTTTTGTTTTATTATTGGATTTAAAAGAGACAAAACATAAGTTTTATATACCATGACTTTAGACGAGAAGTAAAACACGTATGTGAGAAAAAGGCTTCCTAATGAAGCTTCATGTAAAACATGTATAAGCACAAAAGATATTCATATAAATACCTAAATAGGTATACTTAATTATCAAGCAAAATAAAAGGAAAATCATACCTCTAGCGCACTTAGGAATGTCTTTACAAATGACACAACAAATGTCACTTAGACGATTCCCGCTCCTTTGCGATTAAGATACCTTCTTAAGGAAGGTATTCTTGTTACCAAGCGACTCCTAAAGCTTGGTGGGTATGAGCTTTGACTAATCAACATGACAAAGAAGATTAGTGCAATTAAATGAAAAAGTAAATAAGAAAACTGTTGTTATCAAATCAACATCCAAACATATAGTTTTAAAAGACATGGTGTTTGTTTTTATGAAAAACCTTCTTTGTAGTTTTCAATTAACCATGGATCGTATCATGTTTTTAAAGTACAATATACTTCAAGAAACTTGGTAACGAAGCTCTGATGCCAATTGTGGAAAACTAAAAGGGAGGAGGGGTTTAATAGCTTTGCCAATTAAAACTTTCTTTTAATCTATTTAGATTGACTTATGACAATCTATTTGGATGTGTGTGTTGGATGTTGATAAACAAGCATATAAAGGTAAGTAATGAAAATATAAGAGTAAGAAGCACAAAACCACAACACGAGTATTTATAGTGGTTCGGCTACAAGGACACCTTCCTTGCCCTACTCCACTCCCCGAGTCACCTACTCGAGAGTTCGTAATCACTACACCAATCTCCTTATGGCAGAGAAGCCTTCACAACGTCGCCTACCCTTTTTCCGGTGCTAGGCTAACCACCGGGTTCTTTCACTCCAAGGTGAACCACACCTACACAACGTCGCCTACCCTTTATAAGGTACTAGGCTAAGTACCTAGTTCTTTCACTCCAAGGTGAACTACACCTTCACAACGTCGCCTACCCTTTATTAGGTACTAGGCTAAGCACCTAGTTCCATTGCAATGGAGGAACTACTACCACACTACACCAACGACTAATCCCAAAGGAGATCTACTCCTTTACAACATCATCAAGGATATCAATATCCTTGGATCTAATACTAGTCTATCTTGTACATCGAAACACACCATATCGAATGTACATCTAAGGCACCTTTCACTAATGCCTTTGACTAGATCTACAAGACATCTTTCACTAATGTCTTGTGTCTTCACTTCTAAGCACATTTCACTAATGCTTCTTTGTCTTGACTTCTAAGAACCTTTCACTAATGCTTTTTTGTCTTGACTTCTAAGCACCTACCACAAGTGCTTATGGTATAGAAGATATATACCCTTCACTAATATCTCCGTCTTAATACTTGAGACATCTTTCACTAATGTATTCAACACCACACTTCTTTGAGAAAAGAAAGGAATCATCAACAAGAAGACTTCAGTAGCCTTGATGATGAGGAAGCATGGCTACTCATGGACTTGAGCTTGCTTGACTTCAAAGGTGGTGATCTTGCCTTTAAGAGGAACCTAAAAGATCACACAAAAACAAAACTACAAACATAGATCTCTTGGATCTAAGGTTAGTGAGATTTAACTCAGGGGAAAGTGTGTTAGAAAGGGATGATAATAATGAAGAAATGGCTCACTATTTATAGAGGAAAAATCCTACTGTTCCCCGGATCCCACGGATCCCTTCCACTTGGGATCTGGCTAGCACAAAGCTAGGGATCCGTGGAACGCTCCTCTTTACCCATGGTTATTTTGGTTATGGGTCATGGGTCATGGGTTGAACCATGGATCTTTGGCTAGATACAATGTATCTTTGAGTGCAATGCACTTAGTCACTTGGGTATGGGTTGATCCATGGGTTATGGGTATTATCCATATGTGATATAAGCATGATGTCATGCAATGGGTTATGGGTCAAGATCCATGGGTTATGGGCTTTGGGTTGTACCCAACTACATTCAATGTATTTGCCCAATGGATTTTGATACTTAAGTTTCTACCCATTTATATTAGCCAATATACTACATACTAGTTATGTGTATATTTTATCCAAATATGTTAACACTAGTTGTTGTACATATGTATTACTAAATCATAAAATCACTTATACTTGTTTTAGTGTTTTATGTGAAAATGTGAATATGTTAGAAACTATTAGTTCAAACCATTTACGTATTTTATTTGTTTCGTTAATATGATTTTACGTTTGTTATCGACAAAACATTAGAAGATCGTAAAATATAAATAAACGTTTTTACGGCTTATTTGTATTAACAATCTCTATCGAAGACATGATGAAATCTTCACCCATCTGCTTGCTTTCAAAGGCTTCCAAAACTAAGTCATGGCTATGGCACCGTCGTCTCAATCACTTGAACTTTGGTACCATAAATAATCTGTCCAGAAAGGACTTAGTAAGAGGATTACCCAGATTAAAGTATGAAAAAGATCATCTTTGTTCAGCATGCCAATTCGGAAAAAGCACGAAATATGCCCATAAACCGAAACCCACAAACTCAGTAATGGAAGTCCTTCATACCCTTCATATGGATTTGTGCGGACCAATGAGAGTACAAACGATAAATGGGAAGAAATACATTTTAGTCGTTGTGGATGACTACTCTCGATTTACTTGGGTAATTTTTTCGAGGACAAAGGATGAAACTCCAGATGTCATCATCAAACTTATCAAACAGCTTCAAGTTCGACTCAACAATACCGTTAGAATTGTTCGAACAGACAATGGCACAGAGTTTGTTAACAAAGACTTAATTCAGTTTTATGAAAGTGTTGGGATCAGTCATCAAAGAAGTGTTCCACGAACTCCTCAACAGAACAGTGTAGTTGAAAGATGAAATCGAACTCTTGTGGAAGCCGCAAGAACAATGCTGATTTATTCAAAGGTTCCAATGTTTCTATGGGCTGAAGCCATTGCCACTGCTTGCTACACCCAAAATCGTTCCCTTATTCATACCTCTCATGGAAAAACTCCATATGAACTTGTTCATAAACGAAAACCTGATCTCTCCTACCTTCGTGTGTTTGGTGCTTTGTGCTATCCAACGAATGACGGTCAAGATTTAGGTAAATTAAGAGCAAAGGCAGATATTGGAGTTTTTGTTGGTTATGCACCAAACAAGAAGGGTTACCGAATCTAAAACAAGAGAACCCGAAATATCATGGAAACAATTCATGTTACGTTCGATGAGCTGACCGATCAAATGGCTCCAGGACAAACCAGTTCTGGACCCGCATCTCAACTTTCATCAAGTAGTCCTATCAGTTCTACTCTTGTTTCTAATCCCTCACCAGCAACTCCTTATGTACCTCCATCAGAAGATGATTTAAAGAAATTATTTGATCCTATGTTTGATGAACACTATGAGCCAAGGGCTAATGATCTGTCAATTCCATCAACAGAGGCTGCTCCTATCTCTGTCAATGAAGTTAACCCTTCAGTTTCCATGTCACTAAGTCAAGAAGCGGCTTCTGCTGATCACTCGGTATCATCATCAATGCCTCAATCATCAAGTGTACACAATGGAAATGTTGCTGCTGTTACAGATGATGAAAATCCTTTTGCTACTCCAGAAGATGAACCTTTTGAAAACATATTTGCTCCTGAATCATCATCAGAACCATCTTCATCAGGAGACATCGACTCTGCTACTTCTGTTCCTCAACAACAACCACATGAACACCTTAGAAAGTGGACACATGATCATCCATTAGACAACATCATTGGAAACCTCTCTAGTCCAGTATCCACTCGTCGACAACTTGCAACCGATGCCTTATGGTGCTTCTTCAACTCCGTACTCTCTAAGATCGAACCAAAAGACGTAAAAACTGCTATGAATGAAGACAGTTGGTTCAGTGCCATGCAAGAAGAAATTCATGAGTTTGATCGACTAGATGTATGGGAATTAGTACCTGCTCCTGACTGTGCCATGATCATTGCTCTAAAGTGGATCTTCAAAGTAAAACTTGATGAGCATGGTGATGTTTTAAAGAACAAGGCTCGATTGGTTGCAAAAGGATACCGTCAAGAAGAGGGTATTGAATTTGAAGAATCATTTGCTCCAGTTGCTCGCATCGAGGCAATCAGAATCTTTTTGGCTAATGCTGCAACTAAGAACATGGTACTCTATCAGATGGATGTAAAGACGGCTTTTCTTAACGGAGATCTGAAAGAAGTCGTATACGTCAGCCAACCTGAAGGCTTTGTGAATCCAGAGCATCCTACTCACGTCTATCGTTTGAAGAAGGCTCTTTACGGTTTGAAGCAAGCTCCAAGGGCATGGTATGATACGCTATCAAAGTTTCTTCTATCCACTGGATTCAGCAAAGGAGCAGTTGATCCGACATCGTTCACCAGAAATTCAGGCAAACATTTAATTAACGTTCAAATATGCGTTGATGATATTATTTTTGCCTCGACCGACCCCAATGAATGTGATCGCTTTTCAAATGAAATGGGTTCCAAATTTCAAATGTCATTGATGGGACAAATGTCATTTTTCTTGGGATTACAAATTTCACAAAGTCCTGGAGGCATTTTTATAAATTAATCTAAATATGCAAATGAGATTTTAAAGAAATTTGGATTTGATTCTTGTGACCCTGTTGACACTCCCATGATAGAACGTACTAAACTGGATGAGGACCACTCAGGGATCATGCTAGACCAAACGAAATATCGTAGCATGATCGGATCCCTGATGTACCTCACAGCCAGTAGACCAGACATTCTGTTCGCTGTTTGCATGTGTGCTAGATATCAGGCTAAGCCTACCAAAAAGCACCTTGAAGCAGTTAAACGGGTCTTTCGGTACCTCCAAGGAACCGTCAATATGGGACTTTGGTACTCGAAGGACACCGGTATGTCACTAACATCCTATGTAACACCCCAACCCGACAAGGGTAGAAGTGTCACATTCTGGTGTCATATCAGAACATACAAATGAAATCTTTACAAACAGAAACCTTAAAAATGAAATATCAAAACATACACACAATTGACTGACAAGAAAATACAATATCCAGAATGAATTAAAATCCCAAAACAAAAGTTTTTCAAAATAAGTCCCAAAGTAATAAGGTGCTAGGGTTGGTCTACTCAGATACTCTAACTCTTAGCCCATCGAAGCCCATCTTCAAACCTAAAACCTGCCGCAGGAAAGAAATGCGGCTGAGCTTAAAAAGCCCAGTGAACAGATATAACAAAACGAAAGCTAAATAAAATTTGAAATGCAAAATGAAACAAAGGGAACGGATAACAAAGTCGCAGCGAAATGAGAACAATGAGTCAATGAAGATCCTGCAGAACACAATTATATAGATATCCAAAGCACAGATAACAAGGAGAACGAAGCAAAACAAAGCATCGATGACATATAAACAAGCACATACAAACCAGAAATACAAGAACTGAAACATAAGCAAGCATAGCAGGCGTTGCATCCACACAACATATATGTCCTACAATCAAATCAGGAAATCAGAAGACATACAAGCCAAACAGATATCTACAGGAAAACGGAAGCAATTAATTAATAAGTGAGCATGACAATTCACACAGGTCAAAACCCTTAGTTGAAAACATAACCAGTATCATAACAGCGGAAGTACTAACATCAGTCAACACATGGCAGTCACACGTAATAAGTAGGAATATAGTATAAACGATATAATTAAATGAATTAAAGACATAGCAGGGCAACTAAACAAATTAAAAAAGCCAGACATCACAAGCTGAACCATTTACCTACTCAAACCGTAGCATAGACAGAAATGTAAACATGGCAGGCAAACCATAAGCAGATAAGGACACAACGAATAGTCATAGTCCACGGAATTAACTGAACGAAGTACACAAAATAAATAGACAAAACTAACGATTACACATTAGCATAGTCACCAGACAATTCAGAGGGTCACATAATAGTGAGGTCACATATCATCAGATGAAAAAAGGTAACTCAGATAACCGTATATTAATCATATCGCAGCAGAGTAATCAGTAGTCACATAACACATGAAAAGCATAATCAAATCCAATAACATGTAATAACCCGGTACGTGAATGGAACGATAGTCTGAAATAACAAAATGAAAGTGTGACAGATCAATGAAAAGGAGTATCTATATCTTGGTAAGAGTGAGTCATATAAGGGTACTGAGAAATGAACAATTAATACAGATTATGGTGCGTTGGGGAAATACAGAAAGTACAGTATAGGCATATCAAAAGTGTAAGGGTTGTCAGAAATCTACCACGAGCCCAAAAACATATCATATCATATCATATCATAAGTAGCCATTGTATTCGGAGGGTGACCCCGGAATACCATATATAATAGGAGGGGAGACCTCAGTAACCAATGGAGTAGCTAGCTCCCAGACTATGAAGACGCGTATTGCACACGACATCATTCACCAGACAAATCATATCATATCAAATAACAGAACAGATCTAGGATGCATCCATACGCCCCTACCTCACATATACAAAATATGATCCACACCAAGGGACGTGGCAGAACATCACTCTACTGCCCTAGAGTCATGCCAGAGGTGCATCACTGACATGGCCATGTTACCTTCATGGCTAGGGAAACATATTTGGCTCGGGTATCAAACTAAAGGGTCAAAGCAAAATCATATCATAAGGATTCATATCAAAGTTCATATCCAAGTTCCATAACATAAGTTCATAATCAAAAGTTCATATCAATGGCTCATAATCAGAAAGGTTCGTAGTCATAAGGTTCACAATCAGAAGGTTCATAATCAGAAAGGTTCATAATCAGAGTTCATAACAAAAGGGTGCATAGCAGAGTCATATGGAAGCCCTAATAAGAAGGCTCATTGCAAAATATAACGGTTCAAAGCTAATATCGAAAGATGTAAACGAATCATGAGAAACCTTAGAGACAAGGTCAGAATATCTGTACCTTAATGCCAATGATAGGAAAGCAAACAAATGAATGAACACGAAGACACAACGTCACGTCTCCTCCAATGAATCTACACGGATTATGATTCGTATATTACTTATTAGCTCATTTAAGTCATAACTGATTTATTTCTTATATGAATCGCATTAATATTTTTAGAGTTATTAAGCGTATTTTCATTTTTAGGAATGGACCGAATTAAAATACTTTAGGGTAATAATTATTAATTAGCCAAACTTAGGGGTTACAAATGATAAATGGTAAACTTAGAAGTTTAACATGATAATTAATCTATTTGAAGGCTTTATATAACCATAATTCAAATTATAGGGTTTACATGGTAATTATCTCAAAGTGTAAGGTTAATATTGTATTTAACTTAAAGTATTATGTTGTTAAAATTCTCCATGCACGTTTAAGATGAATAGAAAGAACCAAGTTTTAACATTACGATCGATCATCTTTAAGCTCGCTCGCGGACCATATGATTAACATATACGACCAAGTAAACACGTAGTACTACTAACCCCCAACTCGACTCTCCCGATACACTTTCAAAACTCCAAAAGACTCAACCATAAATCCCGCGATCACCCTCGAAGTTACCCCCACAAGACTCCATATGCATGTTCGATCAATATTCAAGCTCGTTCGCGGTTCAAACAATTAACATTCACGACCTACCAAAAATATATTATGATTAACCCCCGGCTTGACTATCCCGACATACTTTCGAAACACCGAATAACCCAACCAATTTTCCCGCGATCGCCCTCAAACTCCCCCGACGTGACCAAGTACAACCATTCTTGCTCTTTTGATATCTTATATGCCCTTTTATTGTCGAGACCCTCACCCACCAAAACACAATTTATACGACCCCATAACCATCACCACAAAACTCTAGACCATGACTCTTTTGATATATTAATACTAGGTCTATACATGTGTTTTAGCTTCATGATAAGTTTGATATAAACACAAGAATATGCATGTCGTGAGATGGTCTAAACATCAGATTCAAACCAATTACAGTAGTCGACATATATGGGGTTGAACTTATGGTTTTATGATTTACTTAAGCATGATAATATCAAAAGGAAAATAAGTATGTCGAGGGGTCAAGATCAGATTCATAACCAGGTTATTTAGTAGATAAACACGCGTCATATATAGAGTTTATACCATGATTTTATGTACAAGTTTACGTGATTAATCCTTATCGCGCTTAACATTATATGTGGCATATTAAAAGCATGCATATCATTCTCATGGAAGACCAAAACCATGCCCAGTTTCATGAATAGAAGGAAGACGATCATGTGTAATGAAGGTACCTTTAAAGCGTGTAGCAAGAAGAATAACA
The DNA here is from genome assembly GCA_910596185.1 of Chrysanthemum makinoi. Lineage (NCBI taxonomy): Eukaryota > Viridiplantae > Streptophyta > Magnoliopsida > Asterales > Asteraceae > Chrysanthemum > Chrysanthemum makinoi. The sequence goes on from OU343224.1 coordinate 221,344,174, forward strand.
ATGTCGCGATAGCAGCAGCCACACTTAGACCCACGAAAACGCCAAGCGAACCTTGAACCAAACACGTGATATCAGCAGCGAAAGAACCCCGTACAAAGCTCCTCTTGGACCTCCTTCTTGGCGACAGAAAGATGGAATGGAAGAGTGGTTTTGCCGTATATTTTTCTTGGGGGAGAGTTAGGGTTTAGTAATATATTTTAACGAGATTGCATGAGATTATATTGTGATAAGTATGAGTCAATTTTAGCAAATATTGGGAGCCCTTTAGGCGTGATTCTGGCCGAACAAAAAGGGGAAGGTAAGACCAAATCTTCTCTTTTATTTACTTACTAAAATTCAATTTGTGTCACCCTTTTATTTAATTTACTAACATGTATTTTATATAGACCATGCAACATTTTAAATGTATTATATTTACTTTTGAGTTAATGGAAGTTTTTATCATCCAAAGTCCCATGTAAACCATATCGTTAAGTAATTAACGTAATTATCGATCTCGCTTTATTTTTACGAATTATTACTCGAGGGGTATAATAGTCTTTCAATGCGTTAATGATTTTAGGGTTTTACAACTCTTCCCCTCTAAAATAAAATTTTCGTCCTCGAAAATTGAAGTCGTAAAGGTACACAGAGATGTACGAATTTAAGGCAGACGTAGCAATCCATAGCTTCACACAAGTCATAACTTTTTCTGTCACAAAGCGCACAAAACATATACGTATCAGACGTCGGTGAGAATCTCGCCAAGAGGTACAGAATTCCAAGCGAACATGAGGAGTGACAATTAACGGATATAAGCCCTAGTCCATTCACGTACCAATCCCAGGCATTTCCCAAGATGTCGTATGATTTCAATAAGTTCAAATTATATGATCTCGGTATTATCACGTTGATCAGGCGTCATAATACTTGCATCACATAACAAGTTCTTATTGTCATCATATTCTATCTCGTGTCATGGCAAACCTCATAACCAATATCACACAAAACATATCACATACAGATATGAAGTAACATACGAAAGCAGACCAGATACACGTTCATGCAGCATATAACACATCAAACAACTTACCATACCACAAAAGAAAAGAAGGCTACCAATGCACAAAACGGTTCCTCATGACTCATTACTGTCGGTCCAAAAAGAAAAGCTGAGATATACCAGAATGCTAAACGATAAAACTTCACTATTCGAACCGAGTTCTGAACAAATCAAAGAAAAGCAATACCGATCAAAATCACATAGCAAAATATCAAACCGCCTCAAAACACGTGACAAACAAATCGGAGTAAAACAAGTCGCGCCCAATCATGTGAAGTAGATGAACCTTCTTAGCCACCAGTTGAATCTTGTCTCCGTCTTTGCACTTTTGGTTGGTCAGTCCAGCTCCCTCTAGCAGCATCCTGATGTCTCCAGCAGCATGGCAGTCGGGTGCGGCTTCTGCTTCACGAACCTCTCCAGCTCAGGAACTGTTGCAGCAACGCAGGGTCGGTACCATCATCTTCGATTCCACGAGTAGTCCCCATCTAACGATCGAAAAACAGATGTACGAAGAAAAATCAAACAAAACCCAATGCGAAAGGAAGAAGGTCAAATCAGCGAAGACAAAAGAATATCGAAGTCAAATCTGAACGACAATTAAAATGATTCGAAAGAGGTCAGAACAGACGGAAGCCTAATGTCTACCCAGTCCTCACAGGTCAATCCTAAAGTCAACAAGACGAAACCTGGCTCTGATACCATAATTGTAACACCCCAACCCGGCAAGGGTAGAAGTGTCACATTCTGGTGTCATATCAGAACATACAAATGAAATCTTTACAAACGGAAACCTTAAAAATGAAATATCAAAGCATACACACAATTGACTGACAAGAAAATACAATATCCAGAATGAATTAAAATCCCAAAACAAAAGTTGTTCAAAATAAGTCCCAAAGTAATAAGGTGCTAGGGTTGGTCCACTCAGATACTCTAACTCTCAGCCCATCGAAGCCCATCTTCAAACCTAAAACCTGCCGCAGGAAAGAAATGCGGTTGAGCTTAAAAAGCCCAGTGAACAGATATAACAAAACGAAAGCTAAATAAAATCTGAAATGCAAAATGAAACAAAGGGAACTGATAACAAAGTCGCAGCGAAATGAGAACAATGAGTCAATGAAGATCCTGCAGAACACAATTATATAGATATCCAAAGCACAGATTACAAGGAGAACGAAGCAAAACAAAGCATCGATGACATATAAACAAGCACATACAAACCAGACATACAAGAACTGAAACATAAGCAAGCATAGCAGGCGTTGCATCCACACAACATATATGTCCTACAATCAAATCAGGAAATCAGAAGACATACAAGCCAAACAGATATCTACAGGAAAACGGAAGCAATTAATTAATAAGTGAGCATGACAATTCACACAGGTCAAAACCCTTAGTTGAAAACATAACCAGTATCATAATGGCGGAAGTACTAACAAAGCATCAACACATGGCAGTCACACGTAATAAGTAGGAATATAGTATAAACGATATAATTAAATGAATTAAAGACATAGCAGGGCAACTAAACAAATTAAAAAAGCCAGACGTCACAAGCTGAACCATTTACCTAATCAAACCGTAGCATAGACAGAAATGTAAACCTGGCAGGTAAACAATAAGCAGATAAGGACACAACGAATAGTCATAGTCCACGGAATTAACTGAACGAAGTACACAAATAAACAGACAAAACTAACGATTACACATTAGCATGGTCACCAGAAAATTCAGAGGGTCACATAACAGTGAGGTCACATATCATCAGATGAAAACAGGTAACTCAGATAACCATATATTAATCATATCGCAGCAGAGTAATCAGTAGTCACATAACACATGAAAAGCATAATCAAATCCAATAACATATAATAACCCGGTACGTGAATGGAACGATAGTCTGAAATAACGGAATGAAAGTGTGACAGATCAATGAAAAGGAGTATCTATATCTTGGTAAGAGTGAGTCATATAAGGGTACTGAGAAATGAACAATTAATACAGATTATGGTGCGTTGGGGAAATACAGAAAGTACAGTATAGGCATATCAAAAGTGTAAGGGTTGTCAGAAATCTACCACGAGCCCAGAATCATATCATATCATATCATAAGTAGCCATTGTATTCGGAGGGGTGACCCCGGAATACCATATATAATAGGAGGGGAGACCTCAGTAACGAATGGAGTATCTAGCTCCCAGACTGTGAAGACGCGTATTGCACACGACATCATTCACCAGACAAATCATATCATATCAGATAACATAACAGATCTAGGATGCATCCATACGCCCTACCTCCCATATACAAAATATGATCCACCACCAAGGGACGTGGCAGAACATCACTCTACTGCCCTAGAGTCATGCCAGAGGTGTATCACTGACACGGCCATGTTACCTTCATGGCTAGGGAAACACATTTGGCTCGGGTATCAAACTAAAGGGTCAAAGCTTATAACATAAGTTCATAATCAAAAGTTCATATCAAAGTTCATATCCAAGTTCCATAACATAAGTTCATAATCAAAAGTTCATATCAATGGCTCATAATCCGAAAGGTTCGTAGTCATAAGGTTCACAATCAGAAGGTTCATAATCAGAAAGGTTCATAATCAGAGTTCATAACAAAAGGGTGCGTAGCAGAGTCATAGGGAAGCCCTAAATAGAAGGCTCAGAGCAAAGTATAACAGTTCAAAGCTAATATCGAAAGATGTAAACGAATCATGAGAAACCTTAAGAGACAAGGTCAGAATATCTGTACCTCAATGCCAATGATAGGAAAGCAAACGAATGAATGAACACGAAGACACAACGTCATGTCTCCTCCAATGAATCTACATGGATTACGATTCGTATATTACTTATTAGCTCATTTAAGTCATAACTGATTTATTTCTTATATGAATCGCATTAATATTTTTAGAGTTATTGAGCGTATTTTCATTTTTAGGAATGGACCGAATTAAAATACTTTAGGGTAATAATTATTAATTAGCCAAACTTAGGGGTTACAAATGATAAATGGTAAACTTAGAAGTTTAACATGATAATTAATCTATTTGAAGGCTTTATATAACCATAATTCAAATTATAGGGTTTACATGGTAATTATCTCAAAGTGTAAGGTTAATATTGTATTTAACTTAAAGTATTATGTTGTTAAAATTCTCCATGCACGTTTAAGATGAATAGAAAGAACCAAGTTTTAACATTACGATCGATCATCTTTAAGCTCGCTCGCGGACCATATGATTAACATATACGACCAAGTAAACACGTAGTACTACTAACCCCCAACTCGACTCTCCCGACACACTTTCAAAACTCCAAAAGACTCAACCATAAATCCCGCGATCACCCTCGAAGTTACCCCCACAAGACTCCATATGCATGTTCGATCAATATTCAAGCTCGTTCGCGGTTCAAACAATTAACATTCATTACCTACCAAAAATATATTATGATTAACCCCCGGCTTGACTATCCCGACATACTTTCGAAACACCGAATAACCCAACCAATTTTCCCGCGATCGCCCTCAAACTCCCCCCGACATGACCAAGTACAACCATTCTTTCTCTTTTGATATCTTATATGCCCTTTTATTGTCGAGACCCTCACCCACCAAAACACAATTTATATGACCCCATAACCATCACCACAAAACTCTAGACCATGACTCTTTTGATATATTAATACTAGGTCTATACATGTGTTTTAGCTTCATGATAAGTTTGATATAAACACAAGAATATGCATGTCGTGAGATGGTCTAAACATCAGATTCAAACCAATTACAGTAGTCGACATATATGGGGTTGAACTTATGGTTTTATGATTTACTTAAGCATGATAATATTAAAAGGAAATAAGTATGTCGAGGGGGGTCAAGATCAGATTCATAACCAGGTTATTTAGTGTATAAACACGCGTCATATATAGAGTTTATACCATGATTTTATGTACAAGTTTACGTGATTAATCCTTGTATCGCTTAACATTTTATGTGGCATATTAAAAAGCATGTATATCATACGCATGGAAGACCAAAACCATGCCCAGTTTCATGAATAGAAGGAAGACGATCATGTGTAATGAAGGTACCTTTGAAGCGTGTAGCAAGAAGAATAACAATGGACAAACAAGCAAACCAAGACACCCTCCTTGTGCCCCAGATGTCGCGATAGCAGCAGCCACACTTAGACCCACGAAAACGCCAAGCGAACCTTGAACCAAACACGTGATATCAGCAGCGAAAGAACCCCGTACAAAGCTCCTCTTGGACCTCCTTCTTGGCGACAGAAAGATGGAATGGAAGAGTGGTTTTGCCGTATGTTTTTTTCTTGGGGGAGAGTTACGGTTTAGTAATATATTTTAATGAGATTGCATGAGATTATATTGTGATAAGTATGAGTCAATTTTAGCAAATATTGGGAGCCCTTTAGGCGTGATTCTGGCCGAACAAAAAGGGGAAGGCAAGACCAAATCTTCTCTTTTATTTACTTACTAAAATTCAATTTGTGTCACCCGTTTATTTAATTTACTAACATGTATTTTATATAAACCATGCAACATTTTAAATATATTATATTTACTTTTGAGTTAATGGAAGTTTTTATCATCCAAAGTCCCATGTAAACCATATCGTTAAGTAATTAACGTAATTATCAATCTCGCTTTATTTTTACGAATTATTACTCGAGGGGTATAATAGTCTTTCAATGCGTTAATGATTTTAGGGTTTTACATCCTATGCAGATGTTGATCATGCAGGATGTCAAGATACACGTCGAAGTACGTCTGGAGGTGCTCAGTTTTTGGGTGATAAGCTTGTGAGCTGGTCTTCGAAGAAGCAAATGAGCACTTCTATTTCCTCTACAGAGGCTGAATACATAGCCATGTCATCTTGTTGTACTCAAATCCTATGGATGAGATCCCAATTATCTGACTATGGCTTTGAATTCAACAAAATCCCTCTGTACTGTGATAATAAAAGTGCTATTGCTCTCTCATGCAACAACGTTCAACACTCAAGAGCAAAAGACATCGACATTCGACATCATTTCATCAGGGAACAAGTTGAAAACGGTGTGGTGGAACTTTACTTTGTGAGGACTGAATACCAGTTAGCAGACATCTTCACCAAAGCTCTTCCTAGAGAACGTTTTGAGTTTATCCTCCCACGACTTGGTCTAAAGAGTCTTCAACCGGAAACACTTAAACGTCTTCAAGAGGAGTAAAGGTCTTTCTTCATCAAAATCTTTGTATATATTTATTCAAAAACCAAAATACAAAATTATAAAATCAACAAAAAGCAAAGAGAAAAATATAAAACTTTCAAAAACCCACAAAAATTTGAAAATCTTAAAAAAGAAATTCCAAAAATATTGTCATTTTGTCATGTTTTTCTCAGATTCGAAAATATCTACGGTCTTTGTGTTGTCATTCAAAGAATGACACGGGACTTTAGATATTGTTCGAATGTTCTTAATATATATATATATATATATATGTGTGTATATATATTTTTGAGAGAAAGTGAAAAAAATGGTTTATTGTCATTTCAGGCAGTAACCCGTTTTTCAAAGAAAGAACAGAGCCATGCTTTATCTTGCTTTTCAAAACTCATGCTCTGATTCTTTAAAAAAATTACTTACCATCTAATGAAAAGTAATTGCTTTGTTAAATAACTCGAACTCTATTTTTGTAAATCATCTGGACTTAACGTTTGTCAAAATATCTATCTCTAAATCAACAACTTATGTCATTGATTGAGGGGGAGAATGATTTCAAATAAATCAAAAGGTTATTTGTCATACAATTGTTTTCAAAAGATAATCATGCATGTTTAATCAATGGAGTTTAAAGTCTCAAAATCCGTTCCTTATCAGTTAAAACGTTTTCATAATCAAGTCACAATTCTCCTTAAAAGCTTTCAAAATCAATTTAAATCTACAGAGATCACAAATCTCAAATGATTTGATAATTGTGATCGGAGGAGAATTTGTGATTTAAATTGGATTTAAACTGATAATTCGGTAAATGGTTTTATAAGGATGTACAAGCTCTCCTTCCCACATGTGCCAAACGATTTCAAATTTTCCATGCACATGTTAAGGGGGAACATCTATCTTAAACCACAAAGATTTGAAACGTGATCAATTTATTTCAATGTGCAGTCCTTTCCTAATATGTGCAAAACATTTTCAAATTTCCATGCACATATTGAGGGGGAGCAACTATTTTGAAAACCACATTCTTTATATAACTACTCTTAGATGCAAGCCAACCCCTCAAAGATGAAAATTATTTCTATTACAAAATGATGCATGATGCACATGTTGAGGGGGAGCGCTGTTTCTAAAATTATCAAAAACAATTCAGGTACAAAATTTTTTGATAATATATCACAAGTATCTGGATTGATTTTTCAAATGGTTTTCAATTGGTTCCAATGGCAGATGAACAATACCAAATTTACCGACCAAATTTACGTTATGTATGGTGATATAAGGAAGATAAGGTTAGGTATTAGTTCCCATGATCCGCCAGAACCGGAGGGATCTACCTAGGGACAATCCACTAGATAGTGTAGAAGTCCTTAGGTTGGATGAAAAAAGGAGAAATGTGAGAAATGGGAAGAGTGCGGACTAAGACTGAGCTAGTACTGGAATAAACCCAACAAGGTTCTGGTTATGAAGTCTTGGTAAGCACTGAAGGGGTTGAAGAATGAAAAAGAAATGAAATGAGAAAAGGCTGAAAAGAAATAGCCCTCCATTTATTCAACCTTAGGGCAGAAACCGGGTTCAATTCATATGCTACTGGTGGTTACCAAGGTAACATCGGTATTGAAGACAAGACGTCATGGACCCAGTGACGCACTGCACTACAACTTCCCAAGCTACTCAAGTTCCTCTTAAAAGGACTTGTTTCATTCTCACGGGGAACCGACATTATCTATCGACTTTCTCTTAGAGTTTGTTGATATTGAAGAAGGAGACCCTCTCCCTAGTCTCCGGCATAGGATCCAAATATGCACAATTGAGTCTAGAGCCACGAGATCATCTATAAATCTCATTAGGACACTTTCAATGAAGACTCTCTGTTTCACACAATGTGGAAAGAGAGATTATATCTTGAGTCCTACGCATTATCCTTGTGGTATTGCCAGAACATCTGAGTGATATGCAAACATATTCACAATGAAGATGGAAAGCCTTCTGGAGCCAACATCAAACAAGCTCCTGATGGGTGGCATGTGAGATCTATCCAATAGATCAACCATGTGACAACTGAACAGAAACAATGGGGCGATTCAATCTTTTGAATCAATCCTGGTTCAGGTTATGGATTGACGGATACCTTTGAAAAACCGGTCGTTGTGCTTAAAAACTCTTTACTTTAGCACATCGACTGTGTACAAATATTTCAAAATAAAAGGTGTTTATGATTGATAATTGATTTTCATTAAAACCTTCGTTGTATTGCAAAAACAATTTCTATTGAGCGGTACACGATTGTTTTTTAAATCTCTTTTCATCAATCAGTGAATCTCTATTCGCTGGTTCACTCACTCCGTGTTGTCTTCTTTGAGACGTTCCGGTTTGAGAACAGCTAGAGCAGCTGCGAAACCCTATCAAGGAAATTCTTCGGAATTGTACCTGATCACAGGCAATACTTGTACTGATCAACGGGGAACCGTGGGCCGTGTACCTCAATTCAACGAAAGTGATCAAAGACACTTTTCGTGCACTTTATTGCTAACTGTTGTATGCAGGTACGCCCGACGTTTGCAGCTGATCAGATTGAAGCGGTCAATCCATAGCCGCATGCTCACACAACACATTCATTTCTAAAGAAATCATGATTAAGTGCATCAATGACTCTGATATTTTCACTCCATGCTTCTGCTACGCTGCTGTCAATATCATGAATCAACGTAAGCTTTCACTACTCTGATGAGAAGAAATCATGATCCAGAATGTGAGCATGTAGGTCCAAATGTTACAACATCACATAATACCAACACCACAATGGATGAGTCAGAGATTTATGATTGCTGATGATCTCAAAGCTGGCTCAAAACTCATTATCACGTGGATCAGATAAAGACCTCCACTTGGATTAACCAAACATGCAATACTGAAGAATCGATATCTACGAGCCTCAGAGTAAAGAACTTTGACAAGAATCCAAAGAACAATCTTATTGTAATATCTGTTTGTATTCAATGTATTTTTTAGGTGACCTCCCTTAGGGGGAGATTTTTAGGATTTAGAAAATCCAGTCATTAAAGAGTCGGTCACCTCTAGTATATGTAATCGTTAGAAAACTCGTAGTCGTAGATTGTTTAATGTTAAGTTATATTTAGTTAAGTAACACCGTGAAGGACGGGCGGGTCTTTACCCACTGTATGCCTGATCCACAGCCCGTAGGAGGCGATTTATGTAAGGACTATAAATACTCTCTACCTCCTAAGGTAGAGGGTTGGAGCTCATAATAAGATTTTTCTTTCTCTCACTAAAGTTCCTAACCTCTAACTTTCTCTCTCTAAAACCATATTATACGCCTACTTGTGGTTATGATCTAGTGTGTTTGTGAAATTCAATATGTTACAGAATGAATGTGTATGTTAATATTGGTGATACGATGAATTTATTTCAGGTTACTACGCGCGAAAAATTTAGAATCAAGGTTACTAGAACATCTACGCATAAGGATCACCTTACACGTAGAATGTTATGCGTAAGAGAAATCTTACGCGTAACCTTTACGCGTAAGGTTCTACAATGGGTACTACGCGTATCCTGTGAAGGATATGCGTAAACAGTAACCTCTACGCATAAGGTTCACTCTTACGAGTAAGCCTTACACGTAAGGTTCCATATACGCTTACACGTAAGCTTTATGCCTAAGGCCCTCTTTTCCTACGCGTAACATTTCTTACGCGTAAGTCAAGAACCTACGCATAAGCTTATGCTTACACGTATAACCTTTCTGTTTACGCATAAACTTAGAATTTTACGCCTAAGCCTAAGAACAACCAAAATTATGAATTGTTACGCGTGCAAACTTGTAAATAAATAAATCATAATGCCACGAAACCAAAATGTCACTAATAAGCTTAAATGTTTAATAAGTTTTGAAAAATTAGTGAAAACTTGGACTTTAAAACTCAAAGTTAATCTACTCACGAAACTTATCACGACGTCTGTGGACTATTGGACTAACAAGTGACATTGGACTTGTAACAATCATTGACATATCACATTCAATAAATAGACAATAAAATCAACTGTTGACTAACGTAATGTCTTTCGATATGTTGGTTCTTTTGGCTAAATATCTTTCAGATCACGACATGGACGCTCAAATGCAAAATGTGGATGCACCAAATGTTCTCTCTATTGAAGATATCTTCCCTCATGGTTACCCTAAGAAGATCGGAAAAAACAACCTCAGAGTTGATTTTGATACCTTCTCTTGCTCTGAATCTTCATGTCAGATTGCTATGGATATTCTGAAGACTCACCCCTATCAGAACATGCTCACTAACTCTGCTATTGTACCAGAGATCTACATTCATCAATTCTAGCATACAATGCAAAAGATCAAAGGTCAAAATGCTGTGACGGTGACGCTTAACAACAAACAAGTCACCATCACACCAGCAGATTTGAGGGCCATTCTTCTTATTCCTGTCATCGAACCTACTCAATACAATGCCACTCTAACTAAAGAGGTCGTACTCCAGTTCATGGTCGACATCGGCTATGATGAAGCTACCGGGGTAATCACAAAGCACTCATCTGTGGACCTCAAGAACATTCCCCAGCCATGGAGAACCCTCTACATTATGATTGCAAAATCCGTTTCTGGACATGATAGTGGTCATGAGCATCCCAAGCTCATGGAACTACAAATATTTTGGGCTTTGGTCAACAAGAAAGACATAGAAGTTGAAGCTCTGATATGGGATGACATGATGACTTACCTTAAAAAGCTTGGCACAAATATCCCGTATATCAGATACACCAAACTGTTGATCCAAAGAGCTCTAGGGTATAATCCTGATATTCCCTTGAGACTTGATGACCCCAAACAACACTTCGTGTTGTATGAGCCCACACTCATTGTCAGATTTAAGGACTCTACAACAAAGAAACAAGGTGAAGTGCTGCCAGATTATCTTATTACTGATGATAACAAACAAGTGTATTCGTACAAACGATATCTGGTAGCAGTTGAAGAAGGAAAAGTAGGTTTCCTTGATGAAAAGTCCGCTGGTACACCTACTAGGAAAACCAGGAGAGGCAGTGCAGGAAGCATTACAAGCACTGAGAGTACGAGGAAGTATCCCAAGAGGACTCATGTTCACAAAAGGAAAATTCCCTCTAAAGAAGCCATTCCTATTCCCAAACCTGAACCGCAACAAAAGCTTACGGACGAGGACTCCGAGGATACTGAAACGGACGAAGAGGTCATCTACTCTGAAACTCCAACCGATGACACTCAAACAGTAGCAAAACCTCCCAGTCCAAAAGCTGATAAAGGTAAAGGTAAAACTCCAGTTGCTGAGCCAGAAGAAGAGGAGAGCTCGGATGAAGAACAACTGGATAAAGACTACAGAAAAAAGGTGAAGAATATCAGAATCCAACACGTTGCCAAAGAGTTCGTAAAAGAACAAACTCGTGGCCCCGGAGGGTCAAGTGGTTGTGCATTATCTTCACCAATTCTTGAAGCGGTTAATCAACATGATAAGGGAACTGATACCACCACCCACGATCAACAACAACGGTGACTGGAGGACACTAGCACCTATGAATTTGAGGAACCAGAAAAGGAAGAGTCGGAGAAGATTTCTGATAAAGATGCTGAGGTTGCAGCTAAAGAAAAAGCAGATAAAGAAGCTCAAGCTCAAGCAGATGAAGAAGCCAGGCTTAAGGCTGAAGAAATGGCTAAGTCTGGAAAAGATGACGAAGTTGATTATGATGACTTTCTTCTAGACAGCCCAACACGTTCCAAGGAACAAACTTTTGAGCCACCAAAAGACCCTGAGTCTCCTCATGTCTCATCATCATCAGACTCGTCTTCTCACTCTTCACCTCCACCCTCCAAAGGCACAACCAGATCCACATCCAAGTCAATGAAGAAACCAACCGACTCTTGGATATCCCGGGCTAAGACAAAGATTGTCAATGCTGTCAAGCAAGTCAGGAAGAAAGACATGACCAACAAAAAGCTGAATCAACTTGCTGACAGAATCAACTTTCTTCAAAACGGGATAAACGAGTTGTTGAAAGAAAGGGAGCATATCCAGAAGTTTATCAAAGGAGATTTCCAAAAGGAAATGGAGAAGACGGCAAGTGAATATACTCACAACTTTCTTCTCGACACTGTCCTTGGTGTAACAAAGGAGGTATTTTCCAGACAACTTACTTCAAATATCGTCGCATTGGTTAAACATACAATGGCCAAAGAATCAGCAGGTCAACCTAAACGACCAAGAGATGACGATGCAAAATTGGTGATGCAAATGTCAAAACGATCTGCAACTTTTACTTTGGATGAAGCTAAATTCTTTGAGGTTCTACTAGCTTATCAACTCAGGTCTTCATGCAAAGAGTCAGCAGGTCAACCTAAACGACCAAGAGATCATGATGACAAGGACAAGGATTCTGCACCAAACGTCCAAAGCAAACTGGAGAATCCTCCTCCATGCCACCACCACCCCAAAGGACTCCAACCGAAAGAAGATCTCCACCAAGTTCTGCTGCTGCAGATAAACCTCAGGACTCTGAGTTACCACCATCCACAGAGAAAACTGGTGATCATTTCGAATACACTGGTGGTGACTATGAAGAGTTCCATGAGCCCCAACAACAACCCACCTCTCCCACCACAACAAAGAAACCAGAATCCTCATCTAAGCCAAAGAAGAAGAAGAAGAAGACGAAGACAGATGTTCTCTCATGGCTAGATGACGATACAACTAAAGAATATGACTGGTTTTCCAGACTTTGTGATGCTACTCCCTCACTACCAGAAGGTCAAGAAATGGTAGAAGGACGTACTATGGAGCATGTGAAGCTGATTCAAGAACAATTCAGAGTGAAGAATATGACTAAGGATGAGCTAAGGCGAATTAAGAATGATGCCTTCCAACTGTTTAAAGACAGCTCAGAAAGTGCAATCGAAGTTGAATACCATCTCGAAAACATTGCACGAGCCATGTCGAACAATATCGATTGGCTCAATCCCGAAGCTAACATCGACTTCAAAAGAAAAGACAAAGCTCCATACTACACAGACTGGACAAGACCTCTACCTACAATTGGCCAACCGGATCAACCCAAGATTCCATTTCGTTATTTCTTCAACAACGACCTAGAATTTCTTCTACACGGTAGCGATGTCTCCAAGAAATACGCTACATCACTCATACTTCCTTTTCCTGCAGCTATATACTCCAACAACATAGCCATCGAGGAAAATGCTACTCACATGTTTGCCAACAGAGTGGAAAAGTGTACCTTGATGCAATGTATGGGATTCACCATTGGCCTGAACGCTAAAGAATCTTCTACAAAAGCTGCCAGGTTCAAACGTCGAAACACGAAGTATTTAGTGACAAGCGGCTCGTTGCTATTAAGCATGTTACTCTCTCGTCAAAGTGGGATTACACTTTCCTCAAGAAAATAGTGGTCAAACGTCAAGACGAAGAGGACTATGAATTCTGTGAAGCGGATTTTCAAAGATTGTCTCTTAACGACATTAAAGATATGTTTCTCGCAAAGGTACAAGGACGAATGCGACATTTCTCTAAAAAAATCCAACGTGAGTTCATCAAGTCGTTGTTAATCTTCATCAGAAGCATAGTGATCCAGGAACGTGTAGAGGACATTTAGCTTGCCGTGGAATCGTATCAGACTCGTGTTAACCTCACTAAACCATAACTCGACCTTCCAGACATTAACAAACTTCCTCAGTACACCCTCATCAGCAAACCATTTAGAGTAGTCTACCGTAGTGAACTACACCGAAATTGCTTAATGGCGTGCAGAGAGCTTCATAAGTTTGGGGATCATACACTGAAGAACATCAGGGATGGTTTAGCTTATCGGTTAAAGGAGATACATGAAGGCATAGGGTCGAAGATGAGATGGAATTCGAAGGAGAAAAAAAATGTTAAGAGGATCATCACTCGCATCGATGAAAGGTTGTTCAGAAGGGACCAGTTCAGAACGTTGGAGAGTTTCGTAGGTGGTCGTCCCAGCATTTCTGTCACAGGTTATCAACGTCCAGAACGCATTCCTGGAGTTATTGCTGGACTACCAGATTCTCCTGGTAACCCTTGATTTGTTTCATTATCATTACTTGGTTGTGTGATTTACATTTAACTATGGCTTGTGCACACATAATAGTGTACAACCCGTACTTGTAATGAAAGGACCCTGTGGTACGCTTCATTGCCACAATCCTAGAAAAGGAGCGAAAGCTTCTTACTTTTGAGTAAAACTAATCAAAACTTTCATTTTCAAAGTTTTGCTCAAAAGAAGAAGTACTTCCCCTTATGATTTTTCAAAACCTCAAAAGGTTATATCACTTTTTGAGGGGGAGTATTTGTCAACCAAAATCTTTGTTCTACAACGTTCTTTATGGAAATCTTCCCACAAAACTCAAAATGGTCATATTCTATATCAAAATTTCATCAAAAATAACATTTATATGCCATTTTTGAGGGGGAGAAAAATTAGGTGATAAGAAATATGTTGCAACTTGCAATAGAATCATCGTGTGAATAGACCTAACCAACGAATTGACGAACTCTGAAATGCTAGTAAATCAAAAAGACTTGTCCGGGACGGGTAATAATTTCAAGCTAGTTCGCTAGTGATGTAAAGGTGTCTCGCAAAGGACTTGTCCGAGTAGAATGTACCATTTGAGAAACTCTTGGTATACATGAACTTTGATGGGTTTGAAAACCGTTCGAGGTTGTCCACACCTTCAAGGTAGTTATTAGAGCTAGTTGTCACCTAAAAGCTGACATATCTCTTTAACTATGCAACGTAACCGTGTCTCGCGGGGGATTGTCTATCATGAGTTGATCAATTCAAAAGTGCGCGCTCTTCTCTCACCATGCAGATTTCAGTCAAAAATCTCAAGCATGTGTGGAGGGGGAGTATTTTTGCATAATCTTACACTCTCAAACAGTGGTACAAAATGATTTTACTCATAACCACTTTGAGAGAATTTCATGAAAATGGTTTTATGGCAACATAGATTAGTCATGGAGTTATAAGGTGACTAAGGTTAGGAATAACCGTCTTATGACCCGCCAGAGCTGGAGGGATCTACCCAAGGACACCACCAATAGTTAGAATTAGAAGTCCTTTGGTATAATCATAAAATGGAGAAAATGAGAATCGGAGAAAGAAGGAGTTGAAGAATTAAAAAGAAAAGCAAAGAAAAGGGTGAAAAGAAATAGCCCTCCAGATTATTCAACTTAGGGTAGAAACCGGGTTCAATTTATATGCTACTGGTTGTCACTTGATGACGCCGGTATTGAAGATCAAAGTAGTCATGGACCCTACATAAACTATCGACTTTCTCTTAGAGATTGCTGGTATTGAAGAAGGAGACCCTCTCCCTAGTCTCCGCTCAGGAAAACCAAAGCGCACTATTGAGTCTAGAGCCACGAGATTCATCAAAAGATCTCTTAGGAACACTTGACAATTCATCGCTTGTCGTTCAAACAGTAAGGACGCAAGTGATACATTATCGAGTCCTTCACAGATCCTAGCAATCTGTCAAGAACATTTATGAGAGGTTTACACATGTGATCCTCAGTGATTGAATGGAAACTCCTAACAGGGTCAACATCAAACAACCCTGACAGCAGGTCACTTCAGTAACTCCCCGTGTATTACGCTTAGTGTGTCTCAAACGGTCTACAGTCGTGGGGTGATGCTTCGGTGTACCTCAGAGGCTCATCTGAACGGTAGGTGTACTTCGGTACATCGCATTATCTCACTTGTGGGACTCCAGTTTAGGAACAACCTTTGTGAGAATTAGAGTTGTGTTTTCACACTATGATGTTAACACTCTCGAAGTTCAAACTTGTAAGCGCTGGATTATTTATAACCCATGTTTTATGTTTTCTTCTTACAGATGCTTGCGGGTGGAAAAGATCGTGCAGATTCTCCACATGCTCATATCAACAACAACACTAATTGAAGTTCTCTCAAAAGGCAACACAAAGTCAGAATGATTCTTCGTCAAGTCAAAGAATCTACAAAGTTGAAAGACTAAGAGAACTACATCAGTACTATAATCTAACGTTAAAGAGCGTGTGATCATGTTGGAGAAAGACGTGGAGACACTGGAGCAACGAAGCGGACCTGATGCAGACAACCACAACATACTATCACTTCCATCACAAAGAACAAAGATCAAAGAACAAAGAAAATGATGACGTCAAAGCAGAATACTTCAAAGGAAACAATGAGAAGTTTGTTAGAACTCCTTTAGATCGTTTTGAGCCTTAGGGTTTAAAAATAACAATGACAATACGCAGCGGATAAATCAAAACATAATTGTTATTGACACAAGGTTTTCAATCACTAACACTAACTAATCTTAGACGTTTATAGGAACACGTCTACTAACTATACTAATAACCTAGGCGTTTACAAGACTGTACGCCTAAGACACACACACACACCTTTAGTCGACTTCATTATGGAAGACTTAATTCAAACCTACACCTATGTCCTCTTTATATACTAGAGGATTAGGGTTTACAAATCTCTACTAAGGACTAATAAATAAAACTTATTTTGCAAGCAAGTCCTTCCATCTTTTTGTAGGTTTCCTTCTTGTCGTATTAAGTCCCTCTTGTTTCATTCTTTTTGTCTTATCAACTCAAACGTATAATTCCCAACAATCTTCCCCTAGTTGATAATGACAAAATCATTCTTGAACGAACTTCCCTAGACGAAGTAGAGAAATTGAGATCAGGGATCTCACCATGAATGAAACAAGTATGTCTTCCTTTGTCTTCCCCTTAATCCATGTCATGCCACTCAAACATCTCTTCCCCTTTTTGTTATTATCCAATTAGGGAACGTATGCAAATAATGATCTTGACCACCACGAACTAATATCATACTTCCAATCTAAGCCGTCCAATGTTTAAAATCGCCCACCATTACGCACCATAAGAAAAATGGATTCAAAACAGTAGAAACTCCAACTAGCAATAGGAATAATGATCAACAGTAGTAAAAATCAAACACTTCCCCTTGAGTGATGCATGTAGATGGTTAAACATTTAACAATAAGCTTCCCCTGAAACCCATATGTTAACCATCTTCTTGATTTTTCAAATCTGTAGGCTCCATGTAATGATCACTAATGAAGAAAACTAAGTATAACTAACTTGATGAAGAAGTAAAATAACCCAAACTTGTATCTTATATCTTGTACTATAGATGACATTGAACGTATACCTATGTATAGGGAGACCTCAATCTCTTGACGAAAATCACTGATCACAATAATGTCACTCCTTTAAGTGTTATGTCAATTCTTTGTCATAATCATTGAAGCACGAACAAGTTACCTCCTGCTAAAAGGTATGATAAAACACGTATCCAAGTAATTCCACTTCACCTTCAAATAAGTGATAAATAATCCTCTTCGTAATCAATTCTTCATTAAAATCAACTTCAAGCTTTTTAAAATCTTTTAAGAACAAAAATCAAACTCCTGTGTGTGTGTCGTCAAAAAAATCCATAACAAATATCATGCTTGACTACTCCTCAAATCTGAATATCTTTGTTGAGCAGTACTGTCGAATAAGCAGCAGTACTTTGAATGAAAAGCAGTACTTTCGTCAAGCAGCAGTACATTGTAAAAGGATAACAGTACTTTGAAACCTCCAAGCAGTACTTTGAACTTAGAGCAGTACTTTAAGCAGTACTTTGACATAATATTTCAGATCGAAGATCCCTTCGGTGGAAAGTTAGATGAGTATATAGAGAACATCCACCAAACATTTTGTCACGATCCAACGGTTAAGGAAAAAGTTATGATCGTTTCAAAACAGTGCTGTAGTAACCTTACGAATTTTTTTTCAGTTTCTGTAGCAGACTTCGATAGCTTATAACTTTTGATTGAGAGCTCAGATCAACAATCCCTTCGGTGAGATTAAAGATAGATATACCAAGAAGCTCCAGTTCAAATTTTAGCCCGATCCAACGGTTCATTAAAAAGTTATACCCTTTTGAAAACTGTGCTGCAGAAAAGTTGCGCATTTTGAAAAAAATCATTTTTCTTCATTCTTTTTCGCCAAGAAACTTTGTGAATCCATAGGTAAAGAGCTCCCCAAGCTCTGATACCAATTGATAAGATCTTTTATAAGCTCAGCTAGGGATCAATAACAATGACTAATAACATGCACAGCGGAATAAACTAATCAACTCTTTGTTATTGAACAAGGTTTTTCATTCACTAACCACTTGTTGATACCACTTGTTGGATCGATGTACTCTAACCAAACTAACTTATATAGCTTGTTAAGGGTTTAATAACTTTGGATAAATCCTAAGTTATTAACAATGAAACACTGAGAAAACTCTATTAAGTATGCAGAATTTACTTAACAAAGCTAAGAAGATTTAACTTTAACAATATTATTAAATAACTCTAAATCTGCTTGTTATGCAGATTCTTTAACAACTCTAAAACTCTAATATCGTACTTTAGGATTCTAAAACATATATCTCTAATGCCAATCTAGGGGTCCTTTTATAGGCTTAAGGATAACCCTAGTCGGTTTACAATTTGTAACCTTGTACGACAAGTAATCTAAACAAAGAATATTCTAGAATAACAAAGCTTTCCATAAACGAATATAGCAGTTCTTTAGCTTTGCAGTACTTTGACTTCGACAGCAGTACTTTGACTTTCACTTAGCAGTACTTTGAATCTTCAGTACTTTGACTTCTTCAGTACTTTAACATTCTTCAGCACTTTCATATCCCAACAATCCTCCCCTAACTTGAATTCTACTTGCTTGACTTCAAGTTCCTTTGTAAACTTATCTTTAACATCTCCATCTTCAAGGAAAGATTGTGTCTTTGTCTTTGGATTGTATCTTTGTATTCTCTGTGCTTATATCAAAGTATTCTTTAGAAATTATTCTTTACAGCAACCTTAATCAGTAATCTCTTTTCAGCAACATTCAGCAAGCTCCATCTTTTCAGCAACTCAGCAACATATGACAATGTGTACATTAATTCAGTTTAAGTTTCAGTCTATTCTCATCACTTCCAGGTTTGTAAACTCCTGTGAGAGGTGAATCATTGAAAATTTAATGGATTTTGATGTCTCTTTACCAAAGCCATTAACTCTGGAGTAGCCAAATGTTTTGGTGTGTAATACAATGGTACATTGATAACCATATGATTTTTAGCAAATCATCAGCTATCAACAGATTTGATTTGTCTTTACCAAAAGCTGTACCCTTTTGGACTAGTTAGTTCTTTCAATCATGGTGAACTAATTACCATATAATGGTCTTTCCACAGCCTTTACCACAAACCATTCTCTTGTGGGCTAGCCAACTCTTCACATTTACTGATATGGTGAGTTGATTACCATACAACTTATTAGCAAGTTGTCAACTATAAAACGGATTTGAGATATCTTTACCAGAGCCGTTTGCTCATGGATTAGCCAATCCTTTTGTAACCATGGTGGATTGATAACCTATTGTTGTTACCATCTCAAAAACCATTTATTTCTTTTAACCTTTGTTTCAAAATATTTATCACTTAACAAAAAATTTCTTTTTCAAAATCATTAACTGGTTTAAAGCTGCAAGCAGTACTTTGATGAAAGTACTGTTTGATCAGCAGTAATTTGAATAAAGTACTGATACTTCAAAAATAATTTATTCAATAAAGATTCATACCAGTTATTCATGCATCATCATCAGCCATAGTTGTCCATCTGATATATAATTTGATGACTATAAGTGCAGTTTCATTATCTTCTTCAACTTCCATACCATGCTCTAGCATTCTCCTCATAAGATCTGATGTAAGTGGATATCTTCTATCTACTAACATATGAATCATAGTTCCATCTTCTAACTCTAGAACATGTACTCCAGATTCTTCAAAGAATATCCAGCTGATAATCTCCCAATCTTCTTGATTTTTCCAAATCTCATCAGTGCTTTTTTCTTCAGTTTCCCAAACAGTTGTGAGACCTCCAAGCAAGATTAAACCAACACCTTTTGAGGGAATGTGTTCAAAGTATTCTTGCACCAAATGATATAGATGAAATAAATCCTCTCTATCTATTATGTGCAATAGATCCCATAGCATATTAAACACTCTGAAGCTTTCCTCTTCTCTATGAAACATCAGATAATTTCCATCCTTTGATTCTACAACTTCAAAAGTAGTTATTGGAGACTTTTTCTTCTTCTTTTTTGCATCATCTTTAGAATACTCAAATTCTACAATTCTTAAGTAATTCCTTAGTTCATCATTAGTATCAAATCTTAACTCAACCTTCTTTGATGGCTGTTGATCTTCAACTTCAGTTGTTCTTTTTCTTTTTAAGCTTTCTTTTCTATCATCTTCTTTCTGAGCATCATCATCTTAAAAATCTTTGATACTATCAACATTCTTCTGATAAGCTTCTCTAACAGCTTCATACAACTCTTTCATCTCAACATAATTCAACTTATTCAATCCAATATATCCTTGACCTTTTAAACAAGCCATCATTGCTTTTCTTTCTTTTGCACGATTTGGTCTTCTTGGTAGAGTAGAAACAGGAATAGGTGACTTTAATGGTACAGCAGCTTCAGCATTCAATTCTTCTTGCAATTTCTTAGCTGCTTCTTTATCCTTAGCTTCTTCAATATCAGCTTCAGCATTCAATTCAGCTTGTAATTTTCTAGCTGCTTCCTCATTCATAGCAATTTGAGCAGCCCTTATTTGTGCTAAAGTGAGCTTCTTCTTCTTTGTTTCTACCATCTTACCTTTTCCTTTATCTTTTGGATCTATAACAGGTTGATAAGCTTGTTGTTGTTCTTCAGTAACACTAGGAATGCTAACACCTCTTGGTCTTGATAAATTTTGCAATATTTCAACAACTTCTTCATCCACAACTTTAGTGTGCTCAACCACAGGTGTATCAATCTCCTCTTCATGTAGAATAGTAGAGGGACCAGCTTCTTCATCAAAGTTTAACACCCTTGGTGTAATTAGTTTTTGTCGAGATGTTTCTTGAAGACCAGTACTTTTATCAGCAGCACCTTGATCATCAGTACTTTGAACTTTAGTGCTTTCTTCCTCAGTACTTTTAATATGAACTTGCACTTCAGTACCTTGAGGTTGATCATCAGTACCTTGAGGTTCAGCTTCTTCTTCATTCAAATTATTATCTTCTAATTTCCTCCCCAATTGGAATGAAGATTGCTGTTTTACCTTTTTGCTTTTGGTGGTCTTCTTAAACTACCTTTGCTGCTTCTTTTTAGCTTTGACCCATAACCTGTGATGTTTAACCAAGGGCCAAACAGATTTTTTGAATTATCTAAACTTGATCTTCAACTGTCCTATCTGTGCAGCTTCAGCCTCAGTAGTTTTCTTCAATCTAACTAACTCTCTTGTCAGAACATAATTATCCAACACTAAACCTTCAGGGGGTATAGTAGTTGTATCTCCTCTAGAGGATGATGAGAAAATAGGAATATCTTGTTCTAGTGACCCAATAGGAGGAGTAGTATGGTGGGATGAGGTGGGAGAAACTTAGTACCTTCATTAACATCAGTACCTTGTGAAGCAGTACCTTGTGATGCAGCACTTTGAGAAGCAGTACCTTGTGTTGAAGTTTCTTGAGATGCAGCACTTTGAGAAGCAGTACCTTGAGAAGCATTACCTTCTCTTTCATCACTAGCATCAGCCTCATCTCTAATAGCTTGAACAATCTCCATCATTGAAGCAGTCAATGGAGTGTTCCTTCCAGTGAATAAATCACTCTTCCTAGCCATAAATGTGAAAATCTTGGTTGGTTGTACCACAACAGGTAAAAGACTTGACGGCTTTGGTACATCTGAAAGTTGTTTATTCAAGAAGACTTGAATAAATCTCGGATACATTAACCATCTTGATCCATGAGAGATGTGTGAGAGCATTCCATCTAAGATTAGCCTTGAAAAGTTGAACATACGGTTTGTAGCCAATCCTACCAGTGCAGATGCAATGTTTGAACCAAATTGCTCCCAAGAAGTACTTTTAGAGCTGATACAATGAAGAAGAACATGTACCAAATACTTCCAATGTGGACTGAACAAGGGCTTCTTGAATGTTGTTGTGTCAACCAAAGACCCTTCATATCCAATATCTCTCAGTGTATCCCAAAGAAGCTGTTTATCAAACCTAATAGCTCCTTCTGCATCATCAAACAATAAATCTTCACGAATTGATATTTCAGTAATCTTGATAAGCCTTCTAGTAACTTTAACTTGAATATAAGATTCATCATTCTCCATATGTGTCCTTGCAGTTGCCCAAAACTGTTGTATCCAGGGCTCAATGATATCAGGTTCCACCAAAAGCGCATAACTGATTGGGGAACCAATTAAGAAATCAATGATGTCATGGAAGATGACATTGGCCTCTGTTTTATCTAAATTCGCCACCATGTTGTGTTTAGAAACTGTGTGTAGGTTTGCCATGGATGATTGGAAAAGATATGGATACTTGAATACGTAATTGTGTTAGAGAGAGAGAAATATGGAAAAGATTGAAACGAATAAAGATGAGAGGGAAAATCGGAAAGTAGTTATTTATAGGTAGGATTTGAAAAATCACAACCCATAATAACAAAGTTACCGTTAGTGTGTTTTACCCCTCAATATTACCGTTAGAACAGTACTTTAATAAGACAAACAGTTCTTTCCACGTGTGCAGTACTTTCCCAAGCAGTACTTTCAAAGCAGTACTTTCATATAACAAAATAGCAGTACTTTTCCATCTTCTTCTTTATAATAACAAACACTCCATGTGGGCATTGGATTGCCTCCCCTTAAGCAAAGCCCAAGACTGTCTAACTAACGAACCAGTCCTCCCCTTAAATGTAGCTTAATAATTAATCATGCCAATACTCACCACCAAGTGATTAAATCTTGAAACATCAGATCCTTTGGTGAGTAAATCATCTACATTATCATATGTATGCACCTTGAAAACATTAATGAGCCTATGCTCATAACAATCTCTGTTGAAGTGGTGCCTAATCTGAATGTGCTTGGTCTTGGAATGATAAACTGGATTCTTCATAATGCAAATGGTACTCTCATTATCAATATTGATAGGAGTATTCTTGAAATTGAACCCATAATCCAATAGTTGATTCTGCATCCACAAAACTTGTCCACAACAGCTTGCAGCAGCCACATATTCTGCTTCAGTAGAGGATGTTGCTGCAATTGTTTGCTTCTTACACTGCCATGAAACTAATCTTCTTCCAAGATATTGGCATCCTCCAGTAGTCGATCTTCTGTCATAGTTGTCACCTGCATAATCACTATCTGAAAAAGCTTCCAAGTGAAAAGGTGAATCCTTTGGATACCACAACCCTAACTTAGGTTGTTGTTTCAAATAACTGAAAATTCTCTTCACTGCATTCATATGAGAGACCTTAGGTGAGACTTGATATCTTGCACATAAACAAACAGCAAACATGATATCAGGCCTAGATGCAGTGAGATACATAAGACAACCAATCATTGATCTGTACAATTTGACTTCAACAGGTTGTCCATCTTCATCCTTGCCCAATGAGTTGATAGATTTAATAGGTGTAGTAACAGGCTTCATTGCATAAAAATTGAACTTCTTAAGTATGTCAGATACATACTTGTCTTGACTTATGAAAATTCCCTCCTTTGACCGCTTAACTTGAAGTCCCAAAAAGAAAGTTAACTCACCCATTGAACTCATTTGAAATTCATTATGCATCAACTTCTCAAACTCCTTGACCATAGATTGTTTTGTAGCTCCAAATATTATATCATCAACATATACTTGAACCAACATGATATCCTTCTTGTCTCTCTTGATAAACAAAGTCTTGTCTATAGCTCCTCTCCTGTAACGAAGTTGCAATAAGAAGGTAGAGAGCCTTTCATACCAAGCTCTAGGGGCTTGATGTAAGACATAAAAAGCCTTAACCACTTTATATACTTTGTTTAGATGTGTAGGATCTTCAAAACCAGGAGGTTGTTTGACATAGACCTCCTCTGTAATCTTGCCATATAAAAAGGACTCTTGACATCCATTTGATAAACCTAAAATCCCATATATGATGCAAAAGCAAGGAAGATTCGAATTGCTTCAATCCTTGCTACAGGAGCAAATACTTCATCATAATCTACTCCTTCTTCTTGTCTGTAGCCTTGTGCAACTAACCTTGCCTTGTTCTTGATAACATTCCCTCTTTCATCTCTCTTGACTCTGAACACCCATCTTGTACCAATGACCTTCTTTCCATCAGGAAGATCACATAATACCCACACTTCTTGAAGCCTGAACTGAAGAAGTTCTTCTTGCATAGCTTCAACCCAACTCTCTTTAGTCAATGCCTGAGCTATATTCTTGGGTTCTTCTTGAGAGATAAAGCAAGTGAACAGGCATGTTTGATGGTCCTTATGATTTAACCTGTTTTGTTTATAAACAAAGCTAAGCAAAGCATTATGTGGTGTAGAAAAACCCTTAGCTTTGGTTCTTGTCATCACTCCAGAAGTAGAAGGACCAATGATTTGATCAGCAGGATGATTCTTATGAATTCTTAAGATAGGAGTCTGTGGAACTTCATAATTATCACCCAAATTAGTGAAATCAGCATCTTCATTGGAATCTGAGAAAATACCTTCATCTTCAAACTCATCATCAGTATCTTCTAAACCAGGCATGGTTGGATCATCCAAATCATCCAAAGTGTTGTTAACAGGTGCAACAGTACTTTGATCGAAAGTACTGTCACCCAAAGTACTGTGAGTGAACTCTGCAGTCTTGTTCTTTTTCTTTGCTTCCTCATAAGCTCTTCTTTGTTCATCATCATAAGAATGTGCTATAACATCTTGAAAAAGCATCTGATTAAGTTCATCTTGAATAGATTGATCCTCAGCAGACAATGAGGATTTTGGCTCATCAGTACTTTTCTCCTTCTCAACAGTTTTAGTTTCTTCATCATGAACAGCATCTGGTCTAATATGGACTCCATGAACAACATACTGTAACTCTTCTCCATTATGTACAAGTTGATTTTCTTCTCTAACAGGTACATAGTTCATAGAAGGAGTCAAAACTTCAAGATCAAACATCCAATCAGGACCTTTACCCTTCTGATTTTCTTGATCTTCTAAAAATTCAACATGAAGACAATCTTGAACCTTCTTGGTGACTCTGTTGTACACTCTAAAGCCTTTGCTGTTGGTGCAGTACCCTAATAAGTATCCTTCTTCTGACTTGCCATCAAATTTTCCCAAATTTTCAATTGTATTAAGAATAGTGAGAGGGCATCCAAAAGGTTTCATAAAACAAATGTTGGGTTTGTTGCCCATCAGCAACTCATAAGGTGTCTTCATCTGAGGTTTGGTGACTGATACTCTGTTAAGCACATAACAAGCAGTACTTACAGCTTCAGCCCAGAATTGAATAGGTAATTGTGAATCTGCAAGCATTGTTCTGGCTACTTCAATCAAAGTTCTATTCTTTCTCTCTGCAACACCATTCTCCTGTGGTGTCCTTGCAATGCTGAACTCCCTCTTGATCCCTTTGTTGGCACAAAATTCATCCGTAAGCTTGTTCTTGAATTCAGTCCCATTGTCACATCTAATACCTCTTACCTTGAGTCTCAATTTGTTTTGAGTTAATGGAAGTTTTTATCATCCAAAGTCCCATGTAAACCATATCGTTAAGTAATTAACGTAATTATCGATCTCGCTTTATTTTTACGAATTATTACTCGAGGGGTATAATAGTCTTTCAATGCGTTAATGATTTTAGGGTTTTACATCCTATGCAGATGTTGATCATGCAGGATGTCAAGATACACGTCGAAGTACGTCTGGAGGTGCTCAGTTTTTGGGTGATAAGCTTGTGAGCTGGTCTTCAAAGAAGCAAATGAGCACTTCTATTTCCTCTACAGAGGCTGAATACATAGCCATGTCATCTTGTTGTACTCAAATCCTATGGATGAGATCCCAATTATCTGACTATGGCTTTGAATTCAACAAAATCCCTCTGTACTGTGATAATAAAAGTGCTATTGCTCTCTCATGCAACAACGTTCAACACTCAAGAGCAAAAGACATCGACATTCGACATCATTTCATCAGGGAACAAGTTGAAAACGGTGTGGTGGAACTTTACTTTGTGAGGACTGAATACCAGTTAGCAGACATCTTCACCAAAGCTCTTCCTAGAGAACGTTTTGAGTTTATCCTCCCACGACTTGGTCTAAAGAGTCTTCAACCGGAAACACTTAAACGTCTTCAAGAGGAGTAAAGGTCTTTCTTCATCAAAATCTTTGTATATATTTATTCAAAAACCAAAATACAAAATTATAAAACCAACAAAAAGCAAAGAGAAAAATATAAAACTTTCAAAAACCCACAAAAATTTGAAAATCTTAAAAAAGAAATTCCAAAAATATTGTCATTTTGTCATGTTTTTCTCAGATTCGAAAATATCTACGGTCTTTGTGTTGTCATTCAAAGAATGACACGGGACTTTAGATATTGTTCGAATGTTCTTAATATATATATATATGTGTGTGTATATATATTTTTGAGAGAAAGTGAAAAAAATGGTTTATTGTCATTTCAGGCAGTAACCCGTTTTTCAAAGAAAGAACAGAGCCATGCTTTATCTTGCTTTTCAAAACTCATGCTCTGATTCTTTAAAAAAATTACTTACCATCTAATGAAAAGTAATTGCTTTGTTAAATAACTCGAACTCTATTTTTGTAAATCATCTGGACTTAACGTTTGTCAAAATATCTATCTCTAAATCAACAACTTATGTCATTGATTGAGGGGGAGAATGATTTCAAATAAATCAAAAGGTTATTTGTCATACAATTGTTTTCAAAAGATAATCATGCATGTTTAATCAATGGAGTTTAAAGTCTCAAAATCCGTTCCTTATCAGTTAAAATGTTTTCATAATCAAGTCACAATTCTCCTTAAAAGCTTTCAAAATCAATTTAAATCTACAGAGATCACAAATCTCAAATGATTTGATAATTGTGATCGGAGGAGAATGTGTGATTTAAATTGATTTAAACTGATAATTCGGTAAATGGTTTTATAAGGATGTACAAGCTCTCCTTCCCACATGTGCCAAACGATTTCAAA
The DNA here is from genome assembly GCA_910596185.1 of Chrysanthemum makinoi. Taxonomy (NCBI): domain Eukaryota; kingdom Viridiplantae; phylum Streptophyta; class Magnoliopsida; order Asterales; family Asteraceae; genus Chrysanthemum; species Chrysanthemum makinoi. The sequence continues at coordinate 221,371,667 of OU343224.1, forward strand.
TTTTCCATGCACATGTTAAGGGGGAACATCTATCTTAAACCACAAAGATTTGAAACGTGATCAATTTATTTCAATGTGCAGTCCTTTCCTAATATGTGCAAAACATTTTCAAATTTCCATGCACATATTGAGGGGGAGCAACTATTTTGAAAACCACATTCTTTATATAACTACTCTTAGATGCAAGCCAATCCCTCAAAGATGAAAATTATTTCTATTACAAAATGATGCATGATGCACATGTTGAGGGGGAGCGCTGTTTCTAAAATTATCAAAAACAATTCAGGTACAAAATTTTTTGATAATATATCACAAGTATCTGGATTGATTTTTCAAATGGTTTTCAATTGGTTCCAATGGCAGATGAACAATACCAAATTTACCGACCAAATTTACGTTATGTATGGTGATATAAGGAAGATAAGGTTAGGTATTAGTTCCCATGATCCGCCAGAACCGGAGGGATCTACCTAGGGACAATCCACTAGATAGTGTAGAAGTCCTTAGGTTGGATGAAAAAAGGAGAAAAGTGAGAAATGGGAAGAGTGCGGACTAAGACTGAGCTAGTACTGGAATAAACCCAACAAGGTTTTGGTTATGAAGTCTTGGTAAGCAATGAAGGGGTTGAAGAATGAAAAAGAAATGAAATGAGAAAAGGGTGAAAAGAAATAGCCCTCCATTTATTCAACCTTAAGGCAGAAACCGGGTTCAATTCATATGCTACCGGTGGTTACCAAGGTAACATCGGTATTGAAGACAAGACGTCATGGACCCAGTGACGACTGCACTACAACTTCCCAAGCTACTCAAGTTCCTCTTAAAAGGACTTGTTTCATTCTCACGGGGAACCGACATTATCTATCGACTTTCTCTTAGAGTTTGTTGATATTGAAGAAGGAAACCCTCTCCCTAGTCTCCGGCATAGGATCCAAATATGCACAATTGAGTCTAGAGCCACGAGATCATCTATAAATCTCATTAGGACACTTTCAATGAAGACTCTCTGTTTCACACAATGTGGAAAGAGAGATTATATCTTGAGTCCTACGCATTATCCTTGTGGTATTGCCAGAACATCTGAGTGATATGCAAACATATTCACAATGAAGATGGAAAGCCTTCTGGAGCCAACATCAAACAAGCTCCTGGTGGGTGGCATGTGAGATCTATCCAATAGATCAACCATGTGACAACTGAACAGAAACAATGGGGCGATTCAATCTTTTGAATCAATCCTGGTTCAGGTTATGGATTGACGGATACATTTGAAAAACCGGTCGTTGTGCTTAAAAACTCTTTACTTTAGCACATCGACTGTGTACAAATATTTCAAAATAAAAGGTGTTTATGATTGATAATTGATTTTCATTAAAACCTTCGTTGTATTGCAAAAACAATTTCTATTGAGCGGTACACGATTGTTTTTTAAATCACTTTTCATCAATCAGTGAATCTCTATTCGCTGGTTCACTCACTCCGTGTTGTCTTCTTTGAGACGTTCCGGTTTGAGAACAGCTAGAGCAGTTGCGAAACCCTGTCAAGGAAATTCTTCAGAATTGTACCTGATCACAGGCAATACTTGTACTGATCAACGGGGAACCGTGGGCCGTGTACCTCAATTCAACGAAAGTGATCAAAGACACTTTTCGTGCACTTTATTGCTAACTATTGTATGCAGGTACGCCCGACGTTTGCAGCTGATCAGAATGAAGCGGTCAATCCATAGCCGCATGCTCACACAACACATTCATTTCTAAAGAAATCATGATTAAGTGCATCAATGACTCTGATAATTTCACTCCATGCTTCGCTACCTTGCTGTCAATATCATGAATCAACGTAAGCTTTCACTACTCTGATGAGAAGAAATCATGATCCAGAATGTGAGCATGTAGGTCCAAATGTTACAACATCACATAATACCAACACCACAATGGATGAGTCAGAGATTTATGATTGCTGATGATCTCAAAGCTGGCTCAAAACTCATTATCACGTGGATCAGATAAAGACCTCCACTTGGATTAACCAAACATGCAATACTGAAGAATCGATATCTACGAGCCTCAGAGTAAAGAACTTTGACAAGAATCCAAAGAACAATCTTATTGTAATATCTGTTTGTATTCAATGTATTTTTGAGGTGACCTCCCTTGGGGAGATTTTAGGATTTAGAAAATCCAGTCATTAAAGAGTCGGTCACCTCTAGTATATGTAATCGTTAGAAAACTCGTAGTCGTAGATTGTTTAATGTTAAGTTATATTTAGTTAAGTAACACCGTGAAGGACGGGCGGGTCTTTACCCACTGTATGCCTGATCCACAGCCCGTAGGAGGCGATTTATGTAAGGACTATAAATACTCTCTACCTCCTAAGGTAGAGGGTTGGAGCTCATAATAAGATTTTTCTTTCTCTCACTAAAGTTCCTAACCTCTAACTTTCTCTCTCTAAAACCATATTATACGCCTACTTGTGGTTATGATCTAGTGTGTTTGTGAAATTCAATATGTTACAGAATGAATGTGTATGTTAATATTGGTGATATGATGAATTTATTTCAGGTTACTACGCTAAAAATTTAGAATCAAGGTTACTAGAACATCTACGCATAAGGATCACCTTACACGTAGAATGTTATGCGTAAGAGAAATCTTACGCGTAACCTTTACGCGTAAGGTTCTACAATGGGTACTACGCGTATCCTGTGAAGGATATGCGTAAACAAGAACCTCTACGCATAAGGTTCACTCTTACGAGTAAGCCTTACGCGTAAGGTTCCATATACGCTTATGCGTAAGCTTTATGCCTAAGGCCCCCTTTTCCTACGCGTAACATTTCTTACGCGTAAGTCAAGAACCTACGCATAAGCTTATGCTTACACGTATAACCTTTCTGCTTACGCATAAACTTAGAATTTTACGCCTAAGCCTAAGAACAACCAAAATTATGAATTGTTACGCGTGCAAACTTGTAAATAAATAAATCATAATGCCACGAAACCAAAATGTCACTAATAAGCTTAAATGTTTAATAAGTTTTGAAAAATTAGTGAAAACTTGGACTTTAAAACTCAAAGTTAATCTACTCACGAAACTTATCACGACGTCTGTGGACTATTGGACTAACAAGTGACATTGGACTTGTAACAATCATTGACATATCACATTCAATAAATAGACAATAAAATCAACTGTTGACTAACTTAATGTCTTTCGATATGTTGGTTCTTTTGGCTAAATATCTTTCAGATCACGACATGGACGCTCAAATGCAAAATGTGGATGCACCAAATGTTCTCTCTATTGAAGATATCTTCCCTCATGGTTACCCTAAGAAGATCGGAAAAAACAACCTCAGAGTTGATTTTGATACCTTCTCTTGCTCAATCTTCATGTCGATTGCTATGGATATTCTCAAGACTCACCCCTATCGAACATGCTCACTAACTCGCTATTGTACCGAGATCTACATTCACCAATTCTGGCATACAATGCAAAAGATCAAAGGTCAAAATGCTGTGACGGTGACGCTTAACAACAAACAAGTCACCATCACACCAGCAGATTTGAGGGCCATTCTTCTTATTCCTGTCATCGAACCTACTCAATACAATGCCACTCTAACTGAAGAGGTCGTACTCCAGTTCATGGTCGACATCGGCTATGATGAAGCTACCAGGGTAATCACAAAGCACTCATCTGTGGACCTCAAGAACATTCCCCAGCCATGGAGAACCCTCTACATTATGATTGCAAAATCCGTTTCCGGACATGATAGTGGTCATGAGCATCCCAAGCTCATGGAACTACAAATATTTTGGGCTTTGGTCAACAAGAAAGACATAGAAGTTGAAGCTCTGATATGGGATGACATGATGACTTACCTTAAAAAGCTTGGCACAAATATCCCGTATATCGATACACCAAACTGTTGATCCAAAGAGCTCTAGGGTATAATCCTGATATTCCCTTGAGACTTGATGACCCCAAACAACACTTCGTGTTGTATGAGCCCACACTCATTGTCAGATTTAAGGACTCTACAACAAAGAAACAAGGTGAAGTGCTGCCAGATTATCTTATTACTGATGATAACAAACAAGTGTATTCGTACAACGATATCCGGTAGCAGTTGAAGAAGGAAAAGTAGGTTTCCTTGATGAAAAGTCCTCCGGTACACCTACTAGGAAAACCAGGAGAGGCAGTGCAGGAAGCATTACAAGCACTGAGAGTACGAGGAAGTATCCCAAGAGGACTCATGTTCACAAAAGGAAATTTCCCTTTAAAGAAGCCATTCCTATTCCCAAACCTGAACCGCAACAAAAGCTTACGGACGAGGACTCCGAGGATACTGAAACTGACGAAGAGGTCATCTACTCTGAAACTCCAACCGATGACACTCAAACAGTAGAAAAACCTCCCATCCAAAAGCCGATAAAGGTAAAGGTAAAACTCCAGCTTCTGAGCCGAAGAAGAGGAGAGCTCGGATGAAGAACAACCTGGATAAAGACTACGAAAAAAGGTGAAGAATATCAGAATCCAACACGTTGCCAAAGAGTTCGTAAAAGAACAAACTCGTGGCCCCGGAGGGTCAAGTGGTTGTGCATTATCTTCACCAATTCTTGAAGCGGTTAATCAACATGATAAGGGAACTGATACCACCACCCACGATCAACAACAACGGTGACTGGAGGACACTAGCACCTATGAATTTGAGGAACCAGTAAAAGGAAGAGTCGAGAAGATTTCGATAAAGATGCTGAGGTTGTAGCTAAAGAAAAGCAGATAAAGAAGCTCAAGCTCGGCGGATGAAGAAGCCAGCTTAAGGCTGAAGAAATGGCTAAGTCTGGAAAAGATGACGAAGTTGATTATGATGACTTTCTTCTAGACAGCCCAACACGTTCCAAGGAACAAACTTCTGAGCCACCAAAAGACCCCGAGTCTCCTCATGTCTCATCATCATCAGACTCGTCTTCTCACTCTTCACCTCCACCCTCCAAAGGCACAACCAGATCCACATCCAAGTCAATGAAGAAACCAACCGACTCTTGGATATCCCGGGCTAAGACAAAGATTGTCAATGCTGTCAAGCAAGTCAGGAAGAAAGACATGACCAACAAAAAGCTGAATCAACTTGCTGACAGAATCAACTTTCTTCAAAACGGGATAAACGAGTTATTGAAAGAAAGGGAGCATATCCAGAAGTTTATCAAAGGAGATTTCCAAAAGGAAATGGAGAAGACGGCAAGTGAATATACTCACAACTTTCTTCTCGACATCGTCCTTGGTGTAACAAAGGAGGTATTTTCCAGACAACTTACTTCAAATATCGTCGCATTGGTTAAACATACAATGGCCAAAGAATCAGCAGGTCAACCTAAACGACCAAGAGATGACGATGCAAAATTGGTGATGCAAATGTCAAAACGATCTGCAACTTTTACTTTGGATGAAGCTAAATTCTTTGAGGTTCTACTAGCTTATCAACTCAGGTCTTCATGCAAAGAGTCAGCAGGTCAACCTAAACGACCAAGAGATCATGATGACAAGGACAAGGATTCTGCACCAAACGTCCAAAGCAAACTGGAGAATCCTCTTCCATGCCACCACCACCCCAAAGGACTCCAACCGAAAGAAGATCTCCACCAAGTTCTGCTGCTGCAGATAAACCTCAGGACTCTGAGTTACCACCATCCACAGAGAAAACTGGTGATCATTTCGAATACACTGGTGGTGACTATGAAGAGTTCCATGAGCCCCAACAACAACCCACCTCTCCCACCACAACAAAGAAACCAGAATCCTCATCTAAACCAAAGAAGAAGAAGAAGAAGACGAAGACAGATGTTCTCTCATGGCTAGATGACGATACAACTAAAGAATATGACTGGTTTTCCAGACTCTGTGATGCTACTCCCTCACTACCAGAAGGTCAAGAAATGGTAGAAGGACGTACTATGGAGCATGTGAAGCTGATTCAAGAACAATTCAGAGTGAAGAAGATGACTAAGGCTGAGCTAAGGCGAATTAAGAATGATGCCTTCCAACTGTTTAAAGACAGCTCAGAAAGTGCAATCGAAGTTGAATACCATCTCGAAAACATTGCACGAGCCATGTCGAACAATATCGATTGGCTCAATCCCGAAGCTAACATCGACTTCACAAGAAAAGACAAAGCTCCATACTACACAGACTGGACAAGACCTCTACCTACAATTGGCCAACCGGATCAACCCAAGATTCCATTTCGTTATTTCTTCAACAACGACCTAGAATTTCTTCTACACGGTAGCGATGTCTCCAAGAAATACGCTACATCACTCATACTTCCTTTTCCTGCAGCTATATACTCCAACAACATAGCCATCGAGGAAAATGCTACTCACATGTTTGCCAACAGAGTGGAAAAGTGTACCTTGATGCAATGTATGGGATTCACCATTGGCCTGAACGCTAAAGAATCTTCTACAAAAGCTGCCAGGTTCAAACGTCGAAACACGAAGTATTTAGTGACAAGCGGCTCGTTGCTATTAAGCATGTTACTCTCTCGTCAAAGTGGGATTACACTTTCCTCAAGAAAATAGTGGTCAAACGTCAAGACGAAGAGGACTATGAATTCTGTGAAGCGGATTTTCAAAGATTGTCTCTTAACGACATTAAAGATATGTTTCTCGCAAAGGTACAAGGACGAATGCGACATTTCTCTAAAAAAATCCAACGTGAGTTCATCAAGTCCTTGCTCATCTTCATCAGAAGCATAGTGATCCAGGAACGTGTAGAAGACTTACAACTTTCAGTGGAATCGTATCAGACTCGTGTTAACCTCATTAACCATAGCTCGACCTTCCTGACATTAACAAACTTCCTCAGTACACCCTCATCAGCAAACCATTTAGAGTAGTCTACCGTAGTGAACTACACCGAAATTGCTTAATGGCGTGCAAAGAGCTTAATAAGTTTGGGGATCAATACATCAAGAACATCAGGGATGGTTTAGCTTATCGGTTAAAGGAGATACATGAAGGCATAGGGTCGAAGATGAGATGGAATTCGAAGGAGAAAAAAAATGTTAAGAGGATCATCACTCGCATCGATGAAAGGTTGTTCAAAGGGACCAGTTTCAGAACGTTGGAGAGTTTCGTAGGTGGTCGCCCCAAAGCATTTCTGTCACAGGTTATCAACGTCCAGAACGCATTCCTGGAGTTATTGCTGGACTACCAGATTCTCCCGTAACCCTTGATTTGTTTCATTATCATTACTTGGTTGTGTGATTTACATTTAACTATGGCTTGTGCACACATAATAGTGTACAACCCGTACTTGTAATGAAAGGACCCTGTGGTACGCTTCATTGCCACAATCCTAGAAAAGGAGCGAAAGCTTCTTACTTTTGAGTAAAACTAATCAAAACTTTCATTTTCAAAGTTTTGCTCAAAAGAAGAAGTACTTCCCCTTATGATTTTTCAAAACCTCAAAAGGTTATATCACTTTTGAGGGGAGTATTTGTCAACCAAAATCTTTGTTCTACAACGTTCTTTATGGAAATCTTCCCACAAAACTCAAAATGGTCATATTCTATATCAAATTTTCATCAAAAATAACATTTATATGCCATTTTGAGGGGAGAAAAATTAGGTGATAAGAAATATGTTGCAACTTGCAATAGAATCATCGTGTGAATAGACCTAACCAACGAATTGACGAACTCTGAAATGCTAGTAAATCAAAAAGACTTGTCCGGGACGGGTAATAATTTCAAGCTAGTTCGCTAGTGATGTAAAGGTGTCTCGCAAAGGACTTGTCCGAGTAGAATGTACCATTTGAGAAACTCTTGGTAGACATGAACTTTGATGGGTTTGAAAACCTTTCGAGGTTGTCCACACCTTCAAGGTAGTTATTAGAGCTAGTTGTCACCTAAAAGCTGACAATATATCTCTTTAACTATGCAACGTAACCGTGTCTCGCGGGGGATTGTCTATCATGAGTTGATCAATTCAAAAGTGCGCGCTCTTCTCTCACCATGCAGATTTCAGTCAAAAATCTCAAGCATGTGTGGAGGGGGAGTATTTTTGCATAATCTTACACTCTCAAACAGTGGTACAAAATGATTTTACTCATAACCACTTTGAGAGAATTTCATGAAAATGGTTTTATGGCAACATAGATTAGTCATGGAGTTATAAGGTGACTAAGGTTAGGAATAACCGTCCTATGACCCGCCAGAGTGGAGGGATCTACCCAAGGACACCACCAATAGTTAGAATTAGAAGTCCTTTGGTATAATCATAAAATGGAGAAAATGAGAATCGGAGAAAGAAGGAGTTGAAGAATTAAAAAGAAAACAAAGAAAAGGGTGAAAAGAAATAGCCCTCCAGATTATTCAACTTAGGGTAGACACCGGGTTCAATTTATATGCTACTGGTTGTCACTTGATGACGCCGGTATTGAAGATCAAAGTAGTCATGGACCCTACATAAACTATCGACTTTCTCTTAGAGATTGCTGGTATTGAAGAAGGAGACCCTCTCCCTAGTCTCCGCTCAGAAAACCAAAGCGCACTATTGAGTCTAGAGCCACGAGATTCATCAAAAGATCTCTTAGGAACACTTGACAATTCATCGCTTGTCGTTCAAACAGTAAGGACGCAAGTGATACATTATCGAGTCCTTCACAGATCCTAGCAATCTGTCAAGAACATTTATGAGAGGTTTACACATGTGATCCTCAGTGATTGAATGGAAACTCCTAACAGGGTCAACATCAAACAACCCTGACAGCAGGTCACTTCAAGAACTCCCCGTGTATTACGCTTAGTGTGTCTCAAACGGTCTACGTGGGGTGATGCTTCTCGTGTACCTCAGAGGCTCATCTGAACGGTAGGTGTACTTCGGTACATCGCATTATCTCACTTGTGGGACTCCAGTTTAGGAACAACCTTTGTGAGAATTAGAGTTGTGTTTTCACACTATGATGTTAACACACTCGAAGTTCAAACTTGTAAGCGCTGGATTATTTATAACCCATGTTTTATGTTTTCTTCTTACAGATGCTTGCGGGTGGAAAAGATCGTGCAGATTCTCCACATGCTCATATCAACAACAACACTAATTGAAGTTCTCTCAAAAGGCAACACAAAGTCATAATGATTCTTCGTCAAGTCAAAGAATCTACAAAGTTTAAAGACTAAGAGAACTACATCGCTACTATAATCTAACGTTAAAGAGCTTTGATCATGTTGGAGAAAGACATGGAGACACTGAGCAACGTTTTAAGCGGACGATGCAGACAACCACAACATACTATCACTTCCATCACAAAGAACAAAGATCAAAGAACAAAGAAAATGATGACGTCAAAGCAGAATACTTCAAAGGAAACAATGAGAAGTTTGTTAGAACTCCTTTAGATCGTTTTGAGCCTTAGGGTTTAAAAATAACAATGACAATACGCAGCGGATAAATCAAAACATAATTGTTATTGACACAAGGTTTTCAATCACTAACACTAACTAATCTTAGACGTTTATAGGAACACGTCTACTAACTATACTAATAACCTAGGCGTTTACAAGACTGTACGCCTAAGACACACACACACACCTTTAGTCGACTTCATTATGGAAGACTTAATTCAAACCTACACCTATGTCCTCTTTATATACTAGAGGATTAGGGTTTACAAATCTCTACTAAGGACTAATAAATAAAACTTCTTTTGCAAGCAAGTCCTTCCATCTTTTGTAGGTTTTCTTCTTGTCGTATTAAGTCCCTCTTGTTTCATTCTTTTTGTCTTATCAACTCAAACGTATAATTCCCAACAATCTTCCCCTAGTTGATAATGACAAAATCATTCTTGAACGAACTTCCCTAGACGAAGTAGAGAAATTGAGATCAGGGATCTCACCATGAATGAAACAAGTATGTCTTCCTTTGTCTTTCCCTTAATCCATGTCATGCCACTCAAACATCTCTTCCCCTTTTTGTTATTATCCAATTAGGGAACGTATGCAAATAATGATCTTGACCACCACGAACTAATATCATACTTCCAATCTAAGCCGTCCAATGTTTAAAATCGCCCACCATTACGCACCATAAGAAAAATGGATTCAAAAAAAAAGAGAAACTCCAACTAGCAATAGGAATAATGATCAACAGTAGTAAAAATCAAACACTTCCCTTGAGTGATGCATGTAGATGGTTAAACATTTAACAATAAGCTTCCCCTGAAACCCATATGTTAACCATCTTCTTGATTTTTCAAATCTGTAGGCTCCATGTAATGATCACTAATGAAGAAAACTAAGTATAACTAACTTGATGAAGAAGTAAAATAACCCAAACTTGTATCTTATATCTTGTACTATAGATGACATTGAACGTATACCTATGTATAGGGAGACCTCAATCTCTTGACGAAAATCAACAGCACAATAACGTCACTCCTTTAAGTGTTATGTCAATTCTTTGTCATAATCATTGAAGCACGAACAAGTTACCTCCTGCTAAAAGGTATGATAAAACACGTATCCAAGTAATTCCACTTCACCTTCAAATAAGTGATAAATAATCCTCTTCGTAATCAATTCTTCATTAAAATCAACTTCAAGCTTTTTAAAATCTTTTAAGAACAAAAATCAAACTCCCCTGTGTGTGTCGCCAAAAAATCCATAACAAATATCATGCTTGACTACTCCTCAAATCAATATCTTTGTTGAGCAAGACTGTCGAATAAGCAAAGCAGTACTTTGAATGAAAAGCAGTACTTTCGTCAAGCGCAGTACATTGTAAAAGGATAACAGATACTTTGAAACCTCCAAGCAGATTTCTTTGAACTTAGAGCAGTACTTTAAGCAAGAGACTTTGACATAATATTTCGTGATCGAAGATCCCTCTCGTGGAAAGTTAGATGAGTATATAGAGAACATCCACCAAACATTTTGTCACGATCCAACGGTTAACGAAAAAGTTATGATCGTTTCAAAACAAAGGCGTAGTAGTAACCTTACGAATTTTTTTCGCCAGAAAGCGACTCGATAGCTTATAACTTTTGATTGAGAGCTCAGATCAACAATCCCTTCGGTGAGATTAAAGATAGATATACCAAGAAGCTCCAGTTCAAATTTTAGCCCGATCCAACGGTTCATTAAAAAGTTATACCCTTTTGAAAACTGTGCTGCAGAAAAGTTGCGATTTTGAAAAATCATTTTTCTTCATTCTTTTTCGCCAAGAAACTTTGTGAATCCATAGGTAAAGAGCTCCCCAAGCTCTGATACCAATTGATAAGATCTTTTATAAGCTCAGCTAGGGATCAATAACAATGACTAATAAATACATGCATGCGGAATAAACTAATCAACTCTTTGTTATTGAACAAGGTTTTTCATTCACTAACCACTTGTTGATACCACTTGTTGGATCGATGTACTCTAACCAAACTAACTTATATAGCTTGTTAAGGGTTTAATAACTTTGGATAAATCCTAAGTTATTAACAATGAAACACCGAAAACTCTATTAAGTATGCAGAATTTACTTAACAAAGCTAAGAAGATTTAACTTTAACAATATTAATAACTCTAAATCTTGTTATGCATTCTTTACCAACTCTAAAACTCTAATATCGTACTTTAGGATTCTAAAACATATATCTCTAATGCCAATATAGGGGTCCCTTTATAGGCTTAAGGATAACCCTAGACGGTTTACAATTTGTAACCTTGTACGACAAGTAATCTAAACAAAGAATATTCTAGAATAACAAAGCTTTCCATAATCGAATATAGCATTTCTTTAGCTTTGCATTTTGACTTCATACACAGCATACTTTGACTTTCACTTAGCAGTACTTTGAATCTTCAAGACTTTGACTTCTTCAAGACTTTAACATTCTTCAGACTTTCATATCCCAACAATCCTCCCCTAACTTGAATTCTACTTGCTTGACTTCAAGTTCCTTTATAAACTTATCTTTAACATCTCCATCTTCAAGGAAAGATTGTGTCTTTGTCTTTGGATTGTATCTTTGTATTCTCTGTGCTTATATCAAAGTATTCTTTAGAAATTATTCTTTACAAAGAACCTTAATCAGAATCTTTTCAAAGCAACATTCAGAAGCTCCATCTTTTCAGCAACTCGGCAACATATGACAATGTGTACATTAATTCAGTTTAAGTTTCAGTCTATTATCATCACTTCCACGTTTGTAAACTCCTGTGAGAGGTGAATCATTGAAAATTTAATGGATTTTGATGTCTCTTTACCAAAGCCATTAACTCTGGAGTAGCCAAATGTTTTGGTGTGTAATACAATGGTACATTGATAACCATATGATTTTTAGCAAATCATCAGCTATCAACAGATTTGATATGTCTTTACCAAAAGTCGCACTTTTGGACTAGTTAGTTCTTTCAATCATGGTGAACTAATTACCATATAATGGTCTTTCCACAGCCTTTACCACAAACCATTCTCTTGTGGGCTAGCCAACTCTTCACATTTACTGATATGGTGAGTTGATTACCATACAACTTATTAGCAAGTTGTCAACTATAAAACGGATTTGAGATATCTTTACCAGAGCCGCTTGCTCATGGATTAGCCAATCCTTTTGTAACCATGGTGGATTGATAACCTATTGTTGTTACCATCTCAAAACCATTTATTTCTTTTAACCTTTGTTTCAAAATATTTATCACTTAACAAAAAATTTCTTTTCAAAATCATTAACTGGTTTAAAGCTGCAGCGCACTTTGATGAAAGTACTGTTTGATCGCAGTAATTTGAATAAAGTACCTCGATACTTCAAAAAATAATTTATTCAATAAAGATTCATACCAGTTATTCATGCATTATCATCAGCCATAGTTGTCCATCCGATATATAATTTGATGACCGTAAGTGCAGTTTCATTATCTTCTTCAACTTCCATACCATGCTCTAGCATTCTCCTCATAAGATCTGATGTAAGTGGATATCTTCTATCTGCTAACATATGAATCATTGTTCCATCTTCTAGCTCTAGAACATGTACTCCAGATTCTTCAAAGAATATCCAAACTGATAATCTCCCAATCTTCTTGATTTTTCCAAATCTCATCAGTGCTTTTTTCTTCAGTTTCCCAAACAGTTGTGAGACCTCCAAGCAAGATTAAACCAACACCTTTTGAGGGAATGTGTTCAAAGTATTCTTGCACCAAATGATATAGATGAAATAAATCCTCTCTATCTATTATGTGCAATAGATCCCATAGCATATTAAACACTCTGAAGCTTTCCTCTTCTCTATGAAACATCAGATAATTTCCATCCTTTGATTCTACAACTTCAAAAGTAGTTATTGGAGACTTTTTCTTCTTCTTTTCTGCATCATCTTTAGAATACTCAAATTCTACAATTCTTAAGTAATTCCTTAGTTCATCATTAGTATCAAATCTTAACTCAACCTTCTTTGATGGCTGTTGATCTTCAACTTCAGTTGTTCTTTTTCTTTTTAAGCTTTCTTTTCTATCATCTTCTTTCTGAGCATCATCATCTTAAAAATCTTTGATACTATCAACATTCTTCTGATAAGCTTCTCTAATGCTTCATGCAACTCTTTCATCTCAACATAATTCAACTTATTCAATCCAATATATCCTTGACCTTTTAAACAAGCCATCATTGCTTTTCTTTCTTTTGCACGATTTGGTCTTCTTGGTAGAGTAGAAACAGGAATAGGTGACTTTAATGGTACAGCACTTCAAAGATTCAATTCTTCTTGCAATTTCTTAGTCTGCTTCTTTATCCTTAGCTTCTTCAATATCAAAGATTCAATTCAGCTTGTAATTTTCTAGCTGCTTCCTCATTCATAGCAATTTGAGCAGCCCTTATTTGTGCTAAAGTGAGCTTCTTCTTCTTTGTTTCTACCATCTTACCTTTTCCTTTATCTTTTGGATCTATAACAGGTTGAGAAGCTTGTTGTTGTTCTTCAAGAACACCGGAATGCTAACACCTCTTGGTCTTGATAAATTTTGCAATATTTCAACAACTTCTTCATCCACAACTTTAGTGTGCTCAACCACAGGTGTATCAATCTCCTCTTCATGTAGAATAGTAGAGGGACCAGCTTCTTCATCAAAGTTTAACACCCTTGGTGTAATTAGTTTTTGTCGAGATGTTTCTTGAAGACCAAGACTTTTATCGCCACAGCACCTTGATCATCAGTACTTTGAACTTTAGTGCTTTCTTCCTCAGTACTTTTAATATGAACTTGCACTTCAGTACCTTGAGGTTGATCATCACACCTTGAGGTTCACTTCTTCTTCATTCAAATTATTATCTTCTAATTTCCTCCCCAATTGGAATGAAGATTGCTGTTTTACCTTTTTGCTTTTGGTGGTCTTCTTAAACTACCTTTGCTGCTTCTTTTTAGCTTTGACCCATAACCTGTGATGTTTAACCAAGGGCCAAACAGATTTTTTGAATTATCTAAACTTGATCTTCAACTGTCCTATCTCAGGTAGCAAATTTCAGAGTTTTCTTCAATCTAACTAACTCTCTTGTCAGAACATAATTATCCAACACTAAACCTTCAGGGGGTATAGTAGTTGTATCTCCTCTAGAGGATGATGAGAAAATAGGAATATCTTGTTCTAGTGACCCAATAGGAGGAGTAGTATGGTGGGATGAGGTGGGAGAAACTTAGTACCTTCATTAACATCAGTACCTTGTGAAGCATCCTTGTGATGCAGCACTTTGAGAAGCAGTACCTTGTGTTGAAGTTTCTTGAGATGCAAGACTTTGAGAAGAAGTACCTTGAGAAGCAGTACCTTCTCTTTCATCACTAGCATCAACCTCATCTCTAATAGCTTGAACAATCTCCATCATTGAAGCAGTCAATGGAGTGTTCCTTCCAGTGAATAAATCACTCTTCCTAGCCATAAATGTGAAAATTTTGGTTGGTTGTACCACAAATGTAAAAGACTTGTCTTTGGTACATTTGAAAGTTGTTTATTCAAGAAGACTTGAATAAATCTCGGATACATTAACCATCTTGATCCATGAGAGATGTGTGAGAGCATTCCATCTAAGATTAGCCTTGAAAAGTTGAACATACGGTTTGTAGCCAATCCTACCAGGGCAGATGCAATGTTTGAACCAAATTGCTCCCAAGAAGTACTTTTAGAGCTGATACAATGAAGAAGAACATGTACTAAGTACTTCCAATGTGGACTAACAAGGGCTTCTTGAATGTTGTTGTGTCAACCAAAGACCCTTCATATCCAATATCTCTCAGTGTATCCCAAAGAAGTTGTTTATCAAACCTAATAGCTCCTTCTGCATCATCAAACAATAAATCTTCACGAATTGATATTTCTTAATCTTGATAAGCCTTCTAGTAACTTTAACTTGAATATAAGATTCATCATTCTCCATATGTGTCCTTGCAGCTTGCCCAAACTGTTGTATCCGTGGCTCAATGATATCCGGTTCCACCAAAAGCGCATAACCGATGGGGAACCAATTAAGAAATCAATGATGTCATGGAAGATGACATTGGCCTCTGTTTTATCTAAATTCGCCACCATGTTGTGTTTAGAACGTGTGTAGGTTTGCCATGGATGATTAGAAAAGATATGGATACTTGAATACGTAATTGTGTTAGAGAGAGAGAAATATGGAAAAGATTGAAACGAATAAAGATGAGAGGAAAAATCGGAAAGTAGTTATTTATAGGTAGGATTTGAAAAATCACAACCCATAATAACAAAGTTACCATTAGTGTGTTTTACCCTCAATATTACCGTTGGAACAGTACTTTAATAAGACAAACAGTTCTTTCCACGTGTGCGTGACTTTCCCAAGCAGACTTTCAAAGCAGACTTTCATATAACAAAATAGCAGTACTTTTCCTTCTTCTTCTTTATAATAACAAACACTCCATGTGGGCATTGGATTGCCTCCCCTTAAGCAAAGCCCAAGACTGTCTAACTAACGAACCAGTCCTCCCCTTAAATGTAGCTTAATAATTAATCATGCCAATACTCACCACCAAGTGATTAAATCTTGAAACATCAGATCCTTTGGTGAGTAAATCATCTACATTATCATATGTATGCACCTTGACAACATTAATGAGCCTATGCTCATAACAATCTCTGTTGAAGTGGTGCCTAATCTGAATGTGCTTGGTCTTGGAATGATAAACTGGATTCTTCATAATGCAAATGGTACTCTCATTATCAATATTGATAGGAGTATTCTTGAAATTGAACCCAGAATCCAATAGTTGATTCTCGCATCCACAAAACTTGTCCACAACAGCTTGCAGCAGCCACATATTCTGCTTCAGTAGAGGATGTTGCTGCAATTGTTTGCTTCTTACACTGCCATGAAACTAATCTTCTTCCAAGATACTGGCATCCTCCAAGTAGTCGATGTTCGTCATAGTTGTCACCTGCATAATCACTATCTGAAAAAGTTTCCAAATGAAAAGGTGAATCCTTTGGATACCACAACCCTAACTTAGGTTGTTGTTTCAAATAACTTAAAATTCTCTTCACTGCATTCATATGAGAGACCTTAGGTGAGACTTGATATCTTGCACATAAACAAACAGCAAACATGATATCAGGCCTAGATGCAGTGAGATACATAAGATAACCAATCATTGATCTGTACAATTTGACTTCAACAGTTGTCCATCTTCATCCTTGCCCAATGAGTTGATAGATTTAATAGGTGTAGTAACAGGCTTCATTGCATAAAATTGAACTCTTAAGTATGTCGATACATACTTGTCTTGACTTATGAAAATTCCCTCCTTTGACCGCTTAACTTGAAGTCCCAAAAAGAAAGTTAACTCACCCATTGAACTCATTTGAAATTCATTATGCATCAACTTCTCAAACTCCTTGACCATAGATTGTTTTGTAGCTCCAAATATTATATCATCAACATATACTTGAACCAACATGATATCCTTCTTGTCTCTCTTGATAAACAAAGTCTTGTCTATAGCTCCTCTCCTGTAACGAAGTTGCAATAAGAAGGTAGAGAGCCTTTCATACCAAGCTCTAGGGGCTTGATGTAAGACATAAAAAGCCTTAACCACTTTATATACTTTGTTTAGATGTGTAGGATCTTCAAAACCAGGAGGTTGTTTGACATAGACCTCCTCTGTAATCTTGCCATATAAAAAGGACTCTTGACATCCATTTGATAAACCTAAAATCCCATATATGATGCAAAAGCAAGGAAGATTCGAATTGCTTCAATCCTTGCTACAAGAGCAAATACTTCATCATAATCTACTCCTTCTTCTTGTCTGTAGCCTTGTGCAACTAACCTTGCCTTGTTCTTGATAACATTCCCTCTTTCATCTCTCTTGACTCTAAACACCCATCTTGTACCAATGACCTTCTTTCCATCAGGAAGATCACATAATACCCACACTTCTTGAAGCCTGAACTGAAGAAGTTCTTCTTGCATAGCTTCAACCCAACTCTCCTTAGTCAATGCCTGAGCTATATTCTTGGGTTTTTCTTAAGAGATAAAGCAAGTGAACAAGCATGTTTGATGGTCCTTATGATTTAACCTGTTTTGTTTATAAACAAAGCTAAGCAAAGCATTATGTGGTGTAGAAAAACCCTTTGCTTTGGTTCTTGTCATCACCCGAAGTAGAAGGACCAATGATTTGATCAGCAGGATGATTCTTATGAATTCTTAAGATAGGAGTCTGTGGAACTTCATAATTAGCACCAAAATTAGTGAAATCAAGATCTTCATTGGAATCTGAGAAAATACCTTCATCTTCAAACTCATCATCAGTATCTTCTAAACCAAGCATGGTTGGATCATCCAAATCATCCAAAGTGTTGTTAAGTGCAACAAGTACTTTGATAGAAAGTATGTCACCCAAAGTACCTGTGAGTGAACTCTCAGCCTTGTTCTTTTCTTTGCTTCCTCATAAGCTCTTCTTTGTTCATCATCATAAGAATGTGCTATAACATCTTGAAAAAGCATCTGATTAAGTTCATCTTGAATAGATTGATCCTCAGCAGACAATGAGGATTTTGGCTCATCAATACTTTTCTCCTTCTCAACAGCTTTTAGTTTCTTCATCATGAACAAAGATCGGTCTAATATGGACTCCATGAACAACATATCAGTAACTCTTCTCCATTATGTACAAGTTGATTTTCTCTAATGGTACATAGTTCATAGAAGGAGTTAAAACTTCAAGATCAAACATCCAATCAAGACCTTTACCCTTCGATTTTCTTGATCTTCTAAAAATTCAACATGAAGACAATCTTGAACCTTCTTGGTGACTCTGTTGTACGCTCTAAAGCCTTTGCTGGTGCAAGACCTAATAAGTATCCTTCTTCTGACTTGCCATCAAATTTTCCCAAATTTTCAATTGTATTAAGAATAGTGAGAGGGCATCCAAAAGGTTTCATAAAACGAATGTTGGGTTTGTTGCCCATCAGCAACTCATAAGGTGTCTTCATCTGAGGTTTGGTGACTGATACTTAAGCACATAACAAGCAAGTACTTACATGCAAAATTTCGAATTGAATAGGTAATTGTGAATCGCAAGCATTGTTCGCTACTTCAATCAAAGTTCTATTCTTTCTCTCTGCAACACCATTCTCCTGTGGTGTCCTTGCAATGCTGAACTCCCTCTTGATCCCTTTGTTGGCACAAAATTCATCCGTAAGCTTGTTCTTGAATTCAGTCCCATTGTCACATCTAATACCTCTTACCTTGAGTCTCAATTTGTTTTCAAGGGCTATTATTAGATCATGAATAGCATCAAAAGTATCATCTTTAAATCCCAAGAAAAATACCCAACTGAATCTACTGCAATCATCTGTCACAACCAAGAAGTACTTTTTCTTGTTTAGACTTGTAATGTAAAGTGATCAAATAGATCCATGTGTAGTACTCCAAAGGTTCTCTAAGTTCTTTTCCTCAAGCTTGTTGCATGAAGCTTTGTGTTGTTTACCCGTCTTGCACGCCAAACAGGAGTGATCATTCTTGTAGGTTTTGATGGGTAAACCTCTAACTAAATTTCCTTTGACCAATTTGTTGATATTCTAGAAATTCACATGGCCCAATCTTCTATGCCATTGATGTACTTCTTCAAGTGATGCCTTTGCTACTAAACAGGTAGCTCTTTCAGAAGAGTGAAGACTCTTCATATCCAAACTATACACATCATTGGTTCTTGGTACTTTCAGTATCACCAAGTTATCATCATCAAGCTTGAATTCAGGTGAAAGAATGAGACAGTCTGTGTCAAGAATAACACAGGGTGCTTTTTATCACAGATTTGAGAGACTGACAAAAGGTTGAACTTGAGCTCCTTTACATATCTAACATTCTCAAAATCTATTCTTCCTGCCATGATGGTTCCTTTTCCAGTTATTCTTCCTCCACTAGCATCATTCCCAAATGCAACTCTTCCTCCACAATAAGATCTAAAATCTGACATAATCTCCTTATCTCCTGTCATGCTTCCAGAGCAACCACTATCCACAATTAGATGATTTTTAAACTCCTCTTCTGGGTTGCCCTGCACAAAGATGAAAGAGTTAGTGCCCAAGCCATTACTGACTTGTGTTCCCCTTGTGGAGTGACATACTCAAATTCCTTGAGTATGTAATCTTCACAGTTTTTGTAGACAGAATCAAGCATTATCTTTTGTTTCAAAACTTGTGGTGGATTATCATCAAAACTTTCTTTTTCAACAAAAATCTCTTTTTCTTTTTCAACAAAATCATCTTTATCAAAAATCTCTGTTTCACCAGTACTTGTTGAAAGTATTGTTTGTTCATCATCAGTACTTTCTTTCTTAACCCATTTAGTTTTAACTTCTGGTGTAGAGTCCCTTGATCTAGCTACTTTATTTGAGTTGTAACGTCTTCTAGATTAATAGTAATTAGATCTCCTAGGGTTCCTATTCCAAGAGGTGTTTGGTGAAAACCGAGCAAGACTTTGAGAAAGTACTGTATTTTGCTTAACAGTACCTTGGAAAGTATTTGAAGGTACTGGAGGTTTTGAAAAAGGTCTTCTCTCGTGAGGGTACCTATAGTCTGGTGAGAAGTTTCTATGGTTAACCCTATGTGAATGATTTCAATCCGGTCTAGTCTCTTGGTTTTGGTTGACAGCTATGTTCTTGGGGAAATTACTTAGGTACTGAATATGTCAGTCCTTAATCAAATGATCAGGACTAAAACAAACAAAACATAACTTTTGACCTGTAATCCCAAAATTGCTTTTCTATATGTATGACCAAACCTATCCTGTCTTTTAGGTGAATGATGAAAACTGTTTTGACCAAAATTATCCCAAAAAGGTTTAGCAGTATTTTGAAAAGGTTTTCTTAAAGGTACTGCTGAAGGTGTAGCAAGACTTTGAGTTGAAAGTACTGCTTGGCTTTTAACATCATCTACCTTAGGTGTCTCAGGTGTTTCTTTTGAGGTTTCAGACCTAGATTGACCAATAAGCTTTTTCCTAAACTCTATGTTGTCTACTCCAAAATGAGAAACATCTGGTCTAAGAGGTTGAAAAGTACCAGTGGGATGAGGGACTGCATGATAACCATTGTCTTTCTTAAACTCAGGAGGTGTTTCACTGACTGAGTCCTCATTACTAGATGTGTCTACATAATTAATGAGTTCATCATCACTAGTTGTTATATCCTCAAAATCACATTCATCCTGATCACTAGGTGGGTTTTCTATGCTATTAAAGTCCATACCAAAACCTAGGCCAGATCTAATGTAAGCTCTTCTCTGTTTTTCAACATAAGTGACATGAGAAAGACCTGATTGTCCCCAAGCAGCAAATTTGTCTAGCAATTCATCTCTCTCCTTAGTTAGTTTCTCAATTTCAGAGATCTTACAATTTAACTTCCATTCACTTAATTTTAACTGATAATCCTGTTGTTCATACTTTTCTTCCCAAGCCATTTCATTATTTTCATGTGTTATGATTTTGGCTTCCATTGATTCTAAAGTGATTTGATAACCAGCTACCTCAGACCTAGCCCTTATACAGTTATCTCTTTCAGTCACATAACTATTAAGTACTTTTTGATAAAAGTCATGACACTTAAAACATACCTCAAAGATAGGGGGTGAGCTTGGTGAAGTGGCTACCATAGCAAGTAGAACAGGATCATCTTCACACTCCATGCTCCAGTCAAAGCTTCCATAACCATCTCTAGACTCCATAGCAGCATGTCCAGGTTCCTTATCAAAAGCTATGCTCCAGTCAAACTCTTCAAATGATTCCTCCACAGCTACCATACAATAAGTTACTGGTTCATCATCAAACTCAACACTCCAGTCAACCTCTGATAAATTCTCTTGAGCAACCAAAGCTTTTGTTTCAGTAATAGGAATTTCTTTTAGCTCAAGCTTTGGTTTCTCAGTAATCCTGTTTGCTTGATATTTAGCAAACCTGCATTCCCTTGCAAAATGTCTAGTAATTTGACAGTTGAAGCATTCAATCTTGGATTTGTCACCTTGTTTTGGTTTGAAGTCAATGCCTCTTCCTATCTTCTTCATAAACTTCTTGATCCTTACAGTGATCATAGCAACTTGCCACCTGATATCAATTTCTTCAAGAGCATCCTCTTCAATCTGTGTGAGATCTTCTTCATATGTACGTGTAGGTAGCTTGTCGCTGTGCAAAGAAAGAGCATACGACTTTATCTGAGTGGATGGTATTTGTTGGTGTGGCTTGCCGAGCAAAGGTGGGGGTAGAGTAGGCAACAGTAGTTTGAGCAACAGTACTTTGATTAGGAGAAGTAGTACTTTTAGTGGAAGTACTGCCTCTCTTTTCAGATGACACAAAAGCAATATTGTAAGACTTTGAACTAGTTTGACCATTCATCTCATGCTCATACACCTTCAGATGGTTGTAGAGATCATCAAAGTCTATAGTGTCCTAACCAGGTTGTCCTCTGATCATTGTAGCAATCACATGCCATGTAGATGGCAAACTCCTTAAGAACTTCAAATTTGCATCTTCAACAGATACCTCTACCTTGTATAACTCTAGCATGCTGAGGAGATTTTGAAATCGATCATAGGCAGCATCAAGACTTTTTCTTTCACCAACAAAGGAAAGTTTCAAATTGTTGCTTCAACAGATTTCTGCATCTCTTGGAAGCATCATTACCTCCAAATCTTGTCTTGAGAGCAGCCCATAGTTGCCTTGCCTCTATAGCATCATGGAACTTGAGTAGATGACCATCCTGGAATAGCGAAAACAAAGATATTGAGAGCTTTCTTGATTTCTTATTGTTGCTGCGGTAAGACCGCCTTAGGTGGTTTAGGTTGTCCAGGATTCTCTATAGGTTCTGGAACTACTTCATTACCATTGACAATTACATTCCATAATGCATGGTCTGTAATAGCAATGTATTGCCTCATCTTCATGCTCCATAGGTCGTATTCTCCTTTCTTAATGATTGGTATTCTTATTGAGGTGATGGATGGGGTGGAATGTTTCACGACATCTTTAGGTTTTTGTTGTTAACTTGGTTTTAAGGGTTCTACTTAGTCGAGTTTCCACACAAGCTCTGATACCACTTGTTGGATCGATGTACTCTAACCAAACTAACTTATATAGCTTGTTAAGGGTTTAATAACCTCCGATAAATCC
Source organism: Chrysanthemum makinoi (assembly GCA_910596185.1). Lineage (NCBI taxonomy): Eukaryota > Viridiplantae > Streptophyta > Magnoliopsida > Asterales > Asteraceae > Chrysanthemum > Chrysanthemum makinoi. Next base: position 221,394,327 of record OU343224.1, read on the forward strand.
TAAGTTATTAACAATGAAACACTGAGCAAACTCTATTAAGTATGCAGAATTTACTTAACAAAGCTAAGAAGATTTAACTTTAACAATATTATTAATAACTCTAAATCCGCTTGTTATGCAGATTCTTTAACAACTCTAAAACTCTAATATCGTACTTTAGGATTCTAAAACATATATCTCTAATGCCAATCTAGGGGTCCTTTTATAGGCTTAAGGATAACCCTAGACGGTTTACAATTTGTAACCTTATACGACAAGTAATCTAAACAAAGAATATTCTAGAATAACAAAGCTTTCCATAATCGAATATAGCAGTTCTTTAGCTTTGCAGTACTTTGACTTCGACAGCTAAAGAAGTACTTTGACTTTCACTTAGCAGTACTTTGAATCTTCAAAGACTTTGACTTCTTCAGTACTTTAACATTCTTTAGCACTTTCATATCCCAACAAACAATTTCTCTACACTGGGGAGATTGTTCGAATCAAGACACTTCTTCTCACAAGAAAGAAGAATGTCAGAAGACGTCAAAGCTACTATTACATCAGCACCTACAACGTTTATATCATCAATCACTAACACTTAGGGGGAGATTGTTGGAATCACTCCTAAACTAGAATTCAAGAGTTAGTAATTAATATGTAATAGTTACCTTAATTATGGCTTTTATGTTAGTAATCAAGGTTAGGCTCATGTAGAAAGCCCATGAGCCTATCCAAATCCCAATAAGGGAAAGGAACGGAACTTGCATGTTGCCCTAGTTTCTTCCTATAAATACCCATGTAAACCCTCACTTGCGGGTTGGTTGTTCATTTACTCTCAATACCTACGCATAAACCTTTCTTATCATATTAGTGTGTCGTGTGTATTTGTTCAACCGATCACTCCTTCATCTATCTTTCTTATATTGATACTTGTGTTACATAATGGGAACCTAACATTTTGACAACGTATAATCTTAAAAATATGTTAGTATACTTAATTACCTTTCCGAGAATATAAAGAACGTCGAAAACGGACTTATAACGAAGAAGATACGGCCGATTTAATATTTGATTAAATACAAGACATTTTGACAGCAATTATGTAATAATTTACTTGCTGTTCTGATTTTAAAACAAGGTTTTGGACCCTTTCTAGTCTGAACCGGCTTAAGTGTAAAACAATAAAGTTGTCCGAAATGATGTTTTACTGCTACTCGCGAGGTTTTTAAGCTTGAAAGTGTAAAATAAATGATTTAAACTTGGTCAAAGTTAGACCATTTTTCCTGAAAAAGTCAAAGTTGCTTATTTTTCCGGAAAATAGTATATATTGTTTAAATGTTATTTTTCCGAAAACTCTATTTTCTCAAATTCCGACAAAAAGTTGAAAAATCCTAAAATTCATAAAAATCATATAATTTCTTATAATTCATTTAGAATGTTTTAAAAGTATGCTTTCATTTATTCGAAACTTCCTTTTCTTTAGTTTGAGGTTTTCGGAAATGTGTCGGATTCCATTGTTTTATCATTAATTTATTTTCTTGGTTTCCTTCTTATATAATACCGGTGACGTATCATATACCTCGACTTCTTTTATAAATTCCTTGTTTATTTTTCCTGAAGTATTTGTGTATCGTTAGTGTCTCGATTTCCCTTTCGTCGTCGTCTACTCAACTTGAGTCATGGTCAATATTTCTTGACGATTTCTTATAATGTATTGGGATATACATTATGCTTTAATGTGAGTTGTGTTTGGAGTGAGTACATGTCGAGTCCTTGTATTCTTATCACCACACGAAACGTTAATAATAAAATTTTAAGATATGATATTAGACATTTAAACAAACATTGATACAAGTATTCCACGAAAAATAAGACACGTTGTCTTCTGAAAACTCATTTACTTTACCATACGTATTCTGAGATAAGCCGTATACTAGTAGATTGTGCCAAAGACGTACCGTTGTGCCTGTACTCTTATACCGTTGTGCGATGCCACATTGTGATACTACTGTATTACATTTCTCAATGCCAGTCGTGTTAGTTGTGATTCTTGTATCTCTTCGGACTAAGGTGAGTTTCATAACCCTCTTTTCAATTGTTTTATACTATTTTTGGGGGAGATACATGCTTAACTACTCGTTTTTACTTTTATAAGTACTCTAAAAACTTTTACATATTACTGTGAGTTCATGGCCCCTACCTTTACTTGCTTTTAAATTTTTTTGGGGAAGATACATGCTTAACTACTCGTTTTTACTTTCACAAGTACTCTAAAGCTTTTACATACTACTATGAGTTCATAATCACACTTTATACGTTTTGCTACAAAATTGAACACAATTACTATCTGTATGCGATCCTGATTGTTATTGCCTAAGTTATACACTGTTGCCACTAAAAGTCCCTCATATCATGAACCATTAATCACTTGCGAGTGAACGCGAATATAATGAATAGATCTATTGGCAGTTGACGACCCATTTGTGTTAGCCGGATAGGTAACCAAATGCACTTTATTTGAGAATACTAGGTGAATGGCAAACTCCTACCAGAGGGCATTGTTGCTCACATCATTATTATGATGTTTGTAACTTACGTCATTATTATGACGTGTTCGTGTTAAGGTTTGCGTTCATGAGACTTAAGGCAATATATATACTGTGTTGCAATGATACAAATGCTGCAACTACTAAATTTATGGGTACAAAAACGTGGCCCAACCTTGAAATTTGTGTTCAACTGATTTGCATACAAACTCTATGGATTCAATCAAATTTTGACCCGTTTAGGGCAAACAAACGACTATGGGTGCATAACAACGTAGCCCACTACTTATTTTATCAATATTTGTATTTATCACAATAATCATTGAACTCAACTGTTTTATCTATAAACTCTATGAATTCACCAACCTTTGTGTTGACACTTTTAGCATGTTTATCTCAGGTTCATAATTTACGAGGATGGCACGGAAGGACACGGATACTCAAGAAGGCTATATTATCATTCGAAAACGTATTTAATAAACTGTAAAACCACTGGGACCTCATTTTGTAAACTCTGATATTTATATAAATCGAATGATAAATCTTTTAAAACGACTCAATTATGGTTCGTTTTCTATTGTTATAACTATTGTGCCATGAAGTAACACCCAGCTTGAATTCCGCTGCGCATCACGAACTTGGGGGTGTTACAGATTGGTATCAGAACCGCAGTTATAGAGAAACGGGTCTAGTTGAGGTCCGAACTATAACTATTTTTACGAAAAAAATATTTTATATCCTTTTCGCTCTCCGTGCCTTCCATCCTCCAGGTAATTATGTGACTTATAGACAGTTTATGCTACACAAACACTTTAGTATATTGATATATACTTTTGATCACTTTATACGAAATAAACATACCTGCATATGCCTATTCTAAGGCATTATGACTTAATCACATTTCCCCGAGCATGTACCTACTTTTATATTTTTCAAATTTATAAAACCTTC
>OU343224.1:221397905-221526250 GCA_910596185.1 Chrysanthemum makinoi
TCGATTGTTTCTTGTTGAATTACGTTTGATGTTGCGGCCCGGGCTGAGTATCGTGACAAATGATGGTAATTTTACGATTCTGATTATGTCGGATCATGTTGTGGAGTCATGGCTTTGTATAAAATAAGAGTAGAACTTTGGATGCATACCTTTTAAGCGAGGTTTATGCTTTTTAGTGAGGTTGCTCAAAAAATCTCACATCCTTCATCTGGTTTATCCAAAGAGTAAGTTTCATATGTTTGTTACTTGTATGCTATTATATGGTAGATGATATTGCAATTCCAGGAACAGTTAATGGCTATGTTTTTTATTCATATTTCATTAGATAAATACTATGTGTGGATATATTTGTGAACAAGATATAGGCTTGAATGATGTGCAATTTATTTTGTGGCTTAAGGTACATTGCAACGATAGATAGAGCAGTGAATAAACGACACTTGATAGCCATTAGTGAGGGAACAGTTGTTGATGGCGTTCGTTGTATTCTAGATGCTGTGGAACTACTACCACAACAGCCTGATAAAACAAGACCTCACCTTCGCATTGTGGTAAGTCCAACATCTATTTCGACCAACACGTGTTATAATTTGATACACTAGTGACGTGTGCATAAGTGTAGCTGGACATTTTGGGTAATTCTAATTACGTTGAATCAATTGCACTGTAGGTTCATGAGGGAGAAATCATGAAGTATGAGAGCTTGTCAAAAGTGCTGAACTTGGTATACTTTTAGATTCTTGATCTATCTACAAATCATTCTCACCAAATGGATACATATTTGATGCTTAATTTGTTTTGTTTCATAAAATTTTAGATTTACTCAACTGAAAGCAGTCGCATTGGAGCATTAAATTTCCACCCGATCTTTTGTAAGAATTAATGCATTTTGATTCCTTCCCCATAGGTTCCTGTATCACCCAAACACAACCCATATGTTCTACTATATATAATTTTTGTGCTCCAAGTGACCTTCATTAATCATGTCTACTTTGTAAAAAGGATGGATTTATATTCTAGTATATCTATTGATAGACTGGCCACTTATTTTCTGTTTATTGGAAAGTTCGGAAAGCACATTGAATTGAAGCCACCTCAGTTGAAGGCATTGTGGTGGGGAAGTACTTTCAATTGTGTACTGGCGTTTACTTATAGGCAGCATATCCTAACGTAAGGGAAAGATTTTCAGTTGTTTTGCCAAAGCTCAATTCCTCTTATATGTACAAAGGATTCATTTTGCCCGATTCTTGATTCGGAGATTGAGAGAGTGGTAGTTTAGTATACACAACGACCCCAATTATACCGAAAGAACTCAAAGAAGACAAGAAGAAAAAGTAATGTATTTACCTTTCAACATGTGATTGCGTATGTAGATTCTAGTTGGATAACCATTTACTTTTCTAGATTCTAGTTGGATAACCATTTGAAGGACCTTTGCATCCTGCACTGTTTAACTTATCTTCATTAGTTCCAAGCTTTTTAAGCTAAGGCTACGGCCTACAATTATGGTTCTTGGTATTGTAATGGTTTATGTAATCTCATGGGGTGTCTATTTAAGCTTTGTTGTAACGAGATCGAGTATAAATTTTAGACACATAAATGAAATATGTCTACGAGAAGTATAGCGTATCGTAATTTCCAAAAGGTCGGATAATTAGATTGCTTAACAAACATTGATGTGCAAGTAATTTTTACCAAATATCCATGTGAACATTATGAGCTTACAAACCTTATTGCTTACGCTCACACTAATCTGTTATTTGAAATATTTAAATAAAAAAAGCTGTCAATTTAGCAAACACATTATCCTGCTTCTTTTAAGCTCCATCCTTTGGAAATTTTATACTAAGACACATGAAAGAATCAGAAACTTGAGCAATGTGTTGGGTAATTTTACATGGTATAGAACTTTAACTTATAATTATTGTAATTTGAGTCTTGATTTACGTTTCTATCAAGTATGATCAGTGGATACATTTAAGCGGATTTATTGATCTCGCTTGGCAGTGGGGGAGAAAGTGACGAATTTGGATACAAAGAGCTAGGCCATTGAAGAATTGCCATCAACCAATTTCATGGTGAAAATCATCCCTTTCTACGGATAGGGACAAGGATCTACTATTGCAAGGCCGTCATGAGTTAAGCGCTAAAGAGAAGAACATTCTTTGCCTCTTGTTGCAAGGCCATCACATGTCCATTGTGACCCGATAGCAACAAGGAGGGTGAAAGACTTCTTGCATGTGTCAAGTCACTTATAAATGTGCTTTGTTATTATATATTGTCCAATTGTCTATTGTTTTCTTATATCAATGAAATAGGTGAGTTTAGAAATATGGATTATTGTGTGATGTTAATAGATATAAAATGACACTAATTGTGGATTATGAAAAATTGGTTTGATTATGCGATTGAAGTGCAACTAGTTATGATTATATTCATCACTTTATTTGGTTTTGTTCAAGCATATGATATTCAATTAATATAAAAAAGCATTGCTGACTAAAACATAACTTTCATAGTAAATTCACCACTCTCCCGAAAACCAAACAACAAAACATGCGAACGTCTACCTCAAGCATCAACTGTAATTGAAAAAATAACCTTGTATATATTTTAACCAACAATACATAAATGCAAATGGTCACATAATTTCATATGAAAAAACACACACAAATACTCCTTTTTTGACCTATACATACATATATTCACCATCGCTGACAGCATTTGCAGCTCCTTTCCTCTCTTCTTGACTTCTCTTCCGCTCCTTTACGCTTTCATATTCATGATCATTAGTCCGCAATTCATGCCGACATAGTGGGCAAAATTATGCTCATCTGCCACACAAATACCACAATTCTCAGAACCAAATTCAATTAATAGAGGTGGATATTGGGAGTTTTAGACCCATACTTACGAATGGGTCAACTTGGAATAAAGACTAACCAAGTATGAAACGGGTCAAATTCTTCCTAATGTGTATTCCTAATACACACGACCTATGAAATTGCATTATTATGAGATTAAGATTATTATAATAATAATAATTGTTTTTAGAAAGGCAACAATATAATAGAACCCACAAAAAACAAATACAAGAAAAGGTATCCCCCCCCCCCAATTAATCAAGAAAATTAAAAGGAGGAAAGGGACCCAAAGTTCAAAATAAAAAGAAACATAAGAGCCAAAAATGACCCAAATCACAATACTAAATCCTATAATATAGTTTATGGTAATCATGTTTAACACGTTATTTATTCATAAAAAAGGACAGAAAAAGTGCATCCTGTTCAATGCAACCCGACCTAACTCATTTAACCCTTGATAATAAAATCACCCCGATTCACCCGTTTCAGTCTATTGCCTAACCCGCCATTTTGCCACATCTACATATTCAACATGAATCACATGACAAGCTAATGAATAAAAAAAGTAACAAGAAATTACCGACCATGGCTTCAAGCAAGGAGGATCAATGTGTGCTTGCATGGCATCTCTTGCATCTTGTCGTTTACGATGAATTTTCCTTGCAAATGGCACATTCGGCATCCGGTCCTAGCTTGGCCAATATCTCATATGTAATAGTGATCCTTTGGAAGCTTTGCCACCACTTCTTTACTTGCGGTGGTGCTTTTTGGCCGAATCCCCTCTAGGAATTGCATATAAACATCAATGTGTATTATAAGAGATTTAAACACCTCATTTCCATATAAGATCACAAGTTGAAGCTGAGATGATAACCTAAGAAGATACGCATTAGAGGCAGCAATTTCGAACCACTTACTTGTATATGGGTTGATATGGGCCATGTTTTACATCTTAACATTTTAAATAGGTTAAACTAAAGTACTAAACCATTAAAACGAAACTTGAATATCATCTCAAAGTGTATGTGTGAAAACATCAGTACGTTCTATTTAATATATTATAAAAGCTTTTTTAGAAATTTAGATATTATAATCATATTTAGCACATTATCTTCATACATTATAGGAATCAAGAAGAGCATTGTTAAGTCAGGCCAACGTGTTGCAAGTTTCAACCTGCACTTCTATATTTGACACAATGCCCAATCCCACCCATTTATACTTCCGACTCAGTTTTGTAGTGGCTTTCTTCTGCTCATTGCCCTCCCGTTTCGGTATATATGCAGCATTGCTAATAAAAATTGCATCTAATAAGAGCACCTGAAAATTAAGTAACTTTTGCAATTCTATCGGGAATGTACTTGAGTGCATCCCATGTATGCATACTTCCACCCGAGTATCCAACCACCCAAAACTTATAGTTATATGCACGAGTATATAGATAAAAGAACAACAAGTCCATTGGCGATGAATCAAGGTTCTGCCAGGATGGGGATCACTTTCCCCAAACCCGGGAAGATCATATGATACCAAGCGAACACCAATTCTTGAATCCTTAATCCCGGTAGTCTTATTTAGAAGAAAAATCAGATTCCGAAATTTTCTATCTTTTCATTTCTATTTTTGTGAGCAGTTTATAGAAGTTACCATTGCATCATTTTCATTCACGCTGAGTCGCGATGAAATAATGTGATGTGACGGTATATCGAGCTCTATCGGGTGGGGCCTTGCTCCTGATATGCCAAGTGTCTACCATCGGTAAAAGTATACGAGTAAGCGTTTGGAGGATATATTTGCAATCCTTCTATCATAGGAGCGGTTGTATCACTCCGAGAGGTTACTAGTAGAGCGCAAATAGTAGGCTGCTGTCATTAAGATATTAATAGCCTTCTTGAAACAAACACAACAAGCACACTATAAATTCATCAGGTAGATGTTTATAGTAAACACGATGCTTTCCTAATATATAAATGACAATCAAACGAGGAACATATTTGATCATTACATTATGAACTTCAAGTTCCAACAATCTGTATTGATCATTTTAAATTTGAAATAAGCGAGAACATAGACCTTTGTAATCACATTACATTATTCCTAAATTCGAGGAAGCAGTTCGTTCCTTCACTTCTCATATCACATACTTCAAATCATCATTCATTCTTCTATGATCTTCCTTATCCCATCTCTCAAAATATCAAATGGATGTTCAATGTAATTAACATTGTTGTTCATTCTCTGTGATCTTCACTTATGATTATACCATAAAAATCAAGTATACAAGTAACAAATAGCATCTTTAAACCTTGCATTATACAGAAGCAGATTAATATCTATAGAAAGTTTTGATCATATGGCTGACTCTTTTAACTATGCTATCACTAATTCAGGAGGTTTATACAATCGCCCATCTAATTTTTTTGAAGAAAATCCTATAAAAACTACAAACCTTATAACAAGCGAGAAGCTAGATAGATCGCAATGTACCAAAAACCATGCCTCAAAAACTCGCACCCAAGCTAGAAAAGTACTCTCTCAAAAACCACAAGCGGACACACTTCCGAACGAGGAACCAAGCCACCAAAACTAGAAAAGCTAGAAAGACGGCGTCAACAAAGACAGCTCTAACAGCATCTAAACCCAAACCCCTCTATCGGTACCACAGTACGCCCTTTGAAATATGCTTTTCAATTTCCTTTTGGTTGAGCATAACCTGCAATTAAATGATAGTTAACCAAGTCTTATCAAATAATGCACTCTTGGAAGTACTTTTAGCTACCCTCTGCATTATCTAGAACTTCAAATAGCCAGAAATTTACACCCGTCACCAAATTAATGTAGGGAATTTCGATCAAATTATCTAAAAGAGGCCAAATTGGGTTGTATTTATTGAAATGGGTCGACTTAAAGATGTAGCTAAAAAAGAAGCCGATCATTGGTATACATGTGCCCAACATAAACACTTTCAAGTGCTCATGACCTTATAAGTTGTTCTCTTTTAAATTTTACTAGAAAAGCTTTTACTATTGTATACAATAATGGTTTATGAAATTATAGAAAAAGGACAACAAAGTTACGATAGGTTGATCAAACCCGTTTAACCCATCCTAACTAGTTTGACCTATAACTTACTGACCGCACATTTTCCCACCTATACAAAAAGGGTGCAAAGCCAACTTTAGGACAGGGTTGTTAAAATTGAGGTAAGACTAGTTCTGAGAATGTATTAATATGCAATGAACCAACGGCTCTTCACACTTACCTTGGTTTCAATAATCGAGCTAAAACAAACTGTTACATTAATCAATTTCTGATTACTAGCAAGAACATGTTTATCGGATAGAAACTATCTTCATAAAACCAAATATAACAAGAAATGGTGTTGAGCGTATTTACAGAGAGTGTTTCTTGTATGGACTGAATTTGTAAAAGTATGGCTTCCTCTGAGGAGATACTTGAACTCACTCCTACTTCATCACAAGAACCAGTATTGTTTGATAAACTTCGAGAGAACCATATTGACTGATACTAGAGCATTCTTTTTCTTCTTCTTTTTTCTCTCTCAATTTGGAACCCTCAGTTCAAAGATGACTTGGCGTATGGAGTGGATTCAAAGACGGTTTGAATCGATTGAAATTGCCAATTTCAGTTTTAGGATAATGGGGAAGGAATGACAGAATTAGGGCTTGAAAAATATTTGGGGATAAATTAGTGGATAATGGGGAAAGGAAGGATGTTTTAGATAGATGATTGTCTAAAAATATGTGTAGTTGAAAATTATGTAAAAAGACAAAAAAACCCTTTTTAAAAAATATACGTTGCCCAGCGACGTTTGGTTGCCCAAAAAATAATACCTTACACATAAGGGACACTTGTCACAATGTAGATGAGCTGCCCAATGACAGCGGTTGCCCTCGGTCCATTTTCAAATTAAAAATAAAAGTGGTCCGGAAAGTGACTAGCCTCAGGGCGCGCGGTCTATTTGCATCATTTTTCCCTATTTTTAATATCACTACTGAGGAATATAAGTTAGAATATTATTATAAATAAGCTAACTACTAAAAAAATATTATCACATCTTGAATCTGATAAATGTTTTAGAACCATGAATGATAAGATGCAGTCCTTAAAAGGCAAATCGAGTCTTGTGCTTGATTGTTATTTCGCCTAACAGTTAACCTATGAGGTTGGAATGAGTTTCTTTTGAAGAAAGACTCACAAGGACAAAATTGTATACATATTAATGTTTGGCATTTAATAAGAAGTTTTTAATCATACTTAAGCAATTGACTGTGATTAAATTTTCTTATATAATACATGCATTAATTATTTAAAGATATTTAATTGTCATACATGTGATTTGTATGTTGAATATGACAATTAGATTTTGTAACTCTTTGTTTATGATTACCTTTTGCGAGGACGGTGTGTAATCAAAAGGGTTATGAATCTATATAATCTTTATACAATATTTATGCAATCCAAGTTTGGATTGAATCATGCATCTAAGAGCTGAGATCTTGAATTTAATTACAATATGATTCTGATTGAATTAAGATAACTCGTGAGTATATCTGACATTGAGTGGGAGCATTGTGTTTATTCTTAAAATTTGCATGTTGAAGATATCATTCTATTTAAGTTAGATATTGATCCTTAAGCTTGGAATGAAACTTCACTTGGAATTTACGGAATAAAACAAACAACCTTGGAATAGATGTTTATATGGAATAAACAAATGCGGAAAATTAAGTCTAACACAAATGCAATATATTATTTAAGCAAGTATTAAATGGTATATTTCACTTAGAGTAATATATTACGTGGATGAAAACTTATGTTGTTTTAACTAAGGACTTATCATGTATATATTATATTGTGTATAAGACTAGTTGTTGCTTTTGTACAAGAACAAAATGAGTTGACAACAACAATATCTAATTGAGAGAGTTTAGATTATTGTTAATATAGATGTTTACGAATTATAAAGCATAGTGTTGTATAAGTACAAATGATGCTAGAGGATTATTATACTAGTTGTAGTAGAATTTTATCATTTATGATAAATCTGCTAACTAGTTATGCTCAACATAGAGCATTGTTGCATAACACATTAAAGAATGAGAATACTTTACACTTTTAGAAACTGTAAAGATAACTGTCAGTATGTCGTTGATTTTTAATACCACATGCAAGGTAAGACGACATCTCCATACTATAACTCTTGCAATAGTATGAGCATATGAGATAAGACACTCATCTTATATTTCAAATCATTCACTATAAGTGATATTTTAAAATAAGTGTTCGGAAAGTTTACTCAGATAACTATTTAGTTTTTCTTGTAAAAGAAAGGTTGAGAATGTTGGAAACATTAGGCTTCAACTTACTAAACGAGTTTCATGCATATCTGTTTTAGTATTTGGATAATTGGGATTGATAGACAATTTTTACTTTATGATGAATAAAGATACTTGGTATTTGTTATTCATTCATATAATAATTGTTATCATATATTTGCATGTTTAATCCTTGAATAATTTTATTGTTCTAAATATGTCCATTGTCGGTTAACAATATGGGGAATATTGTTATGATAAGGCAAATGTGAGTGTTGGTTATATTCTAACGAGAATTTGGATTGTTCCAGCCAAACTCATATGTATTCACTAGAGATGCATATTGGATACCCCAACTTTCAAACATTTACTTTTGGATCCTTGTCATAAGTAAAATATTGAAAATGGTTTGTTATCTTCATCCTTAGACTTGAGATACAAGCAAGTTCTATTATGTCTGGATATCATTTTTTGTAAGTATACATAAAGCGCTATCCGAACAAGGTAGTTATAAAAGCTATACTTGGGTGATGTGGCGGCATCACAACACTTGTAGTCAATAAAGGATTTGTTACTCCACGTGATATGCGAGAAAGATACCATGGAGCCTCTCCAGATTTAATCAGATAATTGTTTGGCCAAACCCAAAGGGTAATGAAGATGATTCTTGATTACATTTGGTATATCTGAATTAAAATCTATAACGAGATTCTAAATGGTTAAACTATATGGAATGATTTAAGATCCATATCCATGGTTTAACGGTATCTATAACAAAGGATGATTAGAGAAACACATTGAATGACCATGCTACTGAGAAACTTTTACGAAACTTTTCTCTCAGACACTTTTAGTTAAAAAGCGAGTGAGAGCATTTGCTAGGCGTTTCCGTCGTTAGTTTTGTGTGCCATTCGACACACCAACTCCCAAGTGGGGGTTGTTGGTTTGTGGGTGTTTTTAACATGACAAAACGACTAGAAGTGTGTGAGCTGATGGGGGCACACACGATAAACACGAGTAATGTAGTAATGGGAACGTAATATATCTTGAATTATATACCCGTATTATGAATGTAACTTGACCCGATATTTTGCACAACCCATGGACTATTCTTGGAATGGATGTGGGTCGGTTTGGTTGGTTTCCTTGGGCCTTGAACACCCAACTGATCGGGAAAGTGAGGAGATTGGGGTTGCTTGGGATTTTTGATTGTCAACCAAGTTAAAACCCAAAACAGAGAGTTGGTTGCTTTAGCTATAAAAGCAAACATACTTTTTCCTCACATGCATGCAATATACGACTGATTATACTATCCCTAAACATGTGACACATGCATACCCTAAATCTAATCTCTATTAACCATGCTCTTTTCTCAGTTGACTAGAACTCTAGTCAATTAGAGTTTTGGTTTTATTTCTAGTCTATTCTTGCATTGTACTAGATCCAAGTGAATTAGAAGTTTGTTGGAGATTCATTGTTTCTGATTCCTAGTCGAATATCAGCAACAAAGGATTTTTGTTCAGTCATGGTTGTTTTGTCTGAATAAATACAAGGGAGGATATCGGACAAGTTTTGTTCGATATCGGGTAAGGTATAAAAACAGGTTCATGGGCTGTTTTAGTTCTCAGACAAGAATGGAGACTTGGTCTTGGGGTTTTCTTGTACGTTGTATTCAAGTGATTATTCAAGGGGTTGATTGTGTTTACGTTCTCGACTAGCCATATATCGAACGTATACGTTATCGGGTTTGTGTGTGATACTCATTGAGGCATCTATTTTAGGTGCTTAGTTTCATATTGGTTTTATTGTCCATTACACTTGCGTTCAAATAGCCACGAAAGGTTAGGTTTTCTTTTATCCCTTTTAATTAATTAATATTGTATTAATTATTTGTTTATTAATTACGTGCTAAACCTAATTTCAAATACTAGATCCTTATCCGCTGCGTACTCGTAGAGGTTAATTGGTTAACTTGTTCTAAAATCCCAACAGTGGTTGCATAACAATGATTGCCATTATATCATTTTAAGGCACACTAGAAAAAGATAATAGCTCATAGCTATCGACATAAAAAGCAGGGGATGTTGCGATTTTGGCTTAGTGGTCGATATGAAACATGGTTTGACACGAACATGGTGCGACAGGTCCAGGTTTTCATATCCGATCACCATTTCCTTGTGACATTGTGTACCATGTACATGATTTACCTCCCCATGATAGTTGTGGCACCCGTATGGTGAGGCCCCCAATATTAGCGAAAAGGGCAAGCAGCAATAGTTGACAAAAAGGGTATACACTGTTAGGTACCTGCATACCAGATAGGTATTCATGATCACAACCTCCCAAACCAATTGGGAAATTCTTAGCTATCCATGCAAATTAACGATGAATGAAAGCTTCTGCTCGAAGAAGATGATAGCAATTCAATTCACAAAATTAGAGTTACAAGCATTGTAAAGCATACATCTGATGCACATTTCCTCACATGATACAAGTATACTAGATGTGAGTAGTTATTGCCTCTTAAGTTCAAGACTGATGTTTCTCTAAGCATTTCTTTAGGCCACCAACTAATGATGGTATTGATTATCTAGTGAACCAATTCGACTTGATCTCCTAAAACATACCCGCATTATAAGATGATACATCAAAATGACTCCATCTTGAAACTACTAGAATTCAATACCCCCCATTATATCTCAAAAAGAAAAAATAAATTCAAACTGATACAAATGAGACACAATGCGAAGCTAGTACACGTTCTAAACCAATAACAGTTTGCATCAAAGAAACCGGGAAGGTTCATATTAACCGATACAAAAGTATAGGCCTTCTCTGAAATAATTGATAGAGGCACCGACGATGGCCACTTGTGTATGTTGTACTTCATTAGAACAGTTAATAGCAAATTATTGGCCTACTAGGAATCCCATCCAGACATGTTAAAATGCTATCTGTGAAAGAGGAAAAAAAAGTATATTAGAAACCAAGAGACTGATTGATCAAGTTGAGCTGAATCATTGTTACTTAAAACAATACTATGTTTTACACAACATGGACATGTTACATTTATTAGGTCTGAGTTTTAGCCTTATTATACAATTGAACTCAAACATGAAAAAATCACTTCTAAGTGAAAGTAGAAAGCAGTAAAAACTTAAATACCTATGTGGTTGCTTACGTCACTTAACTTTCTTTTTGAAACTAGAACATTTGATTTCTTCAAAATATTTTACTCCCTAACTTATTATTGTCATGAGTTCCATTTAAATTAGTAAATGACCATAACTAATCAAACAGTCAGTTTTGCTGCAATTGATTATAATTGAAATGAGATAACTTGAAAATGCAATGCAAAAGACCCCTTCAAATATAGAATATAATCATATATGTAAAAAAAGTTAAAATGGAGAGAGATGGACACACCTTAAAAATATGTGGACAGATGGGATATAGGAGATACGGGGCCAATAGGAGCCTCTTCTACTTGTCTTTTCTTTCATTTCATCTGTATATCCATATATTGTCAAACTCAAAAGTGAAGGCAACAACTCTTCTGGTAGATCTTGAATCGTTGGGCAATTCCATATTTCAAAATGTTGGAGGGAGGTGAGGTGTTGGAGTCCCTTTGAAATTGTTTCCAATTACTCAAAATTGTATAACTCAAGGTTAATAAGAGATGAAGGAAGCATATGAGACAATTGACTACCACTAGTCACATCATCTTCTTCTGCCGATCCACCATATAGGTGTAGGTGAACAAGAGAAGGTGGAAAGTTCTGTGGACCCCACTTTGATATGGGCTTCTTCAAATGTCCTATTTCTAAGAAACCCAACTTAGGAGGCCAAACCCCAAAGGAATCAACATCCATACTTTTAAAATCTCTTATTCTCAGATGTGTTAGCGAGGTGAGATTCAGCAAGTTGGCAGCCGGAAATGACTCTATACTCGAACAATCTTCTATTTCCAATCTTTTGATGTGAATGAAACAAGTCAATTCCTTGATTGATTTCAGATTTTCCGACCACTTTATAAGTACAACCTCAAGCATAGCTGGCATGCTTGTGTCAAGAAGCACCTCCTTTTCCAATAGTTCACATCTACTTATTTTGAATGACTTGAGCTTCATACTCTGTTGGGAGGAGGCAGATGCAAGCGACTTCACTTGATGACAATATTCATTCTGAATGTTGTTTGGAAAATTACAACGCTCAAGATTCTCACATCCTACTAATTCCAAGATCCTAAGAGATGTTAGTTGGTTGCATCCATCCTTCTCCTCTTTCTCTCCCAAACTCACCAATTTTGAACAAAACTTTACTACCAAGTTCCTTAAATTCACAAATACCTTACTTGCATCTGCTTTTGATTCCCACAAGTATCTTATTTCATTACAGTCCCCTAAACGTAGTTCTTCAACGGCCCCAAGATAGTCCATAACACCTCTCCACACCTCATTACTTAGTCCTGAAATAAAATGCATAAACAGCTTGGTGACTGATGAAGCTGCATGAATCAGACTTGTCAATACACCATCACCACAATCGCTGAGATATAAAACCTTAAGCGAAGGTAGTGCTTCAAGTGAGACTTCAACCAAATTAGGACAATGTGCTATTTCCAGCTCTTGAAGGCATGGAAACATTACTGCACCTACAACACCACTCTTGGTTGACCAAACCTCCCACCACCTCATATTTTCAATTCTCAGACTTTCAAGCTTAGGAAATGCAATACCTCTCCCAAGAAACTCTGACCCCACGACTTTCACCTCATTTAGTTTTTTAATAACCAGCTTCTTAAGTGATGGCAATTCCCCAAGTGGTGGTAGAAACATACAATTTTCACATTTTTCAATCCATACAGAAGTCAAACGGAAAAGTGAGGGATCTCCGATCCAATTTGGAAACACTTTACCTCCATATGACCGAATAAGAAGATCTTTCAAGTTATCACTATGAGGCTTGAGTGCATCGAGGACTTCATTTTCAAGTTTTTCTTTACGAGAATCATCAAAGACATTACTCCATCCCATATGTAACTTACCAACCATCTTTTGTGATAAGTTCACACCCTGTATATCCCTTGCACTTTGCACTTTTTGCAGCTCATCAATATAAATCTTAGCTTGGAGATTCTTTAAGTTCCTAAGCCCATATATAAAAAGTCATTGTTTTCAACAACTACTTTGTTAGAAAGGGTTTGTAGGCTTTTCATCTCACTAATTCCTAACGGCATCATATTCCAAAGCAATGTGATGAGTGTCTAAATACTCATCATTTTTGTACAAAATAAACTGCAAAATCATCTGAAAACACTCAGAAACACATCAAAATGATCAAAATATCACAAATCAGTGTTTTATGTGTTTTAAATGCAAAAATATCAAAATCAGATGAAAAGCGTATCAAATTTGCAAAATTGGCGGTTTTAGTCCCCAAGTTTCAAAAGTTGTCAAAAGCAGTCCTGGTTTATCAAAATAATGAAAAATGTCATTTAAGGTCAATGGGATTCAAAAGTTGTTAAAACAAACCCTTCAAAGTTTAAAATTTGCAAAATTACAACTTTAGTCCCTAAAGTTTGAAAAATGTCATGTTTAGTCCTTGGAATTTTCAAAAATGGCAAATATGGTCCTTATATTATTTGAGATTGTCAAAACCAACCCTTGGGCTACATTTTTTGAAGTGACAGTTTTGGTCCTTAACTTTGGCATAATTGCTTTTGGTCCTTGTGTTATCTATTACTAAACCAAATGGACCCTTATTCTGAAACTAAATTAAGCGAATCCAATAACCTTTATACCCGGCCCTTTAAATACAACCCGGTCAACCAACTCTCACTTGATCAAATAAAACACCTCCCAAGACTTTCTCCCTTCTACATCCCCAGAATCACTCCAAACCCATCCCCGGCTACCCACTTGTCTTCTCCTTGTTCCCCACCTCCAGCAACTACAAAAACCATTAAATGATCTCTCATCCAACTCACTCAACCTCAACTGCTAATGACCCATTTTGGCGCAAAAAAATAATCAAACGGCTATTATTTCCTTACTCATCCAATGGTCTCAATTCCAGTGGGATTTTCTCAATTGGACAAGTTAGAGCATGTGGGCTATAAAGAAGATGGAGAAAGCAAAAAGAGTAGCTAGTTTTTATTTTTTTTACTTTAATGTCGTTTTTAATTAAATGTTTTTAGTTTTAGTTAAAATATTGTAATTTCGATTTTTATGTATTAACATTAAGTTAATAAACCTTTGTAATATGCTTTTGAGTTCTTAATCAAAGTTTTTAGATAAAATACATGTTTCATGTTCTTTATTTGCATATTTAAGTCTCAACTTTTTATGTTTAAGCTTTAATAGCTTCTTTGTAAGCTCAAACAAGTGTACTTAAGATTTATATAGCTTTTGATGAGCTTTGGAATCATTTTCAAGCAAGTTTGTGAAAAAGTCAACAAAAGTCAACTGGTGATGATTCTTGGGTCAGAAATGGAAAATGGTGATGCTAAGGTTTCTTTGGGTTGTATTAGAGTAGGTTAGAGTAGTATTTGGGTTTGGTGTTGGCCTACGTCATTTGGAGTTCAAGTTAGTTAGTTTCTCTTTTTTTTCAAATTTCAAGTCATTTACATATTATGGTTGTTTATGCATCTGTGGTCACAACTGATTTTCATGTGTTTACATAATTTGCAATTAGGTTATATGAACTCTGTTTGATCAATGGAATTAGTTAATTCAGTGGTAATCTTGTTTTAAGTTCATATCAGTTACATAAGGGAATGTTTGGATTTGTAGTTTAAACTGCCCTTAGGCTTGTTGGTGATAGCTTCTGTTAGTTCATGTTGCTTAAGCTCATTTGAGCACATCTCAAATAGTTTTGGTCCTGCAAAGAAGCCACCTAAGTCAAATTTTCACTTAAATCCTTCTTGGATCCACGCATTTGGAATTAGATTTCAAAATCTCATTTTGTGTTCAAAAATTATTAACATTGCTTTCAGTATACTTTTTACATCATATAACAGCAATCTCAGTGGTAAAAATGGAATCAAAGTTACTAAAAGTCAACTTTTCATATTTCCTTCAAGTCAATTATAAAATCTGTTTTGAGCCATTCTAGTAGGAATTTTTAAGAGCTCATCTTTGGGTCAATTTCAGTGATATTTGTGGTTTTAAAAGCCCTCTTGCTCTAGTTTCTTTTTGTTATTTTTTCATATTTTTGTGATTTTTCTACAAGCTTCAAAAGAGCTTGTCTTTTAATGAAATGCATGCTGCTCAAACTCAGGTTGATCTTGAGATTTTCTCGATTATGCAGCTCATGCATAGGGCTCATAAGAGCTTCTTAGTGCAATTTTTGGTTTGCATGGTCTTACCGTGAGGTCTCCTTCAAGTCCCTTCTTTTGCTTTTCCTTTTTAGCTTATTGTGTGGCTTATGCATAAGCTCAAACATACCACCCTTGTCCTTTGTTTTACGCCAAAATCTCAGTTCATCAAATCATTGCAACTAGCTTATCAGAGGTTATAGCCTGTTTATTATTGTTGCATTTGGTCCTTTTAAGCTTATTGTAGCCTCCATTTCAGTTTGGTGCTTGTTGTGCTCCATTTGCTTAAACAAGTGCTTATTTCCATAAGCATTTCACGCAGGATTCTATTTTTCTACACATATCACTTTGTTTTCTATTTTCTTTTATTCCTAATATCATTTTAGACTTTTCCTGAAATTTTCAGATTTTTCTAAGTTGTTTAACCATTTTTCTTTATTTAAATTAGTTTTTAAGCACTTGTTAATTAGCTTTAAATACAAAAATTAAGAAAAGTTCAAAAATAAGTTTTCATTTTTCTTAGGTTAAGATAAATGTAAAAGTCATAAAAAGTATTTTTCCATAATTTTCTTAGCTTAATTTGTATTTTCTAGCATTTTAATTAGTTTTAAATAAGTTTTAAATTAATAATAATTATATAAAAAGTCTAAAAAATATATTTTCAGTTTTAAAATTAGTTTTATCATATTTTAGATTTTCCTAAGTCTTAAGTTTATTTACCTAGTCTTATTTCATATTTTCTTTTATTTTAGAGTATTATTAAATAGTTTAAAATAGTTTTTAATTAATAATAATTAATTTAATAGTTATAAAAAAATAATTTTCTTTTTCTAAAAATTTTCTAATATTATTAGGATTGTAAAAATGTATTTTTCATATCCATAGGTATTTTCCTTCTTTATTTTTACTTTTTATTTTGTACGTTAGTAGTTTAATTTAAACAAGTTTTAGGTTTTAAGCGTTCATCACTTTAAATATAGTGATAGCGTTTATTTAATATCTTTTATCTTTTTAATTTTATTAATTTGTATTTAAGTTAAACATTATTTATAACCTTTTTCAGTAGTGTAATTATTCAATCCAAATCCTTTCCGATCACTATCCTTAGTGATCATTCTATCGTCTGATCAAGTGCTTTACACACCATTGAGTCTCCGTGGGACTTAACGACCCAGGAATTCACTATATTCTCTGATCTTCATTGTATTTGTGTTTTAAGCGTTTAAGATACATTTGACTTGGCCGGTTTATACGGATCAAATTTTTAGCGGCTAACGAGGAGCTTTAGCGTGTGTTTAGCCTTTTGAATCCATTCTTGCACATATTCCATCTTTTGTAAAAAGCTTTTTGTAAAGTTTTCAAAAATCCAAAAGTTCATTAACACTTTTCCTAAAGTGTTAAATACCCCAAAAATATTTTCATTCATTGTTTTATGGCATGTTTTCAAAAATCCAAAATATTCATCTTTACCCTCTAATCTGTTTAATTCTCCATTCCTTATCCTCTAAACCGATACTTCTATCTTCTCAACCCTCTGCGTTTTAATTCTTATAGTCTTTGGATAAAACTATGGCCGAAATACTATTAGAACTAAAAGCTAGCCTTCTTAAGATGCACTTGATTGGTGGCGATGGCGAGGAAGTGCTATTCCATTGAACAATGTTATCTCTCAACTCCCTCAATCTACTGAAATCACACCGTAGCTCCATTGACTCTCTCATAATGGGGATAAGCATCAAGCACTATTCGAGGAAGCGGAATCGGAATCAGTGTTGAGAGCCTTATCCCGTCCCAAGTGAGTGCGAGGGAATTCTTGACCATGAGTGTGATGTGTTTTCTCCTCTTACAAATGATCTTGTTGAGACTTTCTCAGATTTTGACAGTGATTATAGTGATGCCGATTCTTTATATTCTAATGACATAGAGTTTATTGATGCATCACTTCCCTGAGATCGATCAACTTAGAAGGGATGTTGACCATGTTGTTTCCACAACAATTCATACGACTATCACTAATCCCTTATTGAATTGATTACGAATTTACTCTAAATTCAGTTAATCCAATCTTTGATAGTGATGAGCCCGACACGGAGACTATAATGGACGAGGTGCATATTTATAATACAGTACTTTTTATGTCCACCTCAGTATATTATTCTTCATGAGGATTCGCGGTGAACTCACTCATATCATATCTCCGTTGAGTATGATTGCGTGGATGGCAAAAATCTGATGGGGAGGAGAGAATCTCAATTTGCATAGTTATGACAAATCTTCCCACCTCCCAAGGATGCTTTCCAAGCCTAAGAGCTCAACCGAAAAAATCCAAATAAGTGCAAGCTGCACTTAATCTGAGAAGAAGATCTAGTTATGATTGTTATCATGATCTTCCCTTTTCTTCACACCGGTGACTTCCTCTCTTCTTCCTCGCCCGGGAATGAGGACACTATCTTTGACCCCGGCATTTTCATTTATCATCCTGGTAGAGGATGCAATATGCTATGTATATCTCATCGGTGTGGAACTTTCACGTGCTTCAAATGTTTGTCCAAACATCTTGAATGAAAGTCCGATGGAGGTTATCTCTTCCACTTGCTTCCCCATGAACCAATTAATGCGGGGTCGAGTCAAGCTAGCGACTTCGGTCAAAAACGATAGCATGCCATATGGGTTTTCACCCATATTTCTGACTTCTTTCTATTTTCTATCACCCTAGTGTGGGGTTGCCACATATTTGTAATATATGCAAGTTTCAAAAATTCTTTCTAAATAATGGCCGTAGTATTTCCCTTTTACGTTCTTTGTTTTGGCATAACCGCCGGTACTTTGAATATTGAGGGCAATATTCATTTCTAAGTGTGGGGGAAATTCTCACGAATTTATATATTATCTAATTCCCGTTTTGGCCAAAATTTTTGGAGTAAGTGTTTTACACTTACTCAATGGTTATCATCCATGTTTGATAAACGAAAGGATTGGCTAATCCAGGAGCAAACGGCTCTTGGTAAAGATATCTCAAAGCCGTTTATATGGCTTACTTGATTTGCCCAAAATTGTGTATTCAACTCACCATATCCTAAAAAGTGAAGAGTTGGCTAGCATGAAGTTATGGCTTGTGGTAAAGGCGATGGAAAAACCATAATGGTATTGACTCACCAAAGATAATTACGATAATTTATCTAAGAGTTGGCTAGTCAGGAAGGGTGCGGCTTACGGTAAAGACAAATCAAATCCGTTGAAAGGTGGTCGAAATCACATGGTTATCGAGGTGTCATGGTTCTTACTTGGCTGAAACATTTGGCTACTCGTAGTAATGGCTTTTGGTAAAGAGTTTTTTCCATTAAAGTTTAAATCATTGCTAGGGACTAGCAATATCTCTAGAATCATGGGGATTGATGAGTGTCACAATACTCATCATTTTGTATAAAATAAAGCGCAAAATCATAAACACTGAAACACATCAAAATGATCAAAATATCACAAATCAGTGTTTTATGTGTTTTAAATGCAAAAATATCAAAATCAGATGAAAAGCGTATCAAATTTGCAAAATTGGCAGTTTTAGTCCCCCAAGTTTCAAAAAGTTGTCAAAAAAATGATCCTGGTTTATCAAAATAATGAAAAATGTCATTTAAGGTCAATGGGATTCAAAAGTTGTTAAAACAAACCCTTCAAAGTTTAAAATTTGCAAAATTACAACTTTAGTCCCTAAAGTTTGAAAAATGTCATGTTTAGTCCTTGGAATTTTCAAAAATGGCAAATATGGTCCTTATATTATTTGAGATTGTCAAAACCAACCCTTGGGCTACATTTTCTGAAGTGACAGTTTTGGTCCTTAACTTTGGCATAATTACAGTTTTGGTCCTTGTGTTATCTAGTTACTAAACCAAATGGACCCTATTTACAAACTAAGCCAAGCCCAATCCAATAACCTTTATACAGGCCTTTTAATACAACCCGGTCAACCAACTCTCACCCGATCCAAATAAAACACCCATGCCAGACTTTCTCCTTCACCCACCATCCACGGAAATCACTCCAACCCATCCCAGCTACATTACTTGTCTTACTCGCGTTCCCCACCTCCACACACTACAAAACCATTAAATGATCTCTCATCCAACTCACTCAACCTCAACTGCTAATGACCCATTTTGGCGCGAAAAAATAATCAAACGGCTATTATTTCCTTGACTCATCCAATGGTCTCAATTCCTAGTGGGATTTTCTCGGTGAACAGAGTGGAGCATGTGGACTATAAAAGAGAAGATGGAGAAAGCAAAAGAGTAGCTAGTTTTTATTTTTTACTTTAATGTCGTTTTTAATTAAATGTTTTTAGTTTTAGTTAAAATATTGTAATTTCAGTTTTTATGTATTAACATTAAGTTAATAAACCTTTGTAATATGCTTTTGAGTTCTTAATCAAAGTTTTTAGATAAAATACATGTTTCATATTCTTTATTTGCATATTTAAGTCTCAACTTTTTATGTTTAAGCTTCTAATTAGCTTCTTTGTAAGCTCAAACAAGTGTACTTAAGATTTATATAGCTTTGATGCTTTGGAATCATTTTCAAGCAAGTTTGTGAAAAAGTCAACAAAAGTCAACTGGTGATGATTCTTGATTGAGAAATGGAAAATGGTGATGCTAAGGTTTCTTTGGGTTGTATTAGAGTAGGTTAGAGTAGTATTTGGGTTTGGTGTTGGCTGCATCATTTGGAGTTCAAGTTAGTTAGTTTCTCTTTTTCAAAATTTCAAGTCATTTACATATTATGGTTGTTTATGCATCTGTGGTCACAACTGATTTTCATGTGTTTACATAGCTGCAATTAGGTTATATGAACTCACTTTTGATCAATGGAATTAGATTAATTAGGTAATCTTGTTTTAAGTTCATATCGGATTACATAAGGGAATGTTTGGATTTGTAGTTTTAAAAATGCCCTTAAGGCTTGTTCGATGATAAGCTTTACGGTAGTTCATGTTGCTTAAGCTCATTTGAAGCACATCTCATCATAGTTTTGGTCTGCAAAGCCACCTAAGTCAAATTTTCACTTAAATCCTTCTCTTGATCCATTATTTGTGGAATTAGATTTCAAAAAATCTTTTGTGTTAAAAAATTATTAACATTGCTTTCAGTATACATCATATAACAGCAATCTAGTGGTAAAATGGAATCAAAGTTACTAAAAGTCAACTTTTCATATTTCCTTCAAAAGTCAAATTATGCAAAATCTGTTTTGAGCCATTCTAGTAGGAATTTTTAAGAGCTCATCTTTGGGTCAATTTCAGTGATATTTGTGGTTTTAAAAAGCCCTACTTTCTAGTTTCTTTTTGTTATTTTCATATTTTTGTGATTTTTCTACAAGCTTCAAAAGCTTCTTTTTAAACCAAATCTGCCCACTGCTCCAAACTAGGTTGATCTGAGATTTTCTCGATTATTATGACTCATGCATAGGGCTCATAAGAGCTTCTTATGGTCTGATTTTTGGTTTGCATGGTCTTGACCAGGTCTCCTTCAAGTCCCTTCTTTTGCTTTTCCTTTTTAGCTTATTGTGTGGCTTATGCATAAGCTCAAACATACCACCCTTGTCACTGTTTTCTGCCAAAATCTCAGTTCATCAAATCATTGCAACTAGCTTATCAGAGGTTATAGCCTGTTTATTATTGTTGCATTTGGTCCTTTTAAGCTTATTGTAGCCTCCATTTCAGTTTGGTGCTTGTTGTGCTCCATTTGCTTAAACAAGTGCTTATTTCCATAAGCATTTCCGCACCAGTTCTATTTTTCTACACATAGCACTTTGTTTTTCTATTTTTCTTTTATTCCTAGTATAATTTTAGACTTTTCCTGAAATTTTCAGATTTTTCTAAGTTGTTTTGCTATTTTTCTTAATTTAAATTAGTTTTTAAGCACTTTTTAATTAGCTTTAAATACAAAAAATTAAGAAAAAGTTCAAAAAAATAAGTTTTCATTTTTCTTAGGTTAAGATAAATGTAAAAGTCATAAAAAGTATTTTTCCATAATTTTCTTAGCTTAATTTGTATTTTCTAGCATTTTAATTAGTTTTAAATAAGTTTTAAATTAATAATAATTATATAAAAAGTCTAAAAAATATATTTTCAGTTTTAAAATTAGTTTTATCATATTTTAGATTTTCCTAAGTCTTAAGTTTATTTACCTAGTCTTATTTCATATTTTCTTTTAGAGTATTATTAAATAGTTTAAAATAGTTTTTAATTAATAATAATTAATTTAATAGTTATAAAAATAATTTTCTTTTTCTAAAAATTTTCTAATATTATTAGGATTGTAAAATGTATTTTCATATCAATAGGTATTTTCCTTCTTTATTTTCACGTTTTATTTTTGTGCGTTAGCGTAGTTTTTAATTTAAACGTAAGTTTTAGGTTTTTAAACGTTCATCACTTTAAATATAGTGATAGCGTTTATTTAATATCTTTGATCTTTTTAATTTTCTTAATTTGTATTTAAGTCGCTGTTATTTATAACCTTTTTCATTAGTGTAATTATTCAATCAAATCCTTCCGTCACTATCCTTAGTGATCATTATCATCGATCAAGTCGCTTTCACCATGTTAGTCTCGGAGGTGGGACTTACGACGAAATTCACTATATTCTCGATCTTCATTGTATTTGTGTTTAAAAATTTGTTTTAAGTCATTTGACTTGTGGTTTTAACGCAGATGCAATGTATCTTGAATGTCAAAATCCGCAAGTTTTTAAGATTTAAGTTGTGGGCACAACTTAGTCAACTTATCACATGACCAAAAGCGATCAAAAGTCGTAGATTATAAAGATTGCGAGCTTTACGGCAAATGTGTGATTCTAGTTTGAGATAAATTAAGATCTGCAAGTAGTCATATTGCCAACACACTCACGGCACCTCATATATTTAATTGACTCAAACTTAGAACCCTTAACAATGGTAACCAGGGAAGTATGTCAACCAGAATCTTACTTGATAAGTAGAATGTCTGCCAGCTATTTAACACATCGGGCATAGCTAAAAACGTTCTCAAACTATTAGCTCTTTCTAATGCCTTGAACTTGTTGTAAGTATTATATTCCTCACAAACAAATGACATATGGCGGTACTTTTTGAAAGCTTCGTTCCTAACATTCTTCTCCATATCTATGTCTAACCTTGAAAAAAAATCTCCAGCAACAAAGGTGGCTAAATCATTCATGAGGTCGTGCATCACAAACAATGATTTGTCATCAGGCACATGTTGAAAAAATGACGTTGACAACAACTCATGAAAATATTCCTTACCCAAGCATTCCATTGTTTTATTTGTAGTTGAATTGTGAAAAAATCCTTCTGCCATCCACAAAAGAATTAAGTCCTTCTTTTCAAACACGTAGTCCTTGGGGATCAAGCAACAATATGCAAACAATTGCTTAAGACAGGCAGAAAGATCATGGTAGCTTAGTCTAAGTGCCGGAAGTATACCACCTTCATCTTCTAACATCCATATCTCATTATCCAACAACCGCTTCCATTCTTCTTCATCGGTCCTATTTCTCAATAAACGTCCAAGTGCTTCTAGAGCCAAAGGTAAGCCATCACATTTTTGAACAATCCCTTTACCATGTTGTCTTATCTCTGGATATAAATCAAAGTTATTTTCACTCAAAGCATTTTGAGCAAATAGAGACAGAGCGTCGTCAGGTGACAACTTTCGTAGAATGTATGGATGATCGTGGTTCAGCAGCTTTATGAGAAATTCTTTCTTTCAAGTTGTGATGATAATTTTGCTTCCAGAAGCCCCTGCAAAAAATGGGCCCTCTAAGGTCTTCCATTCTTCCCATTTATCGCTCCAAACATCATCCAAAACTAGCAGAAATCGTTTCCCCAGAAGTCGATCTCTAAGAGCTACTTGAAGCAAATTTAAATCTGCTAAATCCTTTTGTTCCCCCCCTACAGATTGGTATATAACTTTGCTTATATTGAAGCTATCAAAGTCATCAGAAACACAAACCCATGCCTTGAGTTCAAAGTGATCCTTTACTAACTGATCATCATACAAAAGTTTAGCTAGAGTTGTTTTGCCTATCCCTCCCATACCAACGATGGGAACGATGCTAAAGTTTTGACTACATGGCTCATCACCCAATAGATTCTGGAGTAATTCCTTCTTATCACCTTCACGTCCGAAAATACTCGGTGCATATATCAAAGAGGTCTGGTAACGTCTATTTTTATCTTTATACCGTTCATCTTTCACACTTAAACCAAGTTTATCCTTTTCATCGATTAGTTCTTGTAACCTGGTGGAAATTTTATCTAACTTGCTGCCCACCCTAGTACTTAAAGAAAAACTAGTGCAACAAGATGGGATAAACTTTCTTACTTTGTTGGTGATGGGTTGAGACTCATTGATAAACTCACGATGCATAGCATCCGTTGCCAAAGTGTCGAGTGTGTCGTCTATGTCATAAGCTAAATGTTGGAGATCATTGAGCCAATGTTTGACAGCTTTCGATGTTACTTCTTTCTGAGAAGCATCCTCAAGGAATAATGCTTGGATCAGGGATAACTTCCTCTCCCATTTCTTCAGCTCGGAGTAAATTCTTTTGGAGCTAGTAATCTTGTTCTCGAGTACAGATGTTAGCTTCTCAAAAACGACTGGGAGCAAGGCAGCAATAACGAGTTCAGCCATTATTGGTATGAAAAGGGTAATAGCACAGATTATAACAGTAGTAGTAGTGATTTGTATGGAAAAGGTGCACTGAAACAATGATTTCAACCTTCCTTTATGGTGGATTAGTTGGTATAAGTCTTTGTTTTTTTAACGGCGGATATTATATAAAGTAAAACTAACAAGAAGCTATACAAAAAAAGTATTATTGTTTTACACTTGCTAGGAAGATGTAGACGAGGCTCCATTGGACGATAAATAATAGTAGTACAAAACTTGCACACGTAACATTTACCTGCAGGCCGCTTATATAAAACCAATTTGAAAACAACAAAGAAAAAGGTTTGTGTCTAATAGAATATGCATATTATTCTTTAGCATCTAAGAGCATGCGGCATGTTGCCCTTTGTGGGTAAGTTAAACCTAGTTAAGGGCATGTTAAACATTGTAGGGAGTGAGTAAAGGTCAAGCTTTAACCCCATGTTAAGCCACTAACGCACGTTAAAGGCATCTTCAATTAAAAATAAATAAATAATAAAATAAAAAATAAATAAATAAATAAGGTTTTTTTCAATGAAGGCGTGTTTTTGTAAATTTTTGTTGAGTTATGGTTGAGTTATGATAAGGGGTGTTTTTTGTGAGTTAACTATGAAAAGTTAAAGCTGATGTGACGCTGACGTGACAGTGAGTTAAACTTTGACCTGAGGTCATGATACCTCTTGCTCTAATAGATTCAAACCGGCCTGATTTACCAGAACCATATAATTAGGTTTAGGTAGGCGCGTACGGGTAATGTTTTTTTCTTCTCTAACATTCAACTAGCCCGGCTTAACTAACCTTTGTTCGGATACCAAAACCTTGAATAACCATGTTAGATCATTCCGAGTTTCAAAAGGTATACCATCCTATCAAACTAATTTCATTACTTATAAAACATATCCTTAAGCTAATAGCTAAAACAAACGCATCTTTGCAAAAAATAATTGTTGAAGTTGATATATTGCATCTTTTACAATTGGAGTGTTTGATTTTAACTAACTAAATTTAGTTGTTAGGAGATCTCCGTTTGAGCTAAATGCTTATTTAAATTCATAAGAGTAAATTGAAAAAATCGTCCCTAAACTTTGGCCAAATTGCACGTTTCGTCCCAAACCTTTGGAAAGTTCAAATATCGTCCCTGTGGGCAAACTTTGGGGCAGAAATCGTCCCTGGCTTCAAACGGCGTTAACACAATCCCATTTTCCACCCCACGTGCGTTGCACACAAGGACCTTTTGGTCTTTTAACATCCATCCCCACCCTTTAATATTCCACCCACCCAATTTAATATTCCGTTTCCCACCTTTTTCACATCCCCAACACAGTTGACTTTTGCAAAACCCTAAAACCCAAATCTCTCTTTATCCTAAAACTTTGATAGAATCAAAAATTGAGTCCCTAAACTAGAAACCTAACAAAATTCAATTATGGTTATTGGATTACAGATCTGGTACTTTAGACAAGATGGGAGCTCATTTGATCCACACACTGTTTATGGTAAGAACATGTAGTCAAATAAACAAGTTTGTAAACAGGAAATGTGTATTATCCTAATTGTTTTTTTATTAAACAGCTGAGCATCCAGAAGTGTCTCAATGAAGCTTTTTCATGGAGGAAGTTTCACACCATCATCAAATCGTAGGTATTTTGGGGGTAAAATCCATTCATTGATTTGTTAGATATTGAGCAATTTACCATTGAGATAATACATTCAATAGTGAAGATGTTGAAATATGATCCAAGGGACATAATGTATTATCACTTTAGGATACCAAATAAGAATTTAGACTCTTGAATAAGGGCTTTGGCTTCAGATGATCATATTATTAACCTTTCCCAATTTGTAAAATATAATAAGGTTATTAAAGTTTTCATTGAACATGGTGAAACTATTGTTGAAAGTTATTACATGCCTACCTTTAAAGAAAAAAATTCAAATAGGAGAGTTGAATGTGGATGATGAAGTAGTGGATTTAGATGAAGAGTTACATGTTGTACCACAGACCGTTAGAAAGAGGAAGTTTTTAGGGATGCCTAAGTCTAGAAAGCCTCTAGCTTTAGAGTGGTTGGTAGATAATGAGGTTAGGCAGCCTAGTGACTTAGGTGGTGATGAGGATAATGTTGGTGTTGATGAGGATAATTTAGATGGTGATGATGACACTGTAGGTGGTGATGAGGATAATGTAGGTGGTAGTAAGGATAATTTAGATGGTGCTAATGAGAATGAGGAGAGGGTGGATATTGTGGATGATGAACACATCATAGACCAAGTGCATTTCAACATGGAAGGATTTAGGTTCTCAATGAATTCTGATGATGAAAGGGAAACAGATAGTGAACCTCAAGTTACTATCAATGAGGAGATAGTGCATCAAGCTGTTCGCAAGGGCCAACTTGATCCTCTTCCCCAAAGTGAACTTGGTGAGAAAGACAGTGGTAGTGTTAGAAGAACTGCACTTAGGAAATTAGGGAAACAAGGTAATGCTTCTAATGAGGGTGGAATTGTGAAATATTTTTTTCTAGGACAAGAATTTGGCAATAGGGAGGAAGTAAAGCAAAGGATAAAGGCATATGCAGTAGAGACAAGGAGGGATATATAAATTGTGAAAAATGATTTGGTTAAAGTGAGGGCTAAATGTATTGGAATTGTTCCAAGTACTGTAAGTGGGACAAAGGAATATTTTAAAGGTAAGAATAAGGATAAAGTTGCAGATAATGTAAAAAGAGGAAAGAAGGGCAAAAAGGTAATTTCAAAGGTAGATGACAAATATAAATGCAAATGGAGTGTGTATGTTACCAAGATATTAAATGATAAATAGCAAGTTAGGTCACTAGAACAAGAACATCTTTGTTTACATTCAAGACAAGTCAAACATTGCACATCTACTTTTCTTGCAAAGCATGTGGTGGATCTATTACCTCTCAACCCATATATCCCAATTGAAGCACTTAAAAACCAAATGCATAAACAATTCCAGGTTGGTATTTCTAGGCATAAAGCTTTTAGGGCTAAATCTAAGGCAGAGGAAAGTTTGAAAGGTGATGCTCAATTCTTGAGTATGGCCATTTGAGAGATTATGTTATGAAATTAAAGAAAGCCAGTCCAAACACCACAGTTAAGATAGATGTGTAAAGAGGTGAAGATCCAGAGTCTAACACCAAGATGCTTAGGAGAATATATGTGTGTTTAGGAGCACTAAAAGATGGGTTTAGAGCTGGTAGGAGAAATCTCTTAGGTTTAGATGGGGCATTTATGAAAGCACCATATGAAGGACAGCTTCTTACTGTTATGTCTGTAGATGCAAACAATAGGATCTACCCTTTGGCTTATGGGATTGTGGAGTCAGAAAACATGCATTCGTGGTTATGGTTCCTCAATAATCTTGGAGATGCTCTTGATCTAAACATTGAATCACATTTCACTTTTATCACCGATAGACAGAAGGTACACTGTTTCTTTTTTATTTATTGTCTTATCTCTTTTATCTTTATAAAGTGTCAAGTATGTTACTTATCTCTTATATCTTTATTACAGGGTTTAATACCTGCAATTAAGAAGCTATTTCCATCAGCTGAACATAGGTATTGTGTCAGACACATATGTGAGAATTTGAGTCTTCAATGGAAGGGTGGGGCTTATAAAGATATGGTTTGGAAGTGTGCAACTACTAAAACTATTGTAGAGTTCAACAAATATATGAATGAGTTGAAAGCTTACAACATCAAAGCATATGAGTGGTTAAAGAAAGATACATGTTGTACACTTGGAGCAGATCTCAATTCTCAGGTTAGTACTAATGTTTTGATAGTTGATATAAATGTGGTTTGACAGTTAGGTTTGATAATAAGATTTCAATTGTTATAAATGTGGTTTGACAGTTAGGTTTTTAGTTAGGTTTGATACTAATATTTCAATTGTTATAATTGTGGTTTTACAGTTAGCAGGTTTTTAGTTAGGTTTGATAGTAAGTTTTAGTTTTTATGTTTTAACAAGTAGGGCTCATTGTGATCTTTTGATAAACAACATATGTGAAGTATTCAACAAACAAGTGTTAGATGCTAGGAATTCCCTAATAATCACAGCTCTTGAGTATGTTAGACACTACCTTATGAAGAGGATAATAATTGTGCAGAATGTGATTGAGAAATTTTGTTAGGATTTGGAAAATCCAGTAGTTAAAGTGTCGGTCACCTCAAGTATATGTAATCGTTAGAAAGCTCGTAGTCGTAGTTATTTGAGGTTAAGTAGTATTTAGTTATGTAACACCGTGGAGGACGGACGGGTCTTTACCTTGTATGCCGATCCATAGCCCGTCAGGTGGCGTTTTATTGTAAGACTATAAATACTCTCTACCTCCCAAGGTAGAAAGTTGGAGCTCATAATAAGATTTTTCTTTCTCTCACTAAAGTTCCCAAACCTCTAACTCTTTCTCTCTCTAGAAATCATCTTGTACGCCTAATATGGTAGTGATTTGATGTGTATGTGAAATCCAATATGTTACAAATGGTATCAAGATCCATGGTTAGATCATCTCTTTCATATCCTTGGATTTCTAGTGGTTTTTAGATGGTTTTTAAGTTTGAAAAAGTGTAGTGGTTTTTGCATCATTTGGTTCATTTCTAGTGTTAAAGTTTGAATTTTGGGTGTACTTTTGTGTTTAGGATCATTGTATGTGCTTGGGTTTTGATTTGGTAAGCTTGAATCACTGTGGTTGAGCTTGTTTTGGATTGAAAAGTGTGTTTTTAAAGTTTTTCTTGGTAGCGACTTGGCTCTCGGAGTGAATATCATCCTAGCGACTTGCTTGATAAAAGGTAGAGTTGTAGTGAGTTTTGGTAGCGACTTGGCCCTAGCGACTTGCCTTTTGAGACAAGCCGACAAACAGTACACTTAGTGGATTCTCCACTATGGGTAGCGACTTGGTAAGGTAGCGACTTGCTTTCAATTTTGATAGCGACTTGTTCTTTAAGTTTCTTAGCGACTTGGTGTTAGCGATTTGGACCTTAGCGAGTTGCTATTTAGCGACTTGACGTCTTAGCTATTTGGTGCATAGCGACTTCTTTCAAAATTCGTAGCGATTTGGAACTTAGCGACTTGTCTTCTAATTACTTAGCGACTTGGTGCTTAGCGACTTGGTTAAAGGATTCTTAGCGATTTGGTTGACTCTTGTGTGTGTATACGGTTTTCTCTTGAATTAGTAAAATCCCGTGAAAGAATCTATTTCCCGGTTTAATCATTGAGTTATAAAATCTCGTGTAATCTTTAAACATGTCTACCAACATACCTACAATCATCTCCATCGTGCGAGGATGTTCAAGCGGTGGCTCGGATACTCGTCCACCCATGCTTGACAGGCCGACTACGACTCTTGGGCTCAAAGAATCGATTGTACTTGTCTTGGAAAGGAAAATGGGGTCAACATTCTCAAATCAATTGATGAAGGACCTTATCAGATTGAGACTGCAAGAGACTTAATTGTCTGATACCTGAGATGGAACAATGATCTATGGAATAGACAGACCAAAGACATATGATGAGCTCAATGATAAAGAAAAAAAGAGATTCGATCGATATCGGGCTTCTAACATCATACTTCAAGGTCTTCCAAAGGATATCTACAAGCTTATCAATCACAACACCGAAGCCAAGGCAGTGTGGGATAACATCAAGATGCTTCTTTCTCGGTTGAATTAACTATGGAAGACAGAGAATCACAACTCTATGATGAATTTGAGCACTTCAAGATGAAACCGGATGAGAGTGTCTATGAGTATTACGTGAGATTCCACAAGCTTGTTAATGATATGAGGAATATCAAAATGACCATGCCAAACATTCAGTTGAACTCAAAATTTGTGAACAACATGAATACCGAATGGCACAAGTTTGTCACCTCTGTGAAGCTAACCAAAGGATTAAAGAACACCAACTATGAAAGCTGTATGCATTCCTTCTCCAGAATGAGAGACATGCTATGTTTGAGAAAAGGATTCTAGACCAGTTCAAAACAAATCCGGAGAAACAAGTTCATCAAATTATTCCACTGCCTTTTACACCAATGTTGGGATTACCACTAAAGCCTTACAAGTTATACCCATGGGTGATGGTAATCACAAACTCATTCCCGATCCAAGGTTCAAACAAGTCGATGTCTGATAAGGTGGGACACTTCATTAATCAACTGGCCCTTATGGTTAAACAAAACTTGACTCTCAGTCCACATACCAACAGTCTTCACACTAACAATGAGATCAAAACTGCATCCAATCTTCACAATCATGCTCTAGTCGAGAGATGGGAAGGTTATGGTGCAACAGTTCAAGAAAGGCAGTATGAACAGGAAGAGGTGGAGTTGGTAGAGGTTATGTGCAAATCGAATCGGGGAAGGATTGGAAATCAAGGACAAACAAAGCCAATCAAATGTTACAAGCGTGGTGGTGAGGGACATATTGCAAGGAACTCGCACATCGCCAAAACGCCTCTTAGAATGCAGAGTACTTCAGGGATAAGATGTTGCTTGTGCAAGCTCGGGATAATGGTGCAGCTTTGGATGAAGAGGAGTTGTTGTTTCTTCTGAGGGGAAATGCCAAGACATATGATGCGATGTGAGATGAGCGACCATTGGAGATAGGCCACAATCATCAGAATGCCTTTCAAGTCGTGATTGTGATGCATACGACTCACGACGTTGATGATGAACCTCTGCACAAACAATTTTCATGGCTAGCATTTCTCCAATGGTCCCTTCTAAAGTCTCTTCATCACCACAAGCTGGTCCATCCAAAGAAAAAATCATTTATGAGGTATTAAAACTATACGATGATGCTGATGTGCAAAAGATGCATGACAAAGTACAATCAACTGAAACTATTGAGTCATATATTGAAAATATGGGTAATATCAATGTTGTCCCATATGATCAATATGTGAAACAAAGTGAAAGTGAGATTGTACCAAGTGATGCATCTTATGCAGTCAATGATGACTATGTTTTGATGAATACACTTGCATGTGCCCTGATGATTCTGTATCTTTGAACTTAATGCCTATAAAGAACGAGTTGCCATTTATGAACAACGTGCTAAGTTTAAGTTAACTACTCGTGGCGGGGAGTTGGATGACCAAATGCGCATACAATTATTAGAAAAAAGTAATTTTAGAAGAAGTGTTAAAACAAGAGTTAAACTCCTTACAAGAAAAGCTTTCTAAATCTGATAAGCAAAAACAAGAAGCTTCAATAATGTTAAAGTAGCTTAAGCAGGAATTTCATGCTAAGGAATCAAAACTTTTGGATGACTTTTCCAATCTAAAAACTTTGAAGAACAAGCTTGAAAATAAGTTGTACATACAAGGGAATACCATTCAGACTGCTCACATGGTCACTAAGCATAGAGTTTTAAGCGATAAGCATAGTGTTCCCATTGTAGATAAACCCAACCCTGAGTATGGTAAGATAGCAAAGGCTGCTCAAAATGTAATCTATGATGGCAATAAGATTCTTAAACCTAGACAGACACCTAGTTGCATTGAGTGCACTGAGGAAGATAGAAAATTAGATGATACATCTAGGGAGAAAATGGATAAGAAGCTTAATGATCCGAGGTGCAAAAGAATAACATAATAGTCAAACCCCATGATTACAAAAAGGAAAATTGGATTTCCTTAAACAAATTTAAGCGTCAAACTTTGTTAACATCCGAACAAGTTTTTCGGAAAAAGGACTTAGATAAGCAAAAAGCTGAAAATCTTGTTGAAACAAACCCTCCCTTAGGAAAATGCCTGCAGCGACTGTGTATCCTCCAAATACACCAATGCATTTAGTTCCTAGAACTATTGCCACTAAGAGCAAGACCTTAATCAGTCAATATGTTATTTTTCAACTATTTGTCGATTTTGAGAAAACTTGTAAGAAAAGGATCACACCACTGGGATAACTGAAGGGGAAAGGGGTTTTGAGCAAACTAAAGAATGCTATTTAACCGAGGTCATGCCTTTCTTTAAACAACTAAAAGATCAATTTGAGAGTCTTAAAAAAGGGATGGATTCAGATATTAAAGGAATGGAAAAGGAATTTGATGCAATGATAGTTGAGGTTAGTGACTATGAGCGAGCATTAAAATATAATGAGATTGAGAGGAAGAACTTGCATACATTGAATGAGACTCTTATTTCTGAATGTATTACTCAAGATGTGTTTTACACTACTACAAATTGTTCCATTAATGCTTCTCAATTTCATGAATTATCTGTTGCTCTAAAAGTCTCCCATGATCGTGTCATTGAGCTTGAAAAAACTAACTCTAAACTGCATGATAAGGTTGAATAAGATGATCATGATAACTTTGGTAAAACAGTTTTCTAAATTGGAAGTTGAGCATCTTGCTTTGCAATTAAAATATCAACATCTAAAGAAAATGTTAAAACCTCAAATATCAAGACATCCTTGGATGTTCCCGAATTTGATGCAGTTTTTGAAATTAGCAAACGTGATGAACAGATTCGAGCTCATTGTAACACGATCAGAAAGTTGAAAGCCCAAATCTCTCAATTAAAGGGTGAAAAGAACAATGTGACTGGATCCCAAATGCCTCCTCCTTTAGATTCTCAATACTCTCAAACTTTTCATCTTCAAAACTTAGTTAATGCTTTACAAAAGGAAAACGAGAGTTTTCTAGAAGAAAATGAAAAAGTTAAACGACACTTTAAAGAGTTATATGATTCAATGAAAGTCACTCGTGACCAAAACAACGAAAAAAATAACGTCTTTACAAAAGGAAATTGAGAATCTGAGAAGTCGGGAAAATGGGAAACTGCCACTTGTTTTTAATGAGAATGTTGCATCAAAGTCATCCTCGATCAAATACTTGTGACTATTAAATACATTCCTCCTCATCTTAGGAATAATGAACCTGCGTTTCATGACTATTGTGCTCACCTTAAGGATAGTCTAGAATGTCTCCGTGAGATTGTTGAAGAGGATTTCATTAATAAACCTCTTGATAGAGAAATTAGGTTTGCTTGCATTCAGGCCAAACGATCTCAAGAGCTGCTAGAATGTGTAATTGCAACATGTCCTAAATCCTTAGGTGCAAAAGGCAAAGCTATGGTGCCTTGTTCCATGCCTAGCTTTAAGAAAGTGAACACTAATGTGCCTTCAAGTAGTTCAGATCCCTGCACATCTAGTTCGTGAATGCAAAAGTAGATCAACCAACTAATATTCCCATTCCCTCTACAGGAGTAATCGGTGACATTAAAGCGCGAGGTCAAAATCTCAAGGCAATACAAGGAATGATAGGACCTCGCAAGCTAAGAATGTGCATTGGAAGAAAGTAGAAGATCACCGTAGGTAGAATTGAATAAAACAAATCGTGTTGATTCTAGTGTTAGCTCTAAAGCGTCTTGTAATTAATGCAATTATACTACTTTTGGCAAAACATGTAATGATGATTGTGTGGTTTATCAACTAATCTTGAATGTGGTATGAATGATTTGCCTAATGTTGTCAAATGCCCGTTAAAATTGTTAATGTTAAAAATCAAGCTAAGAAGGCTAAAAGGCAAAAGCGAAAGTTAGAAAAAGTGGAAACCCACAAGAAGAACATTTAGTAAGATAGGTTATCAATGGATACCTTTTGGCAATAAGGTCAATCAGTTCGCCCTCAATCTCGCTAAGACAATGCCCACTAGAAAATGGATGCCTCCTGGTAGAACTATTCCCTTAAGAAGTGAACATACTTTGAATAGGTCGAATACGGATACTAGCACCTGCATCTATTTCGATGATTCCATTGCTTCTATTTCGATATGGGTGTTTCTATTTCTAATGTGGGTGTTCCAATCATCATTACTAACCAAGTGGAACCCATTCTTGCATGGGGATCCCAATTATCGATTATCCATTCTTGTCGTGTTCAATCGCAGGATCGTTCAAATCGCTCGTGGTACTTGGACTCGTGTCGTTCCAAGCATATGATGGAGACCGGTCGCGACTCATGAACCGTGAGTAAATTCATCGGGAGTGTTAGATTCGGAAGGCGACCATTTTGGAGCAATTATGGGTTATGGTGATTATGTAGTTGGCAAAAGTGTAATCTCCAGGGTATATTATGTGGAAGGTCTTGGTCATAATTTGTTCTCTGTTGGTCAATTTTGTGATTCCGATCTAGAGGTGGCCTTTAGAAAACATACTTGCTTCGTTAGAGAACTTGATGGTGTGGAATTATTAAGAGGTACTCGTGGTTCTAACCTATACACCATCTCTATCGAAGACATGATGAAGTCTTCTCCAATCTGCTTGCTGTCAAAGGCTTCTAAAACAAAGTCATGGTTATGGCATCGTCGTCTCAATCACTTGAACTTCGGCACCATTAATAACCTTTACAGAAAGGATCTTGTCGAGAGGCTTACCAGTTAAAATATGAAAAAGATCATCTTTGTTCACTTGCCAATTGGGTAAAAGCACGAAATATGCCCACAAACCAAAACCCACAAATTCATTAATGGAAGTTCTTGATACCCTTCATATGGATCTCTTGGACCAAAGAGTGCAAACGATAAATGGGAAGAAATACATTCTAGTAGTTGTTGATGACTACTCTCGATTTACTTGGGTAAAGTTTTTGAGGACAAAGGATGAAACTCTAGATGTCATCATTAAACTAATCAAACAGACCAGGTTCGACTCAACAATACAATGTAATTGAGCAGGACAATGGCACAGAGTTTGTTAACAAAGACTTAATTCAGTTTTATGAAAGTCTTGGAATCAGTCATCAAAGAAGTGTTCCACGAACTCCTCAACAGAACGGTGTAGTTGAAAGACGAAATCGAACTCTTGTGGAAGCCGCAAGAACAATGCTAATTTATTCAAAGGTTCCAATGTTTCTATGGGCTAAAGCCATTGCCACCGCTTGCTACACCCAAAATCGTTCCCTTATACACACCTCTTATGGAAAAACTCCATATGAACTTGTTCATAAACGAAAACCTGATCTCTCCTACCTCCGTGTGTTTGGTGCTTTGTGCTATCCAACGAATGACGGTCAAGACTTAGGTAAATTAAGAGCAAAGGCGGATATTGGAGTTTTTGTTGGTTATGCACCAAACAAGAAGGGTTAACGAATCTACAACAAGAGAACCCGAAATATCATGGAAACAATTCACGTTACGTTCGATGAGCTGTTCGGTCAAATGGCTCCAGACAAACCAGTTCTGGACCCAGACTCAATTTTCATCAAGTAGTCCTATCGGTTCTACTCTTATTTCTAATCCCTCTCCAAGCAACTCCATATGTACCTCCATTCGAAGATGATTTAAAGAAATTGTTTGATCCAATGTTTGATGAACACTATGAACAGAGGTCGCTCCTATCCCTCGTGAATGAAGTCAACCCTTGGTCTCAATATCATTAAGTCAAGAAGAGCCTGCTGCTGATCACTCTGTCTCATCAACAAATCATCAATCATCGAATGTACATCATGGAATTGTTTCTGGCATCAATGATGAAGTTAATCCCTTTGCTACTCCTAAAGATGCTCCATTTGAAATCATATTTTCTCCTGAATCATCATCAGAACCATCTCCATCAGGAGACATCGACTCTGCTACTTCAGTTCCACAACAACAACCACATGAACACCTCAGAAAATGGACACATGATCATCCATTGGACAATATCATTGGAAACCCCTCTCGTCCAGTTTCCACTCAGAAACAACTTGCAACCGATGCCTTATGGTGCTTCTTCAACTCCGTACTCTCTAAGATCGAACCAAAAGATGTTAAAACCGCCATGAATGAAGACAGCTGGTTCAATGCCATGCAAGAAGAAATTCATGAGTTTGATCGACTAGATGTATAGGAGTTAGTACCTGCTCCTGTCTGTGCCATGATCATTGCTCTAAAGTGGATCTTCAAAGTAAAACTTGATGAGCATGGTGATGTCTTAAAGAACAAAGCTCGGTTGGTTGCAAAAGGATATCGTCAAGAGGAGGGTATTAACTTTGAAGAATCATTTGCTCCTGTTGCTCGTATCGAGGCAATCAGAATCTTCTTGGCTAATTCTGCAAGTAAGAACATGGTAGTCTATCAAATGGATGTAAAGACGGCGTTTCTTAACGGAGATCTTAAAGAAATCGTATACGTCGCCAACTGAAGGCTTTGTGAATCGAGAGCATCCTACTCACGTCTATCGTTTGAAGAAGGCTCTTTACGGTTTAAAGCAAGCTCCAAGGGCATGGTATGATACGCTATCAAAGTTTCTTCTATCCATTGGATTCAAAGCAAAGGAGCGATTGATCCGACATTGTTCACAGAAGTCGAGGCAAACATTTAATTCACGTTCAAATTTATGTTGATGACATTATCTTTGCCTCCCCAATGAATGTGATCGTTTTCAAATGAAATGGGTTCCAAATTTCAAATGTCAATGATGGGACAAATGTCATTTTTCTTGGGATTACAAATTTCACAAAGTCCGGAGGCATTTTTATAAATCAATCTAAATATGCAAATGAGATTTTAAAGAAATTTGGATTTGTTTCATGTGACACTATTGACACTCCCATGATTGCGTACTAACGGATGAGGACCACTCGGGATCATGGTAGATCAAACGAAATATCGTAGTATGATTGGATCCTCGATGTACCTCACGCTAGCGACCGAACATCTTGTTCGCTGTTTGCATGTGTGCTAGATACGAGGCTAAGCCTACTAAAAAGCACCTTGAAGCGGTTAAACGGGTCTTTCGGTATCTTCAAGGAACCATCAATATGGGACTATGGTACCTGAAGGACACCGGTATGTCACTAATGTTCTATCAGATGCTGATCATGCGGGATGTCAAGATACACGTCGGCACGCCGAGGAGGTGCTCGATTTTTGGGTGATAAGCTTGTGAGCTGGTCTTCAAAGAAGCAAATGAGTACTTCTATTTCCTCTACAGAGGTGAATACATAGCCATGTCATCTTGTTGTGCTCAAATCCTTTGGATGAGATCCCAATTATCTGACTATGGCTTTGAATTCAACAAAATCCCTCTGTATTGTGATAATAAAAGTGCTATTGCTCTCTCATGCAACAACGTTCAACATTCAAGAGCAAAACACATCGATATTCGACATCATTTCATCCAGGAGCAAGTAGAAAACGGTGTGGTGGAACTCTATTTTGTGAAGTCGAATACCGGTTAGCGACATCTTCACCAAAGCTCTTCCAAGAGAACGTTTGAGTTTATTCTTCCACGACTTGGCTTGAAAAGCCTTCAACCAGAAACACTCAAACGTCTTCAGGAAGAAGACGAGGAGTAAAGGTCTTTCTTCATCCATCTTTTGTATATATTTATTCATAAAGCAAAATACAAAATTATAAAACCAACAAAAGCAAATAGAAAAATATAAAACTTTCAAAAATCCATAAAAATTTGAAAAAAAAAATTCAAAA
Organism: Chrysanthemum makinoi; assembly: GCA_910596185.1. NCBI lineage: Eukaryota > Viridiplantae > Streptophyta > Magnoliopsida > Asterales > Asteraceae > Chrysanthemum > Chrysanthemum makinoi. The sequence goes on from OU343224.1 coordinate 221,435,567, forward strand.
AATATTGTCTTTTTGTCATGTTTTTTTTACCTCGATTCGATAATATCTACGGTCTTTGTGCTGTCATTCAAAGAATGACACGGGACTTTAGATGTTGTTCGAATGTTTAAAAAAAAATCAAAAATTATTTTTGGGAGAAAGTAAAATAAATTGTTTATTTCATGTTTCAAACCTAATGCTCTGATTCTAAAAACAAATGTTTGTCATTAACAAGACAAATGTTTAATTTCAAATATTTTTCCTTCTAAAGATTCCTCTGAAAAATATTTGCAATCTTATGAAAACTCAATTGTTTTGAAAACACTTCGGACTCTATTTCTGAAAATCAAAAGAACTTATCAAGTGTCAAAATCTCATTCCTTCAATCAACAACTTTCGTCATTGATTGAGGGGGAGAATGATTTTTCAATTAAATAAAAAAGTGTTCTTTTCAAACAATTAACACTTAAATGAGCAAGGTCTACTCTAAATGTTTTACAATATTTTACACAATTGGTTCAAGACCTTGGTTATTATTATGTTTTCAAAAGATAATCATGCATGTTTAATCAATGGAGTTTAAAGTCTCAAAATCCAATCCTTATCAGTTAAAATGTTTTCATAATCAAGTCACGATTATCCTTAAAAGCTTTCAAAATCAATTTAAATCTACAGAGATCACAAATCTCAAATGATTTGATAATTGTGATCGGGGGAGAATTTTTGATTTAAATTGGATTTAAACTGATAATTCGATAAATGGTTTCATAAGTGTTTAGCATGTTTTCCTCCCCGCATGTGACAAACGATTTCAAATTTTCCATGCACATGTTGAGGGGGAGCATCTACTTTAAACCTCAAATTATTGAAACGTGATTGAATTGTCTCTAAGTGCAAGTTCCCTCTAATATGTGCAAAACTCTTTCAAACTTCGAGGCACATATTGAGGGGGAGCAAACTTTTGAAAACCTCATCCTTCCTCAAAATGTTTTATCTACTCAAATTGATTGGGAAGTGATGATGATCATTTTAGAAAATGTTAATCAAAAGATTGGACCTTTCATTCTTAATCTAACGATTTCAAAGATCTCTTGCCTCCATGTGCTAAACAATTTCTGAATTTTTATGCATATGTTGAGGGGGAGCATTTCTAAAATATCAAAACAATTAAGATACAAAATGCTTTGATTCTATATCACAAGTATCTTGATTGATTTTCAAATGGTTTTCAATTGGTTTCAAGGCGGAAGAACTATATCAAAAGACCAACCAACTCTACTTTATGCATGGTGATAAAAGGATGATAAGGTTAGGTTGAGGTCCCATGATCCGCCAGAACCGGAGGGATCTACCCAGGGACAATCCACTAGATAGTGTAGAAGTCCTTAGGTATGATGATAAAAGGAGAAAAGTGAGATATGGGAAGAGTCGGATGAGACTTAGCTAGTCTTGGAATAAACCCAACAAGGTTCTAGTAATGAAGTCTCGGTAAGCACCGAAGGGGTTGAAGAATGAAAAAGAAATGAATATGAAAAGGGTGAAAAGAAATAGCCCTCCTATAATTCAACCTTAGGCGTAAACCGGGGTTCAATTCATATACTACTGGTGGTTACCAAGGTAACATCGGTATTGAAGATAAGACGTCATGGACCCAGGACGACCTGCACTTCAACTTTCCAAACCACTCAAGTTCCTCTTAAAAGGACTTGTTTCATTCTCACGGGAACCGACATAATCTATCGACTTTCTCTTAGAGATTGTTGATATTGAAGAAGGAGACCCTCTCCCTAGTCTCGGCATAGGAACCAAATATGCACAATTGAGTCTAGAGCCACGAGATCATCATATAAATCTCTTTAGGACACTTTCAATGAAGACTCTCTGTTTCACACAATGTGGAAAGAGATTATATCTTATGAGTCCTACGCATTATCCTTGTGGTATTGCGAACATCTGAAAGTGATATGCAAACATATTTACAATGAAGATGGAAAGCCTTCTGGAGCCAACATCAAACAAGCCTCTGGTGGGTGGCATGTGAGATCTATCCAATAGATCAACCATGTGACAACTGAACAGAAACAATGGGGCGATTCAATCTTTTGAATCAATCCTGGTTCAGGTTATGGATTGCCGGATACCTTTGAAAAACCGGTCGTTGTGCTTAAAAACTCTTTTCTTTAGCACATCGATTGTGTACTTATTTCTCAAAATAAAAGGTGTTTATGATTGATAATTGATTTTCATTAAAACCTTCGTTGTATTGCAAAACAATTTCTATTGAGCAATACACGATTGTTTTTCAAATCTCTTTTCATCAATAAATGAATCTCATTTCGTTTGGTTCACTCCGTGTTTTCTTCTTTGAGACGTTCGGTTTGAGAACGCTAGAGCGGCGAAACCTTGTCAAGGAAATTCTTGAATTATACGATCACGGCGATACTTGTACCTTGATCAACGAGGAACCGTGGGCCGTGTACCTCAATTCAACAAAAGTGATCAAAGACACTTTCGTGCACTTTATTGCTAACTGTTGTATGCAGGAACACCCGGCGCTTGGTGATCGTAATGGAGCGGTCAATCCATAGCCGCATGCTCACTCAACACATTCAGTTCTAAAGAAATCATGATTAGTGCATCAATGACTCTGATATTATCACTCCATGCTTCGCTACTGCTCGCCAATATCATGAATCTACTAAAGCTTCGCTACTCGATAAGAATATATCATGATCCAGAATGTGAGCATGTCGGTCCAAAAGTCACAACATCACATAATACCATCACCACAATGGATGAGTCGAGAGATTAATGAGGCGATGATCTCAAAGCGGCTCAAAACTCATTATCACGTGGATCAGTTAAAGACCTCCACTCAGATTATCCAAACATGCAAAATGAAGAATCAAAGACTACGAGCTGTGAACAAAGAACATGAACAAGAATCCAAGAACAATCTCAATGTAATATCCGTTTGTATTCTATGTAATTTTAATGTGTGTTTGAGGTGACCTCCCTTAGGGGGAGATTGTTAGGATTTGGAAAATCCAGTAGTTAAAGTGTCGGTCACCTCAAGTATATGTAATCGTTAGAAAGCTCGTAGTCGTAGTTATTTGAGGTTAAGTAGTATTTAGTTATGTAACACCGTGGAGGACGGACGGGTCTTTACCCACTGTATGCCTGATCCACAGCCCGTCAGGTGGCGTTTTATTGTAAGACTATAAATACTCTCTACCTCCCAAGGTAGAAAGTTGGAGCTCATAATAAGATTTTTCTTTCTCTCACTAAAGTTCCCAAACCTCTAACTCTTTCTCTCTCTAGAAATCATCTTGTACGCCTAATATGGTAGTGATTTGATGTGTATGTGAAATCCAATATGTTACAAATTTGTTGGTCCATTAACTCCATCTGTTACAAAAGTTTTCAACAAGATCAAGAGTGAAGCAACTCAATACCAAGTGGATTGGAATGGTGCTGACCTATATCAAGTTAGAGGGCCTTGGGAAGACCAGGTTGTGGTTAACTTGCAACAAAGGATGTGCTCTTGTAGGAAATGGGAAGTGTCAGGGTTGCCTTGTAAACATGCAGTGACTTGCATCAACAACATGAATGAAAATGGTTTATGAATGGGGGTTTGCCAGAGAATTGGGTACATGAGTCATAAAAACTAGAGACTTGGAAGAACCAATACTCACATAAGATCAATCATACTACTGGAAGACATTTATGGGAAAAGCATGCATGGCCATTTACCCTTATACCACCAAAATCACATCCACAGATTGGAAGGCCTCCCAAAAGAGAGAAGAGTGTTGTAGAACTTGATGACTTGGTCAGAGGTGGAAAGCTATCAAAGAAAGGATCAACTATGACATGTACAAACTGCAATGAAAAGGGACACAAAAAAAGAGGTTGTAAGAAGCCAATGCAAGGTGGTGCAGAAGCAAGTGGTACTCATGTTGGTGCAACTTCAAATGTCAGTCAATCTGGTGTAGGGAAAAAGACAGTTGCAAGCAAGAAAAAAGCAAGTGGGAAAAAAGATGGTGCAACAACTGGAAGTGCAGCTGGTGCAGCTGTAAGAGAAGCTGGAGCATCTGCTACCAGACTCACACTCACCCCAACCAGACTCACCCTACCAATTGGAACTCAAGTAGGTGCAAGTGGAAATGCAGCTTCAATTGGAAATGCAGGTGCAAGTGGTAGTTAAGGTCAAGCTGCTGGAACTGCAAGTCCTATGAAAAAAACAAAGACAACAGCTAAAAGGCTCACCCCAACAGTAGCTATGCCTTTGTTTATGATGTTATAAAACTTTGTTTATGATGTTTAAGACTTTGTTTATGATGTTTAAGACTTTTAGTCATTTTTGACTTTTGGATGGTTTGTAACAGATGCTTTAGTTTAAGACTATAAGTATGTATGATATTCTCACATAATGTGACCATTTTCTCAACTCTATTGCATGTTTTATTTTAAGAATTTTACTTTAAGACAACTGCAAATTGTGACCAGTTTGTATCTTCTTTCACACACCATCCATGTGTGACCATTTTCTATCTTTTATTGTGACCATACCAAACTGGTGTAGCTGCAAATTGTGATCATGTGCAGCAGTGCAGCTTCAAATTGTGCCAATGTGTAGCTGCAAATTGTGACCATGTGTCTCATTTGTCACATACTAAAACACAAAAACAAAAGACTTCAATTTGATAACTTGATTTCATTGAACATATAGAACCATACATCCAAAATTCATTGACCATAATACATGTTGGTCAATGTATAAGTTCAATTAATCAAGAACCATACATAGCCTACTGCCCTACTACATCATCATAAAAACAAGGGAAAAAACCCAACTGAAAACAAGAAAAAACTTCAATCTTTGATTTGCAGCTTGCATTGAATTCATTGACTCTTCAAGCACATTCCTTGACCCTTCAAGCACATTCCTTGACCTTAGCAATCCGGGTATGATCTGAGTTGCACGTGGACACATTGTGGATCAAGCCAATTAAAATATCCACAATCAGTTCCATTCTGCAAAAACCCAATTGTTAATTTAAATCAAATGTTATAAAGATCAAATAATTGTTAAGGAACCCTAATTTTTTGATAACTTACAATTTGGGAGCAAGAGTAAAACCTACGTCCTGGGTTATGTGGAGTCCATGAACAACGCACCAAACATGTTTTCTGACAATAGCAAAGCACCATTTTGATTGATTATGATTTTCCCTAAAAATTAGGGTTAAGGTTTGGGATTTTTAATTGGGTGCTTTGGGATTTTTAATTGGGTGGGTGGTTATTAAAGTGAATCGGGTGGGTGGATATTTTTCAAAAAGGTGGGAAACTGATATTGAAATTGGGTGGGTGGATTATTTAAAGGTGGGGATTGACGTAAAAAGACCAAAAGGTCCTCGTGTGCAACGCACGTGGGGTGGAAAGTGGATGGCGTTAACGCCTTTTGAAGCCAGGGACGATTTATGCCCCAAAGTTTGCTCACAGGGACGATATTTGCACTTTCCGAAGGTTTGGGACGAAACGTGCAATTTGGCCAAAGTTTAGGGACAATTTTTGCAATTTACTCAATTCATTAATATATAGATCAAACATTAAAAAACATTAACTTCCCTCTCTTTCACCCCGTTTTTTCAATTAAAACTCACTTTTACTAATCTTTTTTTGTAAATTACATATTTCAAAAACCGTTAACTTACAAAAATTACACCATCGTTACGAGCATTTAATTATCTTTTAATAGAGGAGTATCTTTCGATAAAGAGTGAAATTGGGTTTTAATCTAAATTAATTTTTCTCGACAAAATATAATATGATAACACAACTAACATGAAGATTAATTTTTCATAACAACAAAGTTGAGTATTGAGCTAAAAAACACATAACTTGAAATAGAGACTATTAATCCAATATTATTTATTTATTTATTTATTTTTTATTATATTTTTTTTTTTTTGTAACTGTGATTTCTGACATTTTGGCCGACTAATCCACGGGGTTTGAACCCACATAGACTCAAACTGTAAAGCCCTCCCTTTTCAGGAGGTTGACGTGACCACTTAAAGTTGTTTGCATCTAGTGGGAATTGAACTTAAAACCTCACACATTTTAGAGTGATAGTCAGAAGCCCTTTTTACCACTACACCTTTAAGTTGTTTTAATCCAATATAATTTAATTTCAACTAAACGTAAGTTAACCGAATCACCGTAAGAATTTTTTTCAATATACACTATAATGAGACTAACATCATTTTAAGTAAAAGTTTTATCCCCTCGCAATAACACTCGAATTTTGAAATAAGTCTTATTGGAATAAATAATTGTACAACTTTTTGAAGTCAAATCTTGTTTCCAAAAAGAAAAAACGTTAAAATCATGGCATCTGCATTAGTTACCCAACTGTCCGCCGGCCGACGAACTTCACTAAGTCCCGGTGGACGGCAACATGATCCACCACCTTTTATGTCTCACATATATGTATATACACACACATCAAAATCAGTAACATTTATTTAAACTCACTGAAAACATCAACAATTTTGACTTTGATTATATCGAAACAAACAAAATCTTTAATGAAAAACGATTAATCCTATGTTATCAATCTCATATTTGTTAGGTACATTTTCCATTACTATATCTTTGTAACTTTTACAAGGTACCTACCTTTTTATATATCTGTCACACACATACATACATACAAGGTGTAAGTTTGTTGTGTGAGTGAAAAAATATGGGAGAGATTGATACGGATTCGATCAAGTCTGTTCGAGCATCTGTTTCTCGTTTTGGTGAAAAATGCAGTCAGATTAAGAGTCGGTTAAGTAGCGAAGATGTAAGTTTCTAACTCTAGTTTTGTAGTTATGGTAAACATTGTTCATCATGTGGATATTATCATGGAATTTTTTCAAGTGTCATCCCAAACTGTGTAACACGATATAATATTTGAGTCGATCGTTACTATTTGTGCTTAGTTGATTATTTTGTATTGAAATATAAATCAGAAGAACAACTGAAGGTACTTTGGTATCAACACCTTTTCTAAATAATAGCTGAAAGTATGCAATCCTGAACATTGACATAAACACGTTCAATGGTGCTCATGAAAAAGTGCTTATTTACGGCCCAAAATAAGTACATAAAATCAAAGAATATCCAAACAATTTTAAGAGAAGCAATAAGCCAATCAGGTGAACAAATAGGCTATTAAATTTGTCACGTCTTTGTATTAAGACACAGTTTGGTTCTCGTATAAGCAGTCGAGTATTGAACAAGTGCATGAGGAAAAATGTGCTCGTAATACCATTTGCCTCCTATGAACCTGTTTCTCCCCATCCCAAAATCATATATTATTCTATTGCGTTATACAAATGAAACTCAAAAATATATGAGATGGGTCAAATAAACAAATGACTCATTTTCAACTGATGCTCACAAAGTTTTTGCAACATTAACATGAAAAGATCAGCATAAACAACACTAACCAAAATACAATAACCGTTTCTAAATCTAACTGTAGTGTTCTTACTTCTTTCACATTTATAGATATAAAAATGATTTGCTTAAAATGAAAAATGGGTCTTTGAAAACTTTGGCAGGAATCCGAGAAGAAAATAGGTCTTGAAGTTGTCCTACAAGACTTGGCAAACTGCAAGGTTCAACTCGAAGCAATGGATGCTGCCCACAAACAATCCCTCCTTAACCAAAATCATCAGGAAAGAACGCTCGAAGAACTATCAACCCTCTTGAAAATCTCAGAATTTGAAAAGGATATTTACATCAGCGAATGCAAAGAAGCAAAGATTCGTGTATCAGAACTCGAATCCAAAATCCAAGAAATGGGTCATGAGTTGACCGAGTTAAAGTCAACAGAAGCTGATGCTAAACTCGAAATCATGAAACAAATGGAGGAGATGGAGACTGAGTTGACTCAGTTGAAGCTTGAACTCAAATTCAAGGACGAGAGCTTATTGACTCAGCTAGAAACAATGAGAAACGAGTTGGAAGAAATTCATGATAAGGAAAATGAAGCACAAGTAGAAATAGCGTTATTAAAGGCCGAGCTTCATAAAGGGAGATCAAAAGCCGCAGCAGCAGAAGCAGCTGAATTGAAAGCAAAAGGAGAAAAAAATGCTGCTTATTTTGCTCTTCAACAAATGGCAGTTGAAACTCAAGAACTTAAAAATGAAAACCAAAGATTACAATCCGAACGCGAAGACATCACAATTACTTTGCATGAGTACGAAATCTTAGTGAAGCAAGCCGAAGAAGATAAAGCAGAAACACAAACCAAATTGAAAGATCTTGAAGAAATGGAGAGTCTGAAAAAGGATTTGGAGAATGCAATGGCAAGAGTGAGTGAGTTTAGGACAAGAGCTGAACAGGCGGTGACTCGTGCGGAAGTTGCTGAGCTGGCAAAGGCTGATCTTGAAGAGCAAATAAAGGGATGGAAAGAACAAAAGCAAAGGCGGAGGGCAGCAATAGCTGCTCTACGGGCAGAGTCGATGTCGAAATCTAGTCGTGGTTTTGAGTTTGTTGATGATGATTCTAAAACATATATGCCATTAGGTAAGTTTCTCAAAATGGGAATCTAAACGGATTGATAGTGGTAACCTAAAGGTTTTAAGTTCGAAATTGTTTTTGAATGCTGCCTAATGAATTGTCAATGTATCTAAATAAATATATGACAAAAAAAATATTTAACTTTTGGATATGATTTTGTTCAATTGTGAATATTATATGTTGTTAATCTATGAAGTTTGTTCTACTTCTATCTAGTTGCTAATATGCCTTTATCTAGACAAATATATAACTTTTGAGCTTTGATATGTAATGCTTTAATTTATATGGTCCTTAATTGGGAATGGGTTAATTCAGGTTTTATTTTATCTGTAGCGGGTCAAAAGTTAAAAGGCCGGCTAAAAACATAAAGAGATTACACAGGCCATATGGACAGCCGCCAAAAAAATCAAAATTTGTATTACAGATGGAATAAGAAAGTTTCTGTAATCATAATTGACGAACTATCATTTATAAAAAAAATGAAATAACGTAAACAGTTATGCAGGTCAACCAACCCACCCGTCATGTTTTGACCAAAATACCTGGTTTGCTATGTTACTGAACTTGCCCATTTAAATTTTCCCCACCTCTGTTACCTGCTCATTTCTCACAGTTACTTTCAGCTAAAACTATACGATGAAGAGCACTTAAAAAAGGGATAACCTTAAAGGAGTTTAGACAACCTAGTAATCAGTCCATTTTTTATTTACCAACATGTCAGTCCCATGTCACTTTAAAATGCTTAACCAATAAAATCATGTGAATACTTCTTTTATAGCCATCATTAGCCTTTAGTAGTCCTAATCAGACTTGCAATATTTAGGATTCCCAAGATCCAAAATATGTGATGCACCATCCATGAAATTCATGTGTCGAGCAACAGGATTTGTGACAACCAAATAAGTCTTACGTTTTCGGGTACTCAAGCTCAACAGTACCTACCCGTGTGTTATAATAGTCTCTAATATGTCTATATGAGTTTACTATTAGCAATATCTTATAATCTGTCCAAGTATTATGCTTTATTCGAAAAGGGAGATAGACAATGAGGACATGTGCTTTGGGGTAGAGGTGTGAATGTAAATGTATGGATATAAAGAAAGCTTTGAGCTTTTTGTAAAGCAAGTGTGTTTATTTTAGAGGGTTAATATACAAAAAAGTTACTAAACTTTCAAAAATATTTGTCCTAAGTCACTAATGTTTATCTTCGTCAGGTTCTGGCTACTATACTTTACGTAACGACATCTTGGATACCAATAGTGGAGAGCCCGATCTAATGCTGTCGGTTAAATGCTTTGGTTATACACATAACCTTAGATGTTTCATTGCCTTCAGTTTACAGGTATTAAATTTGCTACAAAATTTGTCTAGTCACTTTCAATTTTTTAATTCTCATAAATAAATCTTACTTAAACTTTGAGAAAACTTTGTCCTAAGTCACTAACGAAAATTTATCTTTAAGAGATCAGTAGGTTGTGGCAATAAATTTTCGAACCTTTAAAATTATGCTTTATACGATTTTACGCTTACACATTCATTGTTTATTTATTACAATTTAAATTCGTTTTTTAGATTTTTTTTGTTTTACGTTTTTCATGATTTTATCACTTTTGATGATTTTGTCCATTTTATCGTCCGTTTTATATGTTTTATGTTTCCGATAATTTTTATACGTTTTTGTCATTTTATATGGTTTTATACATTATTTATATCGGTTTTAGCTTTCATCCGATTTTTAGCTTTTCATAGTTTTTTATACGTTGCCTCTGTACGATTTTTAGTTACGCTTTAAACACATTTTATTATGTTTTCAAACATAAAAAAGGGACTCCGAAAATGAATGAAAACATAGAAAACGGGCAAAACATAAAAAATGGGCCCAAAAGTAAAATCATCACTAAAACGTATAAAACGGATGAAAAGAATAAAAAACGTGATAAAAATGTACAAAACCATATAAAAATACAAAAACTATAAAACGGATGGAAATCTATAAAACGTATATAAAACGATTTACGTAAAAATGGGACAAAAACCTAAAACGTATAAAAGCGGACAAAAGTAGAAAACAAACAAAACGTGATAAAACGTAATAAAAATGAATTAAAACGCATTATAAAAGTATAAAATTTCATTATAAACGAAAATTTTAAAGGTCAAGAATGATAGCAAATGCTACAACCTCGTGAATTTAGACAAATTTTTTTATTATATGACTTATGACAAATTTTTAGCAAAGTTTAGTACTTAGATACAAGAATGAGAAACATTAATGACTTTAAGACAAATTTTTTCAGAGAAAGTTTAGTGACTTGTTTGTATAGGTTTAATGCAATGTGCCAAAGCAGGTTACCAATCCTCGGTGACTAGGGTGACACTTATAAAAAGGTTTAAGAATTCGTATATGAAACCCGCAAGTAAGTGACCTAGATTTACGTAGAATCAAACATTAGTGATTTCAGACTGAATGAAATATTTTTGAAAGTTTAGTAACATTTTTGTATATTAACCCTTATTTTAGACAACAGTTATGTGACATACACACATGAAAATAACTCTTTATGTTAGCACGTTAAATCAGCATGTGTATATTAACTTTGCACACCCGTGATGGCGGATAAAGTGTAGAATTGGAGCCACATACTTTATATTCTCTCGACAACATGTGTTACACATGCTTTAGAGAGATTCCTTAATAATGTTTTTGACTTGTCTGCCCTTTATACAGGACGGTTATTAGGTGCAAAATGTTAAGGTAACCCAAACCGGCTGTCTTTCCATAATATGGGGGGCATACATGACTCGTGCCAAGGATTAAACCCTTGACCTTGTGCTTGTTAGGTGCAAAGATGCCCCACCCATTACCGACCGAGCTACATATATGACCAAAAAGTCAAATAGAACCCAAACTTACTTCCTACGATAGAATGTGATGTGTAGACCTTCATGCTTTCACGTGATTTGCAATTAAAACAAAAAAAATTAAAGACCCGAAATTTTTGAAATTCTTTAAAATTGAGAAGTTAGAGCCTTAGATGAAGGATTTTGGGCTCGACCGTTGGACCATGTTCCCACTACTTAATGTATGAATTTTGTAATTTGTCCCTCATCACCTTGGTATTAAGTGACATCTTTTAACTCAGCTCCAAAATAAACACCTCCCCCATCGTGTGGGGCCGTCACACATGCTAACAGTTGTCGAATTGAGCTATAAATAGAAGTGCAGAAGTTACCCTAAACACATAGTATTGATGTATCAACCTCAAAGATGGAGAATCAACCAGAGTGTTCCGCAAAGTTTAAGGATGTTTCACTAGAAGAGCTCAGAAATAAGCTAGCAGAGTTTAATAAAGTAAGAAACTGGGGCCAATACCACAGCCCAAGAAATCTACTCTTAGCTTTGGTAAGTGACTACTTCTTATAAATCTTAGTATTTAATTTCAAGAACACAATCAATACATTATTTCCTACTTGTTTATATTTCATGTATATCTATCACTATATAGTATCACCTTGTTGTTTTCATTTAATTATATTGGTCCTTTCTACCATTTCAACTACCATTTCAAGTGTAATACTTATGATATTTTTTCAACTTGGTGAGGTGAAACTTCCTCACAATGCATTCTGATAATAATTCACTGGGTTTAACACGTAATTGTATCATCCGGACTCATGATTTCTAGATTATGTATACAAAGTTTACGCACGCCACTAAACTAGAGCAAACCTCAAGAAAATGTATGAACAATTCATTTTTTAGAGTTATATGCAGCATGCTTGTTTATTATATTAATTGGCTAATTGTACAGAAATGTATCTAACTTGTCACTTGTTATAGTTTCGTGTAGCCAGTTATTCTTTTTTCTAGATCTATGTAGCGTACTTTTAAATTTCATCTTTTTGGTGTTTTGTATGACCAATTTTGTGTATTATTTGACGGATTAATCACTCATCTTCCGGTTAAATTTGAGTTATAAATTAAGGCTGAAATGGTCAAATAATACACACAAATGATTACACGATATATCAAAAAGACCGAATTCAAAAGTACGCTACATAAATCTAGAAAGAATAATTGGCTACATAGACCTATAAAAAGTAACGAGTTAGATACATTTTCATGCAATTAGCCCTATATTAAATGTTTACCATCTTTTGCAACAAATTACATGATTTGGTAACAAACAGTAAGTATGTTACCTGTTAGTTACGTATATGAGTAAAACCGAACTACACATTGCATTTTTTTTGCAGTTTGACTCTAAAATAGTTCAAAAATGATATGAGTGATGATTTGTTAATGTATGCATGGTAGGTAGGGGAAGTAGGAGAATTGTCAGAAATATTCCAATGGAAAGGAGAAGTGGAAAGAGGGTTACCAAATTGGAGTAGTGAGGAAAAAGAGCACTTAGAGGAAGAACTTTCTGATGTTTTATTGTATTTGGTTCAACTTGCTGATGCTTGTGGCCTTGATCTTGGCCAAGCTGCTCTCTCCAAGATTGTCAAGAATGCTGAAAAGTACCCCCTTCCCAATTAGAGCCTGTTGTTTAGCGTTTTCATTTTGTTTTAGTTTTATGTATTTTATGATTGTCCTCGGCTGTTTCATGAATTCTAGTTATGGATGAGATGAAAAGTGTTAATACAATTCCGGGCGCTCCCCTGATGAAGATTAGTGTATGCTAACTTCCCAGGAAATAGATCTTGTATTAAGTGAGGTTCTTGACGCTTAGTCGCTATTAGAAAACCAACCGTTAGTCTCACAACGGAACGGGGTTCCTGGTCAACCTCCTGCGTAGTAGAAGTGATAGTTTTAGAGATAAAGTTGGTTCTAGAGAGAGAGAATGTATATACAGCATCGTCAAGTAGGAAGGTGTGCCTTATTTATATTGTTGACCTTCCCTTGCCGTTTCGCCGTCACGGTCTTGAGAGCTTATAGCTTGGACATAAGTCAACAAAGTAGAAATTGTCTCTTGTTGTGATGGACAAGGACGTTTTCTAGGCGAGTTGTTCCGCTTTCCCTTTTTTGGGATCTGCAGGTTGCAAAGATATCCAAGGGCAAGATTCCTTTCCTTTATGTTGGTGGGCCGCATGCTTTCTCCTGATGTATCTATTGTCCGCGAAAAGGTTTAGTGACATAGCCGCTACGTGTCTAGTCCGCGAACCGACCTATACGGGTGCCGGTGTTCATTTATATCATGGTTAGTCAGCCAAAACCATATTGGCTCTGGAGTCATACGTGATCAAGTCCCCCAGCCTGTGCTTGCTTGCCTGCGGTACAAGCGCCGCTAGACTAGTTATTCCGCGGCCGGGTGTATCGCATGAAATCCTAATCATGCTTAACTGTATCTTCCACTTATTCCAAGGATAAGCGCATACCGCCCTCGGGATTGCGAACCGCCTTAGCCGTGTTTTCTCGACCGACGCGGACGTTTTGTCGCTTCCATCGGCCCGTTGATCTAAACAGATCTAGACCGTTAGGTATGAGCCTGAGACGGGCATTTTTCAATCGCTCGATTGAACCGTTGGTTTTTTCTTTGAGAGTATAAATACCTCCCTTTGTTACTTTCGCTAATGTTGCCATTTCGCTCTCGCGAGTAAAAATAAAATCGTTCGCTAAGATCTCGTGTGTGCGTCCCAACTTTATCAGGTTAGGTTTTTCTTCCTTTATTGTAATTCCATTGCTAAGAAACTTCTCGACTTTACCTGTAGTTATCACAAATGAGATTTGAGTGATTTTGCTCTAAATACCACATTCCCTCTACCAACCCTCTTCTTCCCGCCCACGAGAATACCATAAAGGATGCTCCTAAGGGTAAAATAGGAGTATACACTAGGTTTTTTGAGTTTTGCAACTTTAGGATACCCCCGTCCGCCTTCCCGTGTGGTTTTAGAGTATTTTCATATTCATTTGTCTCGCTTGTCCGTGTTGGCCGCCGCTATGATTAGCCACTGAGATCCTTTTGCCGCTGCCATGGTGGAACACCCACTGCATCGCTGTTTAGGAAGTTCTATTATTCGGAATGAAAGATGGGTGGATGACCTAGAGAAGCGTGGGTCCGGATTAATTGTACGGTTTGTTATACCGCTTTGGACTCTGAAGAACTGGAAGGAATACTTCTTCTTCGTTGACGCGATAGTGTTTCCATTGGCTATCTCGTGGAGCGAAAGTTTCGTTGACCGTAATTCCTTCCGGATGATGATGTTGACATGGAGTTGTTACACCTCCTTGACGCAAACGGCTCCGCTGAAAAATTCTGAGCCATTCTTAGCGTGATTGGTCTTAGGCCGCACCGATGATGACACGACACATGCCTACCTTTTAAAGTTTCGACATCGAGGTGGTTCTTTTAGGGTTTGTCGTGTCTTATTGTCTTTTCTTCTATGCTTTGTTACTAATTTGTGCATTATTGCTTGAGATATGTTCTCTTTGCCTTTATTAACCAAAGGACCTTTTGAAGTAACCTCCGGAGAGAGAACTCTCAGAAGGTGAGCGGACATTACAGATGAGATCGCTAGTCGCTTATCGAAGCCTTCCGAGAACGTCATCACCTTAGTCCAAGAGACTATCGTGGATAATGTTGAAGCGGCTAAGGCTAGTAAGGCGTACTGGGAAGAAGAGGGTTAGAGTTGTTGTTCCAAGCAACCTGAGAAAGAAGAGGTTTACCGCGTCTCAAGAAAGGATGTCGGGTCCACCTTCCGGTATGGAATCTTCATTATGTTGATGATTTTTGAAAATAACTTAAGTGTTATTATGCGTGGGATGCTAATCAAGGGTCCATTTCTTGTGATGGAGCTTCGTGATCTAATCCGAATCGACCTATTCAAGGAGGTGACCCATATTTCTCGAGGCCACCCGACTTTCGTGCTAATCCGATTCTATTTCAAAAACATCCACCTCGCCCATCAAGAAGACTGGATGTAGATATGTCCGTCCTTCCCACCACCACCGTAAGTACCGTGAGGGTGCTTTTTATGTCGAGTATCCACGCAGACTGGGCCCTGTTTCATCGCCTGCGGCCTCGATAACGACTTTTACGAGTCTCTATCCAAGGAGACTGGCAAAAATGTTTATGTTCCTAAGTGGTTGCCTAAAATGACTCCTGATGAACAATGGTTGGATCCGCCAAAGCATGCCGGGACAACCTTGCTACTCCCCGGTTACTTGTCGATGTTACGCTAACATGTCAGCATGCATTTGCCGGAGCAATATAACATTGCCATTATGCAAAGAAACTTGTATGTCATCCGGTGCGCCCGCGGTTAGAGTTTGAGTTGAATCGCATTTAACAGCGAACAAGAGACTGAGAGGAGAGATGCAAGGATCGAGATCCCAAGCAAAAATTGCGAGGAGTTGGAATCAAGCCGCGGGAGGCTGGGGTCTCCTCGTGAGCTGTTGGTCAGCTTGAATCAGTCGAGAGGTGAGGAGATTGCGGAGCTGCGGCGCAAATTCGGAGGGTATGATTGCTCTTAAGGACGAACGGTTGGCTAATTTGACCGCTTGAAAATGCCGAGTTAAAGGGTAAAGTGGCCGCTCACCTCCTTTGTGAAGAGCTCAAAGCGGCGGTGTTAAGGATGTTGGGTTGTTAGAGGAAAAATTGAAGGAGTGCGAGGAAAGAGTCCGCGAGTGAATATGATTATCAACTTGCACGTTAGATCGTGAGATCGGACCTTAACCTTAACTTTGATGAGGACCTATTCCCAGCACCTTGTGCCATTGAAGGTAAGAGGTGGGTCATTGGGCATGGTTTCATAGGCATGGATGGCATTCAAACAACTGATGAGCTTCGCACGTTGGGATGGGATTACTAGGCCATCGCCGAGGGCCTAAGCGTGGTTTGAAGCCGGGATTGTCCATGGTTCTAAGGGTCGAAGCGGAAAGCATCAAGGCCTACAACTAGAGCTAAGGAGGTTTACCGCTGAAAGGCTGCTATTCTTTTAGCGATGTTCCCTTCCCCCTTCTTGATTCCTTGGAGGCTTGCAAGGATTCCTCTTTAGAATTCCTTATGTCGCAGCTTGTGTTACAAGAGGAGAGGCCGTGAGTGCTGGGAGTTTGTTTTAATCCCTGGTGGGTAAGCTCTCTTCCCAATTCTTTGCTCCAAACCATTACCAGCGCTCGCGCCCATTGCCTACAAGAGAGGAAGCCGGGCGACAGTAGTTAAGTTTGATGTTTGGAACCCGAGTCTTGTTTTCGGAGGTTGAGCACCGTACTTCTACCGGAGAGCCTTCCATGGTGATTGTTTCTCCCTGGTCCAACCCTTCCTCCGCGCGGTCACGACATATTCTACCGGGAGGATGAAAAAGAAGAAGAAGAAGAAGAACAGTCGCCTATGATGATATGTTTGACACAAGTGTTCTTGACTTGCGCCGGAATGCTTGAGTTGTTTTCTTATGGGCTGCATTTAGATTATTCCGCCTTTTCCATCTATTTGTGAAGCTTTGTCATTGTGTTTGTCAGGGTCGTGGTTGCCGCGACTCTATTTTTGTAAGCCGGGGTATCCCTGTATTTGTAAAAAGTCCGTGGAATTTAATGGAAATTTTTTTTCGCCTGATTTAGTTGTTCAAGCCAGTTATACCCTTGGCCGCATTGGGAGTCCGGAGGTATCAAATAATGGTCATGGGTTTGCAATACCACTTATATTCCTGAAGTAATTTTGAGGTTGCTGTCCTTTATGCGCTTACACTATCCGCCGTGGATGTGAGAATCATGCAAAATGTAAAAGTAAAAGAATGTGATTGCATCTTTATTTTGGAAAATTTGTAGAGCTGCCGCATCTACGTTTCATTACTTAGAAAACATTACATGCGAGAAATAAGAAATATGAAAAGTTAAAGTTCCCCTATTGTCCTGACCTGATCCGATCAACTTTACAAAGTGGGGAGAGTCTACTTACACTTAGATGTAACATTTCTTCAAGTTGCGGACGCCCATGTTCTTGGGAGTATTTCATCCGCTGCTCAAGCTTGTATGCTCCATTGCCTAGTGCTTCCATCACTTCATATGGCCCTTCCCACTCGGGGCCAAGTTGTCCTCCGCTTCTACTTGCTTCGCTGCGCGTAGACAAATTCTCCTGCGGAAGACGCGGTGCCGTGACTTTGGCGCTGTAGTATCCTCCATCCTTGCTTGTCAGCTGATGGCAGCGCTTCGCTTTTCTTCAAGGATATCCAGATTCAGCGGCTTCTGGTCGTTGAGATTTGGTTTACTCGGGCTGCATCGGAGACTTGCATTCCAATCTCGACATCGATAATCGCCAAAGGCTATATGTAAGGAAAATGGGGTTTCCCCGTTGCTTGTTTTGATTATAGTTATGTGCGCCTGAGCATATGCGACACTTCTTCCACCCAGTCTTTGCTTCCTCTCTCCGCCCCTTGCTTTGATGCCTTCTCCCACTTTGTTCGCGCTTCGACCGAACCCATTTGCCCGCGGATGCTTCATCGACGCAAACCGTTGCTTGATGTTGAGTTTCGACACCAACTTGAACGGGTTGTCGCGAACCGCCTCCGTTGTCCAGATACTATTTCTCCAAGAGTCAAGCGCGCACTATGTTATCCCAAACAAACTCTTTACTTGCCTTCCGTGATGGAGGCTAAGGGTTTAGCTTCGATCCATTTAGTGAAGTAGTCTACGCGCAATCATAAACTTTACCTTGCCGGCCTTCAGAAAGGTCCGCAAATTTCTATACCCCACTTGTAGAAAGGCCACCGGGAGGTGATTGGTCGATATTGCCGGGTTCTTTGGTACCGCTGGACTTGGCAATCTTCGCGACTTCAATTAGCTCACGTGCATCCTTGTATCGCTCGGCCAAGCAATATCCTGGATTCATTGCTGGCTACCATCGCCCTTGGGCGGAGTGCATGCTACACGCACCCTCGTGGATCTCGCAAAGACGTAGTTGGCTTTTGTGGGGCCTACACGGAGCCATGGTTCTAGAAAGGATTCCGAACAGATTTCGCCACTCCACGCTGCATCGCCTTGCCTTGATCCGCAGCTTTCTTGCCTTGTTGTCGTCTCACGGCAGAGTATTTCATCCCTCGTGTACTGACTAGGGGTGTCATCCACTTATCCCCGCCATCTTCCACAATTGCCGACCTCCTTTCTTCGATGGATTTTTTCTTTAAGACTTCCACTGGACTGCCTCTTGTCGTGGGCAAAGCCGTGGATGCAATTTTACTTAGCGTCATTGTTTGTTTTGGCTCCGGGGAATTCGTCTCGATGGAGAACGCCCGAACCCTTCAATCAATGCTTTGCCTTTGCTAAGTAGCCAGCCTTTCTTTCCTCCCTTGCTTCAGATGATCCGCTTATCCGATTTGCCACGAGACGAGAGTCAACATTTGCTAATAAGTCTTTACCCGCATTTGTTCAATGATCCTTAGTCCTGCTGATGAGTGCTTCGTGACCGGCCGTTGTTGGAGGCCTCAAACTCGCGAGGGCGAGCGTATTCTTGCCCTTCCGGTTTGTCGATCAAACCGCTTTAACCCTTCCATACACGAGGATCCGCCCGTGAATAGTTTCCACGGCCCAGTATTGTTGCCGGTCCTTCTTGTCAAGGATTCCTTCCTCCGATCTCAAAGAATGAAGTCCGCTAGAACATGTCCCTTTATGGCTGTCCGGGTGAAAGTGATGTCATGCTCGTCAACTCTATTGCCCATCCGGCCATTCCTCCACTCTTTCTCTGTCTTGGTCAAGACTTGCTAGTGGCTGGTCTGCATGATGACCGCCATGGATGCTTGGAAGTATCGCCGCAACTACTAGACGCGATATATACTAGTGCCGGACAAGCTTCTCAATTGGAGTGTAATTCACTTCCCGCCTTTTGAGCGCCGTACTGATTTAAGTATACTGGCTGCTTCTCACTCCTTTGGCTAACAAACCGCACTACCGACGCGGCTAAGTACATGATCAACTCCTCCTTTGGTTGTGGAGCGATGACCATTGGCGTTGGCAATGTGTTTGCTTCATTTCTTTGAACGCCGTTCAAGGCCCGATGTCCAAAGTGGAAGTCACTCTTTGATACTTCTTCGGCTTGAAGAATGGAAGAAGGACCTTCACGGGATTGGACATGAATCTACTGAGATCGGCTAATTTTCCATTCAGAGATCGCACTTCCTTTTTGGTTGTCTGGGATTTGAGAGTAGCTACTACCGCAGACTTGTTCGGCAAACTTGATGCCCTCCCATTACCACAATGACCCAAACATCCTGCCCGCTTAATGTGCACTTCGGGGTTAAGCTTCATATTGATGTTCAGGGTCTTGAAGGTTTCGCTCATATCCTCGAAAGTACTTCTTCCTCTCGAATGGCTCTTGATGACTAGATCGCCAACGCATACTTCCAAATTTCTTCCACCGTTTCTCAAACGCCTTTGTCTACGAGCCTTTGTATGTGCATGCCGTTTCAGCATCAAAGGCATTTAGTGTACAGAAAATGCCTTGGTTTGTGTGAAAGCCGCTTTTTCCTCGCCCCCAGGCCGCCATTTGATCACGGTGATACCCTTTGTACGTCGAGAAAACACTTGAATGGGTATCCGCAGAGGGATTCACCTTCCATCGATCTCCTGCAAGGGGTAGCAATCTTTGGACGTGCTTTGTTTAAGTCCTTGAAGTCCATTAATAACATTCTCCAACTCCGCCACTTTTGACTTGAACGCGGGTTAGACAACCAATCGTGGTAGTGTACCTCTTTCATGATCCCCGCCTGAACTAGCTTGGTGACATCTTCATTGATTGCTTTGTTTCTTTCCTGGCCTGTCCCTCTTTCTTTGTCGCATTGTGGTCATAACCGCCCGACATTCAGTTTGTGTTCGCGATTGTCCGCTGAACTCCGTTCATGTCGAGGGCTCCTGCAAAGATGTCCAAGTTATTCTTGAGTAGCTCGCAGAGGCTCTTTTTTCCGTTCTCGCTTAACCCGCTCTCCTATGGTGACCGCTTGGTCGAATTTGGGATTGATTGCCACCGCGAATCCTTCTCGTCACTTCCGTGGTTGTGACCGTTGGTTCCGTTCCGCGATCATTCTCACGATTCAACCGGACCACCTTGTCAGTGCAAAGTCACAACTCCGCCACAGTAGGAAATTTCAAGATCCGCAAGGCCGTGGATGGCACTATCCTTAATGTTCTAATCCCGGACGTCAATTATTCCGTTGTGGAGACGAGATCGCACCACCATGAAGTTCATCCAAGCACTAGCCGATTTCTCTTCGCCTCCCAATGTAACTTCTAAGAGAATGCTAATCGCTACACGAGAGTTCTCCACGAAACCCAACAAAAGGGTGATGTAGCGGAATTAGTCTTTCCTGGATGTCTAGGCTTAGCTTGTTAAAGCAATGTTCGTGACAGACTTCAAGCACTTCCGTTGTCCACATACATCCCGTGGACCATGCACCCCTTACGTCGCCTTGATCACCGCCGATGATCATCCAGTCATCCCCGGATATGGGGGAAAGATATTTCCATTCAAGACCGCTTCCGACCCGTTTGGGTTTGACCGACCGCTGCTGCGTGTTGACCATGTATATGGCGTGAGCTTTGTCCTTGGCGCGGTCTTTCTTTCTTTCCTGGGCCACTATTCTTTCGCCCCATTCTGATCTCTGACCGAGATGTGCGAGTTGTCGTGACTGACCGCCTTCTTCAATCTGTTTTTCAACCGATAGCATCGTCCCGTTATGTCCCTTTCTCCGTGAAAGTCACAAGATTTGTCTTTATTCCAGACTCACGGGATGGACATTGGCGGAGGAGTTGTGAACTTGACCGTATCCATGGCCAGGATCTCTTTTGGCGTCTTTGTGAGGGTGTGAACTCGTCCCCTCTTCTTCTCCGCCTTGAGCGGGTCTTGAACTCTCCCTTTCTTTCAAAGATCCGATACTTTTATGTCCTCCGTCTGGTTCTTCCATCGGGCATGTTTCTTTTTTTGATGGTTGCCGCTGGGCCACCTCGAGGAATGCTTTTAATACCTTCCACATTTGCCACGTGATGGGGAATGTTGTCATTGAGCCTTTGATCGGTTAGGGTTTGTTATCCGTGCATAAAGCCGAAACTCTCATGCACTCTGGGCTCCCTTCACATACATGCCCGGGCCTTGAAGCGCAAACGCCTGACTCCCTTCCCACGCTTTATGTGGTGCATCGACAGATCTTTTGTATACTTTTCGGCCGTAAGAAGTACGAGAGGAAACTCGATCTTAACTCTTCAAAGCTGTCAATGCTACGTCATACGGGGAGTAGAGGTCGTCCTCTTCCCGTTTCTTGCTTTTCGGGGTGGACTTCCAGGTCCCGTTGCTTTCCTCGCTACGGGAGACACTTCCACTTGCATCATGGGTACGAGGTGATATGTTTCTCCCCGCCGGATTTCGAAGGTGAATCACCGCGTAACACTCCGGCTTTGTTGGTGTCTTTGCTTCGTTTTTCTTTATGCTGTTCATGGGGCTAACTCTTGATGGAGCTGGAGAACATCAGTTGGTTTTGGTCACCAAGTCTCGTGGATACATGGGGGACGCCTTTCCAGTCTTGAGAAGACCGTCGCAGCCTTTTGGTTTCCCCTGGACCTTTCTAGAACACCCATCATCCGACGGCTGAGCCTCGAAAACACTACGACTTGGAATATTCCGGGATCTGATGGACACTAGACGGCTCGCCTCTTTTTAGGTGCCGCCTTCCGGATTCCGACCGATAATTCGGGCGTGTTCTGAGATCTTTCACTTCTAGTCTCATCATCGAAATCCGACGGTTTTGACCCGGTCTAGTTTTTCCTGATGGACCTTTACGCCATGAAGGGCAAGATTGATGGTAGTGCTTCGCGAACTCCCTTATTGATCGCGCCTGTCGCAGCATTGTATGTATTGTTCGGTCTTGCACTTTCATTTCCCCTGTTTCAATCGACGCGCCTGGGGACGGGAAGGGTTCTCTCGCCAAATTGTCATTAGAGGTTTTTGCAAAAGGGAAACGCAGCGAGTCGTTCCCACGGATGGTTTCAACTTGTTAATACATTCTCGGGCGCTCCCTGATGAAGATAGTAGTGATGCTAACTTCCAGGAAATAGATCTTGTATTAAGTGAGGTTCTTGATCGCTAGTGCTAAGAAACCAACACATTATTCCCACCGCTTTAACGTTCCGCGTCAACCTCCCCGTAAGAGGTTGATGAGGTTTTGAGAGCAAAGTTGGTTCTGCACGTATGTGTTAATGTTCGGTAGAGGTGGAACTCTATTTATATGGTTGACCTTCCTGCCGTTTCCGTCACGGGTCTTGAGACGGCTGGGTTTGGACGTGTGTCAATCGCGAGCTTGTCCGCTTGTTGTGATGGTGACGTTTTCCGCGGGAGTTGTCCCGCTTCTTTTTGGGGATTGCAGTTGCAGCATATCCCGCCGGCAAGATTCCTTCCTTATGTCAGCGGGTAGCGCTTCTTCTCCGGTGTATCTATTGTCCGCAGGTTTAGTGACATAGCTAGCCACGTGTCGCCCGCGATCAATCCAGGGTTCCCGTTCACGATATCATGGTTAGTCCGCGCCAGACCATATTGGTGCCGGGGAGGTCATACGTGATCAAAAAGCTACTTTGAGTTCGTGTGTGTGTCCTTGATTCTGGCCATATTGCCTCTACTAGAGTGTGAAGACTTAAGAATGCCTAGAAAGTTATGTTTAACATTTTCGTTTTGTTAGTCTTTTTATTATGAAGTTGGACTGACAAACTAGAGAATTGAGAAAAGGGTATGTAAGAATAAATCTAATGTACGGACCAAGTTCATCAAGTTCAGTGATCCCAAAGTCACTGAATTTTAAGGGATCATGAACCTCAAAGTGTCTTTTGTCATCCCCTCTGTAAACATTCATAGCCAATGGTTTGGTGTTGGGAATAATCTTGACGTCAGTGATTTTTTCAGAAGCCTTCGCCGCTCATTGTCGATTGTATTCCCAATTACGCTTTGAGAGCTTCAGCTTTCTTTCTTTCTTTTCTTCATATCACCGCTTCTATTGCGGCCATTTGAGCGTACTGAGCATCCTTGAACTTTTGTCTGCTCGACCCTTTGGGAGCTTGCTTGCATCTAATCCCATATTCTCGCTTCTTCAACACTACTTTGCTGCTCGTTTTTCTTCTCGGCTAGTTTCAGTCTTCTTTCTTCTTTAGCAAGACACCGTTGAGGTGTGAGCAGTATTCGTGTCACGATTTTATAGGGGATCTTCTCGGCCCGCGATCGTCATTATGCCTTTGTCTTTGTCCCGGCTCAAGAAGATGATGCAAACCAAGGGTCGTGTTGTTGTGATAACCGCCGGTTTGTTGATGATGATGTTGGTGGGATGGATGAGATGGGAGTTGCTGTGACTGGTGGTGATGTTGATGTGGGAGCTATAGAGATCGATGATGTTTGCCCCTGTGAAGAGGAGTTTCTTCAAGCAATATTCTCAACTATTGTTGTAGGCCGGTGAGGGCAAGAGTTGGTGTTGATGCGGTGGGGACAGAGGCCGCTGACCCTTTACTTGATAAATTTCAGGGATCATTGCCTTCATGTCTCGAGGTGTCGGTTTGAATACCGCTGACTTTTGCTTCCAAATTAGCTTGTGAAACTTCAAGAGCAATCATTTTGGGCCTAAGATTCCAGGCCGGAGATGAGGATGCCGAGCCAATGTAGCCACTGCGCATTCAAAGAGTCCATTGTAGTTTGTAGAGACTGGGTCGGATGGAAGACCAACATTTGTAGACTTGAGCATATTGAAAGTTCAGGTGAGGTTTGAGGATTGTTTGTGCACGCCAAGTAGCTTCCAAGACTTTAGAGTTGGTTGTTGGGTCTTTGACAAACTCCCTGACATCTATCATGGTACCTACACCACGAAGATGCCCGAGGAATTTAGCCATGTTTTCATCCGATCGGTGAATGTTGTCATATATCGATCTCTCGGCTCATGAACATTTTCATCGAAGCCAACTTACGCCTTTAAGATCGGGTAGCTTGCGGCGACCTCAGATGTTGTTCCCACAATGTTTTAGTCACCCCAGTATAGCTTCTTGAAATCGGTGATCCATCGAGCCAACCGCTTTCGGAGGGAAGAACATTGTCAAACTCTTTAAATTCATCGTGAGCTTGAGGATCAGTATATGATCATGTTGGAATGGGGATTGTAAGCTCCTTTGGATCAGGTGAGGTTCTTGTTCAGCTTGAACCTCGGCGTCCATTTCTTCTCCGGTGATAAGATTTCATCATCGGCCTGGGCGAGCTCATCTTCGAGAATAATATCCAGTGACATCAGCAATTGTGAGCAAGGGGTTGGATATGGGTTCCATATCAGCGGGTGGTTTATATCCTCCTCGAGTCTTTGTCCCCGCTGACCCCTGACACCGGTGGGGCTTCCTGCCTTCACCGAGTCGGATTGTGGGTTCCATATCGGCGGTTGTTCCTTTCCTCCGAAGTCTTTGTCCCCTGACCCTCGAGACACGGTGGGCGTTCTAAGTGCCTTTAGCGAGTCGTGATAGTTGTATCCCTATCACGGGTTTGAGTCCCTCTCGAGTCTTTGGGAGAGTTCGTGCCCTCGCATACAAAGGCTTGGATTTGCTAATTTCATCACCGGGCGTTGTGGAAGGCGCCCCCTACCAACGGGTTGTATGTTTCCTCTGATTTGGGAGTAGTAGGTGTGACCATGGGCACCGATGTGATGTATCGTCCTTCGTTGTCACTGGGGTGATTTTTCTCGTCACCGGTGTCTTTTGGTCACCGCTTTTTGTGCCTCTTAGGTGCGGCTCCTCAAGCCTCAAGGCCCCGAGACTTTGGTATGGTCTTAGTCCCACCGAGACTTCCCTTTTTCTTTGGGAGCAGGGTTTGGAGACCGATCCACCTTAGATTGTTTACGAGAATCATGTGGGCCGCCAATTCAATGGGAGGACGAGGGATGGGTTCTTTTGAAAATTTGAAGGCTCAGATGCCGTAAATTTCCAAATTTTTCATCCCGAGTATAATTTGAACCCAAGAACGATAGAGAGCACAAGAGACAAACCTAGGATACTAAACGATTTCGCCCAAGTTTTGCTCAGAGTTTCGTTACGAGATCATCAGAATGATCTCCCTTATAAATGACAAGGACCCCATTCATCAAGCAGCATGCCATCATCAACGAATAGAGTTAACTTGTTCGTGGATGAGTGGTTCCGCCGAGGACACAATCACAAAAGTGAAGAGGATCCTCCAAGCCACGGGGAAAGAGCTTTTAGTGACTGGGGTCTTGTCCAAAAAGGTTGGATCTAAAACGATTTGTTTTAACCCATCCTTCATCGTGGTGGGTTCGATGAGGCTACATAAACACCTTTGTTATAATCTAACCTGTTGTAGTGCAAAACGTTTTGAAATCCAGGTGTATTGTTTCCTCCATTAAGACCAACTGATGAGATACTCCCCGAGAGGTCTAAGGTTATTCTCATCGTGAAGGTGTCGTCAGGTTTAGTTGTAGCCCAAAACTCCCGAGGTAGTTTGGGTACAACAGCAGGGACATTTTACAAAGGCGCTTTTGAGTGGGCGTTGAATAAAAATTTTATAATGTCTTTATAGGTTGGGACATTTTCAGGATATTCAAAATTTCCTATGACATTATTTGTTTTAAATTCAACATTTGTAAGATCCCCTACCAATCGAGAAGCAACCGGAGATGGTGTTCTAGCCATTTCCATTAACAAAGATTTTAGGATTAAAAAATGTTTTGACTAGAACAATCAAAGTATTTAGATCTCTTCAAGTTTGTGATGAAAAACTTTTGTAAATTTTTACAAGAAGGGTTTTTCCAAAAGGGGTTTTGAAGATTTGAGAACACAAATGTTTTTTTTTTTTGATATGATTTTGACAGAGTTTTGTTGCAGAAAAGATTTGTGTGTGTTTGTTTGTGTTTGAAGATATATTATAGAGTGATAAGAGGGGTGTTTTGTGCACAAATGGGAATATTTAGAGTTGGTTTTTTAAAGGCGTTTGAATTTCCACATTTAATGCTACCACTCCATTACCCGCAAAGAAATCCTTTCAAGGGAATAACAGTGCATGCTGCACTTAAGCAGATAAAATATCAACTTGATATTTTTGTGAGAGGCATTAAATGCCAAGTGGGATGAAAGTAAGACAAAGAGACATATATTCCTTTATTAAATTGGCATAGTTACCAACCTTGGACATTAAAGTAACTGATACTTGGATCATTTAGTTACTTATTCAATGTTCTTTGTCATAAGTCAGACTCGAATGAGTCTTACTCATCAGGTGAGGTTTATTTTGATGTGTCAGGGAGGATGAACCATTTAGAGAACTCGAGATTGGTTTTCGTGATACTTGACTTTCAATGTCAAGCATTCCCATTCAAATTTCGGTCTCCGGGTGGGTTCATCCAAGGGTTTGGTGAAGATATCACCAGTTGATATTCAAGGGGATGAAATGTTTCTATGTCTCCTTTCATTATGTGATCCCCGATGAAGTGATATCTGATATCAATGTGTTTGGTTCTTTGGTGGAGGACAAGGTTGTTGGAGATTGCAATTGCACTTGTGTTATCACAGAAGATGGGTACCATATTGTAATGGATGTTGTAGAGTCGAGTTGACTTTTCATCCATAGTACATTGGCACAACATCCTGCAGCAGGCTACATATTCGCCACGAGGACATGGCCACCGATTGCTTCTTTGCACTCCAACGCACTTCCCTCCAAGGAATTGACAGACCTCGAGGTACTTTTTTCGTCATGTTGCAGCCAGATAATCGAATCGAGTAACCCTTGAGATCAAAACCCGAGCATTTTGGATAGTAGAGTCCAAGGCTTGGGGTTCCTTCGGTACCAGTATTCTTGGCTGCAGTGAGGTGAGATTCTTTTGGATTGACCGATATCCGCTATTAAACAGCATGAAAATTGTATGTCCGTCTAGTAGCGGTTAGATACATCGATGATCCAACAATCCCTCTGAAATGAGTTTGATTGACCTGATTTGCCAGGAGATCAGGTCCAAGGTTGTTAGGTGGGACCATTGGTGTCTTCACCGAGGCAATCCGATATCTCATATTTCTTCAAGAGATTTCGTATTTCTCGACCGATGGATATTCCTTTATCGCTTGCCCGATTTGTAGTCCAAGAAAGTATGTAAGTTTCCCCATCATGCTCATTTCAAACTTCTTTGTCATTAGTTTTTCAAATTGTTTGCAAAGTTTGTAGTTTGTTGAGCCAAAGATGATATCATCAACATACACTTGGACTAGTATCACATCATGTTGGGTTCTATAGACAAACAATGTGTTGTCTATCTTTCCTCTGACAAACTTGTTTTGTATCAGGAAGGCTGAGAGTTTCATACCATGCCCTGGGAGCTTGTTTAAGTCCATAGAGGGCTTTGTCAAGCTTTGCATATAGTCGTGAATTCACTACTCAAAGCACGGAGGCACGAACATACACATCTTCCTTGAGATCACCATTTAAGAATGCACTTTTAACATCCATTTGGTAGACCTTGAAGTTCATGTATGTTGCATATGCAAGGAAGATCCCGATGGCTTCCATTCTTGCAACAGGAGCAAATGTTTCATCATAGTCAATGCTTCTTGTTGATTTGTAACCTTTGGCTACCGGCCGGCTTTGTTTTAATGACGTGCCATTTTCATCGGTTTTGTTTCAAAACCCACTTCATTCCTATGACTACTACATCCGAGGATTTGATCAAGGTCATGACCTTGTTTTGTCAAACTGCTGCGGTTCTTGCATAGCCGAACCCAGCTTGGGTGTTTTAGAGCTTCGTGACACTTTTGGGTTCTATTTTACGATAGATAATCGCATATAGACATTCATTGGCTGCAGGCTGCAGCGGTTAGACTAGCGACCATACTTCTAGTGAGCATGCCCTCAGTGGGTTCACCAATGATGTTTACAAGCTCAATATCCTGAGATCTTGTCCACTTACTTTGTGGTCTAGGATCTGCGTTTGATGAAGTCACCGGAGGTTCGAGGAGAGAGATCGGTTATAGAGCAAAGATTCATTTTGAGCATCTGTTATGATGTCCTGCTCGTTGGGTTTCATGAATCACGTGATCTCTAACAGTTGGTTCGGTGTTACCTATCCTTGCTGGGACTGATAGATTATCAATGAATTCACTGATTATCGGTTGGGGTAGGTTGTGAGGTACGACATAATATGAGATATATCGGCATCGGCTTGATATGAGGAATTGAATTCGATGAGTGAACTCATCGAGGATATCTTGATGAGTCATCAATTCCTATTTCCTCCATCGAGATGTTGGTGAACCCGATGCTTTCGCATTTCATCAAAGGTGACATGAAAGGTTTCCTCAACTTGTTGTCTCCTTGTGTTAAATGAAGGCTTTGGAGATCGCTGAGTAGCCTATTAAGTATCCATCATCGCCTTTTGCATCAAACTTGCCTAGATGATCCTTGTGGTTATGAATGAACACAGGACATCCAAACACATGAAAATAGCCGATGTCGTGAAGTCTACCTTTGAAGATCTCATATGGGGTTTTGTTATGTCTTTTGACAATGATTGACCTGTTTTGAGTGTACAGCAGCTTTTTGATCGCTTCACCGAAATGAGAGGGTGAGCCATTTAACATGGTTCTTGCAGCCTCAATGAGTTCGTTTTTCTTTCTCACAACCCTATTTTGTTCGGGTATAAGGAGATGAGAAATTTTGAGAAATTCCTTTTCATCACGAAACTCTCAAGCTCTAGATTTGAACTCAGTACCATTGTCGATTCGATTTGTTTGACAAGAATGTCATTCCGATTTTCAATCTTTCCGATGAATGACATTATTGTATCACCGCCGACTCTTTTGGAGAGAAAGTATACCCAAGTGTATCTTGAGAATTCATCAACAATAACAAGTGTATACTTCTCATGCTGGATTGATCTAGGACCTGACCGGGTCCAAAGAGATCCATATGCGAGGAGTGAATGACTTTTGATGGAGAAATTTTGTTTGGTTTTGAAAGATGCTGTGGTGTTTACCTTTTCACAAAAGTGCAGCATGGTTTGTATTTTGCAAAACCGGTGATGGTAAGCCAAGGACCTTGTTTTGTTTTGCCAAGTTGTTGAGGTTTTTGAAGTTTAAGTGTGAGAGTCTCTTATGCCACAGCCAATTGATAGTTTCAGTGGCTTTAGCAAAGAGACACGTTCCATCTTGGGAGAGTGTTGACATGTCAAGTACATAAACATCATCTCTCCTAAGAGCTATCAACACAACTTCCTTGTTGGCATTGAAAATGGTACCTTGTTTATCATTGAATTGAACAATGTATTTAGCATCACATAGTTGGATCACACGATGAGATTGTATTTGAGACCATTGACATAGGCTATTCTAGAGAAAACTATTCCATTACAGCCATGAACCATAACCTTCAGTGGGACATGATGAATTATCACCAAATACTACCTTGGGCCCTGGTTCCTTTACATACTTGTGCAGATATTCCTTCACACCGGTCATGCTTCTTGAGCATCCACTGTCTAGATGCCAAATAGTCTCCCGGCATGTCTCTTGACAAGTAGTAAACTGAATTAGTTTCTCTTAGTGACCCACTTGCTAGTGGGTTTGGGTCTCAAGGTCTCTCAAATTTTCAATCGACTCATGGTCAGTGGTTGTGGTGTATGCTACCATGTGTTTTGCATTTAGAGGCTGAGGATGACTCGGTGACTCTAGGTTGTTTGGAATTTCTCCTTGCTTGAATGACACTGTCATGTTGGGATGTCTCATGAGGCTGGATCCGATATATCACAAGATGTATTCATGAGACAATCATCCTGATGATGATCATTAAACCCATAGTGAGGGCAAAGAGGAAAAGGTTTTGCTCTATTCTTTGGAGCAGCTTTAGAGGATGAAGCATACTTATGACCAACTTTGGTATAGTTTGCTTGACTGACATACTGAAGATGATCTGGTCTGCGGATCGTCCTTTTTGCAGATTATGCGAAAAGGATTCTCAGAAGTTGTCATGGTATGGCTAGTGTAATGACACGCTCACATTTTGTTTGTTTTGGAGGTTGGCTTAGACTTTGAGGAACTAGAGGAAGCTGACTTTGTCTCCTTGATTGGTTCAGGGTCCTTTTCAATGGATTCCATTTTTCAAGAAGCTTCCTCACAAGTTCACCGCTTGTTAAATTTGGTCACCTTCAATGGGGACAGAGGATGTTGAAGTCTCAGTGAGTAGACTTGTTGAGTTTGTTTTGCTTGTCTTTGTAGGATGGTTCTACCAAGTCTGGACCTTTCTTTTGGTGAATGAGGATTGAATTGTAGTAGAGTAAGCTCGAGCTTGAGCAAAGACGAAGAGGTTTCATGGTGGAAGCGGTGCTTGAGATTCGCTGCACACTGATGTGTTCAGTCACCGGGCACATCAGGAATCCAAGCATGCTCTTTAGAGCTTGACTTTCAAGCTCTAGAATCCTTCCAGAATCGAAATTTGGAAGCTTACTCTCAGGATTAACCCGTTCAATCCAATCAATTGGAATTGGGATCGCCTAACATATTTGTGATCATGCCACCGGACACAAAAGGCTTAGAGACTGGTCTTTGTTGAGAGGGTCAGGGAGATGATCTTCACCTATGACTCTCTTCCTGCTACTAGGGGCACCACACAGATCAAAGACCACGGGATTCTTAGCAATCAACTATTAAGAATATCATTTGCCTTTTTAAGTTCATCTTGAAGATCCTGATTTCTTTTAACTAGTTCCGTGTTTTGAATTTGCAAAGTGACAGCCTCAAGCTTTGCTTGTTTTAAAATAAGCAGTTCATCTCTACACTTATTCAATTCAAAACTTAACTTGTACTTAGAAAAAAGATTCAGTCTTTACTCTTCTACAAACTTAAGGTCTACATTTAGGTAATTCATGTAAGATCGCCAATCGAGTCATCATCCATAGAAAGTAAAATGTTTACCTTCTTCATTGTGATGTTGACCCATTCTCCATTCATGGCATGATTCTTTCCAACAGCTAGCTTGTCCTCTTGCGGAGGGCCATGCACCTATTACGCACCATTTCATCATCGATGACACGGCTCTTTATCCCGGAAGGTCTCAAGAACAAGGCCTTTGTTTTACCCCGCACAGATTGAACACTTTTTGTTGTTTCGAGGATGGCCTCGAGCAATGCAAGCTTAGCTTTAGCTTTCTTATACTTGGCTTCATAATCAATGGTTTTGTTATTATCAGATTTATTTTGAAAAGTTTGATGAGACTGATACATTTTTGGTTGAAATTTGTGAAGCACGAGGACTGATTTGAACCTGATGGTTTATAAGAGGGTTCTGAAATTGTTTTAGAAAAAGTCTTTTGCAAAATGACCCTTTTTGTGACACTTATAGCATTCAGGTGTCTTCAGCTGTTTTAGCGATTGAAAAACCTTTGTTTCTTTTATAAACCTTTCGAGTTAGCAAGGAGTGCCCTTTCTGAAATTCAAAGATTCATGTCATTTAGGTACTCCTCACTTGATCTCTCATCAGGCTCATCATCCGAGTTTTCTTGGAAATCTTGAACCACATTGTTAGAAAAGAAAGCAGTTGAAATTGGTGATGAGGTGGTGGTCATGGACTTCTTGACTTCCTGAGACTTCTTTAAGTCATGGTATCGCCTGTTGATGAGGTTTTCCTCATAGACAAATTTCCCATAAATTTCAGGAAGTTCAAGATTTTGGATATGATTAGCATTCCTGAGTCCCCGAGAGAAATTTAACCACTTCTCAGGGAGACTGTTGACAAAACCAACATTGATTTCATGTTTGGACAACTTAACACCATCATTTGATAGTTCATTTAAAAGAGTTTTGTACCTGGTGTAAGATTGAGAGAGAGTTTCGAGTCCTTCCCCGAAGGTGTTATACTCAAGTTTCAAGTCCATTATCCTGTTTTCCTTGGTATCAGATGGTCCTTCATGACTATGAATTAGGTCATCCCAGTTTGCTTAGTTGCACTACAACTTATATCAGACTCCATAATATCGCCGGAAGACAAGATATTATGATACTTTTGATTCTTTGGTCCTGGTTGACCACTCTTCTTTCATCCTGGGTCCATCGAGCTTTCGTGTTTGGGCAACCCTTCAGCAGTCTTTGGAACAAATGGACCTTCATTTATACACTTGATATAATAAGGTTCCATCCCATTCAAATAGCAAAGCATTCGCTTTTTCCATTTGTTGAATTTGCCAACTTCAAGTCTAGGGCAATATGAATAAGCTCCACCCTTTTTATCGACTAGTTGGGGTACATGAATTTCAGCCATTTAGGATCCTAATTTAAAAACTTTAGAGCGCCTAAAAACGAGTTTTATAATTAGCCTTGCTCTGATACCACTTGTTGTTCCCCGTTCACTATCGTTAAAAGCAGTTTAAGTTTATAAAACAAGTTAATAGTGAACTATGACTGAAATTAACATAAGGAAAACACACTAAGTAATTTTCAACATCATATTCTTATTAGAAATAAATCAACAAAGAATACGTTACCCAAGTACTTGTTGAATAGTACTTGGGATTGAAATGACAAAGTTGGGTGACTCCTCTCAAGCTCAGGGCTAAGTCTGAGCACAACTCTTAGAGCTCAATGAGCTATCTCGAGAACTGTAGAGTTTAGGAGTGAAAAGATGGCTTGCGGGTGTGTGTTTTTACAATTCACAAGCTTAATCTTTTCACTCCATCTCTTATGCTATTTATACATGTATGAGTTTTAACTCTATCCTAAGTGACAAATCGACATCATACGAAGACAAAATATCTGATGTATTTTGTCTCTCGCTTACAAAGACTATTCTAAGTAAAGGACAAGGTCGCTTTCCATATTTCGATGATGACCGAGCTTGTAAGTTAGCCATTCAGGGAAAGTTGACTTATGTTGATAAGGACTTCTTTATTTGATTCAAACTTCTCCCTCCTTGTCCCGCTCTTTCTTCACTCTGTTTATCCTTTAGTCTTCTTCTTCGCTTTCTTCTTCGTAAGTAGTTGGAGATTTAGATTCAAAGGAGTTATTGTCATCACCATGAATCCATCATCTTCTTCTTGACTCAGTCTTCACCCTTTAAGTTCCGCCTTACTGAGTGGAGAGACTTCTTCATTGCCTCGTACTAAGTATCCTAAAGATGACTCACCGAGGCTATGCACTCCTTCGACCGATTGTGTTTAACGGATGAGTACTTGGGCTATTTTCTATTCAAATCCTAGATTAAGGGGTTTGGGTATTTTCTGAACCCAACAAGAAGACTTGGATGTAGATATGTCTGGTCCTTCCCAGCCACCACCTGTGCAGCCAGAGGGTGCTTTTGCGGTCGAGTCTTCGCCGCAGGACCAGTCTGTTCACCGTCCTGCGGCCTCGGATAACGATTTTACGAAGTCTCTATCCGTGGAGACTGCGGAAGCAAAAAATGTTTATGTTCCTAAGTGGTTGCCTACAAATGACTTCCGGATGAACGATGGTTGGATCTGCCAAAGCATGTTGGACAACCTTGCTACTCCTGGTTACTTGTCGATGTTACGCAACATGCCGTATGCAGATTTGCTGGAGCAATATAACATTGCCACTATGCAAAAGAAACTTGTATGTCATCTCGAGGTGCCTCGGTTAGAGTTTGAGTTGAATCGACGAACAAGCCTGAACAAGAGACTTGAGAGAGAGATGCAAGGATCGAGATCCTTAAGCAAAATTGCGGAGTTGGAATCTGGAAGCTGCGGAGGCGAAGGGTCTCCGTGAGCGTGTTGGTCAGCTTGAATCTGAGTCTGAGGAGGTGAGGAGATTGCGGAGCGCGCGCGCATCTGGAGGTAATATGATTGCTCTAAGGGACGAACAGTTGGCTATTAATTTGACCCGTTGAAAATGCTGAGTTAAAGGGTAAAGTGGCCGGGATCACCTCTGTTTGTGAAGAGCTCAAAGAAGCGGCAGTTAAGGATGCTGGGTTGTTAGAGGGAAAATTGAAGAGTGCGAGGAAAGAGTCCGCAGTGAATATGATTATCAACTTGCACAGTTAGATCAGAGATTGGCGGACCTTAACCGTGACTTTGATGAGGACCTATTCCCGAGCACTCTTGTGGCCATTGAAGGTAAGAGGTGGGTCATTGGGCATGGTTTCCGCAGGGCATGGATGGCATTCAAACAATCTGATGAGCTTCAGACGCGGTTGGGGGATTATATTAGCAAGGCCATCGCTGAGGGCCTAAGGCAGGGTTTGGAAGCTGGGATTGTCCATGGTTCTAAGGGTCGAAAGCTGGAACAGATCAAGGCCTACAATCAGCGGGCTAAGGAGGTTTACCCGCGAGGCGTCATTCGCCTTAGCGATGTTCCCTTCCCCCTTCTTGATTCTTTGGAGGCTTGCAAGGATTCCTCTTTAGAATTCCTTATGTCGCAGCTTGTGTTACAAGAGGAGAGGCTCGGTAGTGCGTGGAGTTTGTTTTTTTAATCCCGTGGCGGAAAAGGTTGCTCTTCCCAATTCTTTGCTCCAAACCATTACAGCCCACCGGCCGCCTACAAGGAGAGGAAGCGCCGGGCGTATGGTAAGAAGTTTGATGTTTGGAACCCGGAGCTGCTTGTTTCGGAGGTTGAGCACCAGGTTACTTCTACTGGAGAGCCTTCCATGGTGATTGTTTCTCCTGGTCCAACCCCTTCCTCCGCGGTCACCGGCCCTACCGGGGAGGATGAAAAAGAAGAAGAAGAAGAAGAACAGGCTGCTCATGATGATATGTTTGACACAAGTGTTCTTGACGGTTCCGGGAATGCTTGAGCTGTTTTCTTATGGGCGGCATTTAGATTATTCCGCCTTTTCCATCTATTTGTAAAGCTTTGTCATTGTGTTTGTCAGGGTCGTGGTTGCCGCGACTCTATTTTTGTAAGTCGGGGGTATGCCCCCGTGTATTTGTAAAAAAGTCATGTGAATTTAATGGAAATTTTTTTCTTTTTGCCGGATTTAGTTGTTCCGGGCTTTGAGTTATACCCTTGGCCGTACTTTGGGAGTCCGGAGGTATCAAATAATGGTCAATGGGTTTGCAATACCACTTATATGCCTGAGTCAATTTTGAGGTTGCTCGTCCTTTATGTGCGACACTGTCTGTCGCGGATGTGAGAATCATGCAAAAAATGTAAAAGTAAAGAATGTGATTGCATCTTTATTTTGGAAAATTTGTAGAGCGGGCCAGGCATCTACGTTTCATTACTTAGAAAACATTACAGTAGAAATAAGAAATATGAAAAGTTAAAGTTCCCCTATTGTCCGGACCTGATCCGTGATCAACTTACAAGAGGTGGGGAGAGTCTACTTACACTTAGATGTAACATTTCTTCAAGTTGCGGACGTTCCATGTTCTTGGGAGTATCTCCCCATCCGCGGCTCTGAGCTTGTATGCTCCATTGCCTAGTGCTTCCATCACTTCATATGGCCCTTCCCACTTGGGGCCAAGCTTTCCGGTGTCCTCCGCTCTACTTGCTCTCGCTGCGGTAGACAAATTCTCCTGGTCGGAAGAGCGTGCTTCGCGCACTTTGGCGTTGTAGTATCCCTCCATCCTTGCTTTGTTGCATGCGTCTTCGATGGCGCGGCTCGCTTTTCTTCAAGATATCCAGATTCAGGCGAAGCTCTTTTTGCGTTGGAGATTTGGTTTACGGCCGCATCGGAGACTTGGCATTCCATCTCGACCGGGATAACGCCTCAGGCCATATGTAAGGGAAAATGGGGTTTCCCCGTTGCTTGTTTTGATCATAGTTCTGGTGCCCGAGCACATCGGCACTTCTTCCACCCAGTCTTTGCTTCCTCTCTCCGGCTTGCTTTGATGCCTTCTCCAGACTTTTGTCCGCTGCTTTCGACCAGCCCGTTTACCTGCGGATGCTTCACCGAGGCAAAACCGTTGCTTGATGTTGAGTTTCTGACACCAATCCTTGAACGGGTTGTCGCGGGAACCGCTTTCCGTTGTCCGATACTATTTCTCCCGCAAGTTTGCCGGCAGACTATGTTATCCCAAACAAACTTCTTTACTTGCCTTCCTGTGATGGAGGTTAAGGGTTTGGCTTCGATCCATTTAGTGAAGTAGTCTATCGCGACAATCATAAACTTTACCTTGCGGGGCCTTCGGGAAAGGTCCGCAAATTTCTATACCCCACTTGTAGAAAGGCCACGGGGAGGTGATTGGGGTCAGATATTGCTGCGGGTTCTTTGGTACCAAGCGGTGGACTTGGCAATCTTCGCGACTGAATTAGCTCACGCGTGCATCCTTGTGCATCATCGGCCAGTAATATCCGGATCTAATTGCTTTGGCTACCACCGCCCTCGGAGTACATGCTACACGACCCCTTCGTGGATCTCAGCAAAGACGTAGTTGGCTTGGGTGGGGCCTACACATCGGAGCCATGGTTCTAGAAAGGATTTCCGGAACAGGATTTCGTCTCTCCACGCAGATACTGCCTTGCCTTGATCCGCAGCTTTCTTGCCTTGTTGTCGCCCGCCGTGGTATTTCATCCCTCGGTACTCGACCGTGTGTCATCCACGTATCCCCGTCATCTTCCACAGTTGCCAGCACCTCCTTTTCTTCGATGGATTTTTCTTTTAAGACTTCCACTAGGACCTGTCTTGTCAGGTGGGCAAAGCTGGTGGATGCAATTTACTTAGCGGCCGCTTGTTTGTTTTGGCTCCGGGAATCTGTCCGATGGAGAACGTCCGGAACCCTTCAATCAATGCTTTGGCCTTTGCCAGTAGTAGCGCCATGCTTTCCTCCCTTTGCTTCGTATGATCCGTTTATCCGATTTTCCACGAGACGAGTCAACATTTGCTCGATAAGTCTTTACCCATTTGTTCAAATCCTTAGTCCTGCGATGAGTGCCGTACTCAGCTTCGTTGTTGGAGGCCTCAAACTCGGCGGAGGCGTAGGTAATTCTTGCCCTTCCGGTATGTCGGATCAAACCTGCTCCGGACCCTTCCATTACACGAGGATCCGTCGTGAATAGTTTCCACGCTCCGAGTATTGTTGCCTGGTCCTTCTTGTCAAGGATTCCTTCCTCCGGGATCTCAGCAATGAAGTCCGCTAGAACACTCCGTCCCTTTATGGCCGTCCGGGGTCGGAAAGTGATGTCATGCTCGTCCAACTCTATTGCCCATCCGGCCATTCTCCCACTCTTTTCTGTCTTGGTCAAGACTTGCTTTAGTGGTTGGTCGTGATGACCGCGAATCTGGATGTGCTTGGAAGTATCGCCGCAACCTACGGACGCATATACTAGTGCCGGACAAGCTTCTCAATTGGAGTGTAATTCACTTCGGCCTTTTTAGAGGCGGCTGACGAAATATACCGTTGGGCTGTTTCCTCGACTCCTTTGTGCTAACAAACCGCACTTACTTCTCGGGACGCGGCTAAGTACATGATCAACTCCTCCTTTGGTTGTGGAGCGATGACCATTGGCAGGTTGGCAATGTGCTGCTTCATTTCTTTGAACGCTTGCTCCGCGTCCGATGTCCAGTGGAAGTCACTCTTTTTGATGCACTTCTTCAGCGTCTTGAAGAATGGAAGGGACCTTTCCACTGATTTGGACATGAATCGGCTGAGTGGACTGCTAATTTTCCATTCAGAGATAGCACTTCCTTTTTGGTTGTCGGGGATTTGAGAGTAGCTACGGCCGCAGACTTGTCTCAGGCGGCTCGATGCCCTCCTTACTCACCACATGACCCGAAACATCCCTGTTCCGCCCCAATGTGCACTTCTTGGGGTTAAGCTTCATATTGATGTTCCTTAGGGTCTTGAAGGTTTCGTTCATATCCTTGAGTACTTCTTCCTCTGAATGGCTCTTGATGACTAGATCGTCAACGCATAATTTCCAAATTTCTTCCAATCTGTTTCTCAAACGCCTTGTCTACGAGCCTTTGGTATGTGGCGCCAGCGTTCTTCAAACCGAAAGGCATTTTGGTGTAACAGAAAATGCCTTGGTTTGTGTGAAACGCTATCTTTTCCTCGTCCCCCCGTACGCCATTTAGATCTGGTGATACCCTTTGTACGCCGAGAAAACACTTGAATGGGTATCCAGAGGATTTGACCTTCCGTCGATCTCCGGCAAGGGGTAGCAATCTTTTGGACAGCTTTGTTTAAGTCCTGAAGTCCACACACATTCTCCAGCTTCCGTCACTCTTTTGGACGAGCCGGGTTAGACAACCAATCATGGTAGTGTACCTCTTTCATGATCCCTACTGCAACTAGCTTGGTGACATCTTCATTGATTGCTTTGTTTCTTTCCGGGGCCTGTCCTCTTTTCTTTTGTCACACAGGGTCATAACCGTTCGGACATTATTGTTTGTGTTCCGCGATTGTCCGCGGAACTCCAGTCATGTCAGAGGGCTCCCAAGCAAAGATGTCCAAGTTATTCTTGAGTAGGTCGCAGAGGCTCTTTTTTCCTTTCTCGCTTAACCCGCCTCCTATGGTGACCGTTTGGTCGGGGAATTTGGGATTCATTGCCACCGCGACTCCTTCGTCATTACTTCGTGGTTGACTGCCTAGGGTTCTCGTTCCGCGATCATTTTGCATTCAACGGGACCACCTTGTCAGCAAGGCAAAGTCACAACTCCGCCACGGGTAGGAAATTTCAGCATCCCGTGCGGCGCCGTGGATGGCACTATCCTAACAAAGCCTAATCCCGGACGTCCAATTATTCGTGTAGGGAGACGAGATCGCACCACCATGAAGTTCATCCAAGCACTAGCTGATTTCTCTTCGTCTCCCAATGTAACTTCTAAGAGAATGGTCCTAACGCCACGAGAGTTCTCCACTGAAACCCAACAGGTGATGTAGCAGAATTAGTCTTTTTCCGGATGTCTAGGCTTAGCTTGTTAAAGCAATGTGTCGGGACTTCT
Organism: Chrysanthemum makinoi; assembly: GCA_910596185.1. NCBI lineage: Eukaryota > Viridiplantae > Streptophyta > Magnoliopsida > Asterales > Asteraceae > Chrysanthemum > Chrysanthemum makinoi. The sequence continues at coordinate 221,474,943 of OU343224.1, forward strand.
AAGCACTTCCGTTGTCCACATACATCCTGTGGATCATGCACCCCTCTATGTCTGCCTTGATCACCAGCCGGATGATCATCGATCATCCGGATATGGGGAAAAGATATTTCCATGTTCAAGACCGCTTCGACCCCGTTTAGGTTTGACCGGCCGTTGCCGGTGTTGACCATGTATATGGCGTGAGCTTTGTCCTTGTCATTGTCTTTCTTTCCGTTGGGGGGCCACTATTCTTTAGCCCCATTCTTGATCTCTTTGACCGGATGTGCGAGTTGTCGGACATTTTCTTATCTGTTTTTCAATGATAGCATGCGTCAGTGTTGTGTCCCTTTTCTCGTGAAAGTCCGATTTGTCTTTATTCCTAGACTTCGGCCGGTTGGACATTGGCGGAGGAGCCGTGAACTTGACCGTATCCATGGCGGGACCTCTTTTGGCGTCTTTGTGAGGGTGTGAACTTCCCCCCTCTTCTACCGGCCTTGGCGGGTCTTGAACTCTCCCTTTCTTTCAAAGACGGATACTTTTATGTCCTCCGTTTTGGTTCTTTCCCCAGGCATGTTTCTTTTTGGTTGGTTAGCGGCCACCTCGCCTCTGAGGAATGCTTTTCGACCTTCCACATTTCGTCCTGGCGGGAATGTTGTCATTGAGCCTTTTGATCGATTCCGGGTTTGTTATCCCGTGCATAAAGCCGAACACTCTCATGCACTCTGGGGGCTCCACTTCACATACATGCCGCCAGGCGGTCCTGGCAGCCGTGGACTCCCCTTCCCACGCTTTTATGAATTGCAATTCGGGATCTTTTGTATACTTCTTCTAACAGAAGTGCGAGAAACTCGATCTTAACTCTTCAAAACGTGAATGCTCTCCAGATTCAGCCCATCAAACCAACGTGGCGTGCCCAACAAGGGTGGAGTTGAACATGTGACACCATGTGGGCATGGCCCATCTTTCCACCTTGGCAGCGGTGGAAGATCTTGGTGATCCTCCGGATCTCTGTCCCGTCTACGTTCGATGTGCATTCTCGTTCGTCGGAACTTCGAAATTCCCGTATCACGACGGGTAAAGGGGTGCGTGTCGACTACATCGCGGGGTAGAGGTCGTCCTCTTCCCGTTTCTTGCTTCGGTGGACTTCCGTGTCCTCCGGTGCTTTCCTCGCTACGGGGAAACTACCACGGATTCTACTTCGCTGCATGAGTGATATGTTTCTCCCCGCCCGGACTTCGGCGGGAATCACTGCGCGGGTAACACTCGCCGTTGGTGTCTTTGCTTCTGTTTTCTTTTGCGTTGTCCTCTAACCTTTGGCTGGAGCACGGAGATACAGTTGGTTTTGGTCACAAGTCTCGTGGATACATGGGGACGTTCCTTTTCCGGTCTTGAAGACATCGGTCGCATTTTGGTTTCCGGCCTTTTCTCCTAGAACACCCATCATCTCGGCTCGCGACACCGAAAACACTCGCGACTTGGAATATTCGAAGGATACGATGGACACTAGGACGGCTTGGCGCCTCCTTTTAGGTGCCGTTTTCTTCGGATTACGGAAGAGCATTCGGCGTGTTCTCCGAGATCTTTCACTTCTAGTCTCATCATGAAATCGAGACGGGTTTTGACCGGTCTAGTTTTTTCTGATGGACCTTTTACGCCATGAAGGGCAAGATTTGATGGTAGTGCCTTTAAGAGCTCCGCTTATTCGTGCATGGCGACGTTAAGGCGGTATTGTTCTATGTCTTGCACTTTCTCATTTCCCCGTGTTTCGACCGTGGGCGGCTCGGGGGCGGGGAAGGGTTCGCCAAATTGCTCATTAGAGGTTTTGCAAAGGGAAACGCGGATTATGTCCTGTTCCCACCGGATGGCGCACTTTGTTAATACATTCCGGGCTCCCACGATGAAGATTAGTGTATGCTAACTTCCCGGAAATAGATCTTGTATCAAGTGAGTTCTTGATAAGCTAGTGCTAAGAAAACCAAACCAGTTAGTCTCCATGAGCGGGTTCAGCGGTCAACCTCCGGCGTAAGAGTGAAGTGATAGTTTTAGAGATAAAGTTGGTTCTAGAGAGAGAGATTGTATGTGTTAGTTCGTGAGGTGAGACTCTCTATTTATGGTTGACCTTCATGCGTGTTCTCAAGGTCAGGTCTTGAGAGCCGACAGTTGTGACGTAAGTCAACCTGCGAGAGCTTGTCCGCTTGTTGTGATGGTGACGTTTTGGTGGGGTTGTCCTTTTCCCTGCAGTTTGCGACATATCAAGCGGGCAAGATTCCTTTCCTTATATGTTTGGCGTGTTGCGCCTTCTCCGGATGTATCTATTGTCCGGAAAGGTTTAGTGACATAAGCCGGGCTACGTGTCTAGTCGCGACTGAGACCCATATGGTGCAGGGGTGTTCACGATATCATGGTTAGTCCGCGCCAGACCATATTGGTGCCGGGGAGGTCATACGTGATCAAAAAGCTACTTTGAGTTCGTGTGTGTGTCCTTGATTCTGGCCATATTGCCTCTACTAGAGTGTGAAGACTTGAGAATGCCTAGAAAGTTATGTTTAACATTTTCGTTTTGTTAGTCTTTTTATTATGAAGTTGGACTGACAAACTAGAGAATTGAGAAAAGGGTATGTAAGAATAAATCTAATGTACGTGTTTGAGTGTTGTTTTGTTATCTGCTTCTATGTACTTAATGATGGTGATAGACCTTTTTAACATTTCTTGTTATGGATCATATGGATTACGGAATGCTAAGCTACTTTGAGGTTGTGCTTGTGGCCTTGATCTTGACCAAGCAACTATCTATCTCTAAGCTTGTAAGAATGGCCACACATGCCGTCTTCGTGGTTATTTTTAGTTTATTGGCTTGGATATACGCTAAATCAGTGGATATATGAAATGTGACCCGCGAAATATAGAACTAAGAAACTGGTTTCTTTTTGACAAAAAATAAGAAGAAACTAAGTTGTTGTCTTGTTGAATAGTATTAAATATGATATTGAGATATACAGATATAACAATCTGATTATTAAAATTTCAAAAATTTTTGTAAATCATATGAAATGCTTATTTTGAGTAATGCATGTAACCTTGTTCTTGGCCAAGTTACTCCATTTTTATAAAATGTGCAAAAATCGGTCTCTTTGTTTTAGTATTTTCATTGTTTGGGTCATGTCTCATTATAGAATCCGGTAACGTAATATTTCATAACAAAATACAGTATAGCAAGTGGGGCATACAAAACACGCAATTGAGAAAAAGCATATAAACGGATAAGTCTAAGAGCACTAGGTATGGTGTTATCCGATAACACGTTATTGGTATCTTGCATGTCAATCCGTCATCTCCATCCAATAACACACCAATAACTAAAACCTCCATCCTTCATAGCACGATATTGTGGGTCACCAAAAATACCAAAAATACTCACTCACTCACAATACAAAATAAAAATAAGAAAAACACAAAAGTTTACCGATGGATTGGCCATTTCAATAAAGCAAATCATTAAGCTCAACTTTGACATGTTGGCCGGTATGGTGGCTCACGAATTGCACAACAAATGACATGTTAAATACTACAATACCTTGTGCTCTAATGTCTTGGGGTCATTTTGTTTCATAATCTTATGTGTTTTGTCATTATCAACCTTTTTCGTGATTTCTTATAGTTGCACTTTATGCCATGTTATTTTGGCTTTCATGTTTCCTCTTGTGACTTGCTAATCCTTTACTTATCTTGCTAAAGGTATTAAATCTGTTGCTAATCCTTTACTTATCTTGCTAAAGGTATTAAATCTGTTTTGGAAGGTGTCTTTTACGTGACGTGGTGGGCTATATGGAAGTACCGTAATCAAGTTCTTTTTGGTTCTTCTAATCCGCGTTTGGATTTGATTTTTGATGAGATTGTCCTAATGTCCTACTCTTGGTGTTCGAGTAGATGTAATGGTAGTTTTGATTGGAGTCTTTGGTTGAAATGTCCTGTTTCTTTGACTTTGTAATCTTTCTAGCGTCTCGCTAGTTTTTTTAATGCAATTTTGCCGTTCAAAAAAAAGAAAAAAAAAATCCTTTACTTATCTTAGAGCTGAGAGAAAAAGGGGGAAACAATAAAATCTAACATGTTTTGGTGTTATTTTGTGTCTTAGTTTGATGAATTAAAGGACCATAGACAACCCAAAGGCCTTTGGTCTAGTGGTATGCGAGTTGCCCACTAACCAAGAAGATGTGTGTTCAAGCCTCGCTGGAAGCATTTGTGAGATAGGTATGAAAAAAAATTCTCTTTCTAAAAAAAATAAAAATATAAAAATGACCATACACAACTTTATCGAGATGTCTTTGTTATTTTTCACATCATATAAATGTTAAATTGCTTCCCCTTAGCATGGCAACCGCACAAGGCGGAAGTAACTACTTCTCTATGTTCATTTTCGGTCTTTAGTAATGACCCGATGATTTTTCATCGTGTCTTATCTTATTTATGTTTAATAACCATTGCAAAGAAAGTTTGAGGGTTGAACTGAAAAAATGATAAAAGTTTAAGGATTAAATCATTAATTAAATGATGACGGTATTACTGGGTATAATCTTAGGAATATAAGTAAATCATCATTACTCATTAACGAGAGATTTTAAAAAAAGTTGTAAACTTTTTAGTTTTTAGAAAGAAGATCATTGACCATGCTAATAACTTTATGTACGGATGTTGAGTACCAAATAATCAAGTAATGGATCTTTTACTTTGATTTAGCATGACCAACACAAGTAAACAACAAATGAGCTGTTAAGCTGGATTAACGAAACAGCTGGGTACATTTAACGGAGGTCCCTACAAAACATAATGTCCAAAATGGACCTAAACATTGGTGTCAAAATCATGTCATACCAGAAATCAGATATTCATAATGTGTGCCTAAAGTTTATCCAAACCGAAAGGTTTGTACAGCACCGCATTACACTGCCACCAATATATAACCTAGATGTATTGCAGAGCCGCAAACTATGATCTGCCAATACTCCTCACAAATAGTCAAAAAGGGCATTGCACAAGCTTTAGGAAACTAGACTCAAACTTGGGGCTATCAATTCAGATTTTATGTCTTGCCGGAACTAGACTGAAAGTTGAGGCTATTGATTCAAGTTTAATGTCTTGCCTTAATGCCATAAGAATGGAACTGCATGGGGCTATTGTTCAAGTTTTATGTCTTGCCTTAACACCGTAAGTAGGGAACTGCTATTTAGGATTAGTGTTCACCTAGATGTTTATACTAGGAGAATCAAAACATGAAGGATCATTGTCACAATGATCAGAACTTTTGACATAAACAATCATCAAAAGAGTCATTCATCACATGTATAAGCCTACCCATATCCCGCGTCTATTGCGATCTGATAAGAAAATATAATCATTCTGCAGACTGAAAAAGAAAGCCTTTTTATTCTCTTATAAACCAACAGCAGACTATAACAAATTAACAAGTACTCAACAGCACATGAGTCAATCTGCAACCATAAACAAATCCAAAAGATCACTCCCGGACCTTAAAGAACAAAATCGCATGTTACAAAAAGCTAACAACATCTGAATCTGCATTATCATTAATTCATCAAGAAAAAAAACATAACAAAGTTTACTACTTCGAATCTTTGCTCTCCAGGTACGTCTTCAAAACATCCATAACCGACCCAAAATCAGCCTTAACATTCACAGGTGGATTAGCCAAACTACAAGCCATATCCAAAATCACTTTACTATGATAATCAATCTTGGACTGAGTAAACTTCAACCCATGAGCAGTACTCACCACAACAGTCCTATCAGTAGGACTAATCACACCACTATTTCTAAGCTTGTGCAAAGCCGTCAACGCCACACCAGTATGAGGACAAATAAACATTCCAGTAGAATCAGCTTGCGCCATAGCATCCATCAACTCCTCCTCAGTAGCCTCCTCAACAATCCCATCACAGTTCTTCAAAGCATAAACCGCCCTATCAATAGAAACAGGATCACCAATCTGAATAGCAGACGCAAAAGTAGTCTTGGCCTTCACAGAACTAAAATCCTTCCACCCGGATTTATAATACAAATAAAGCGGATTCGCATTAGCAGCCTGAGCACACACAAGTCTCGGAATCCTATCAACCAACCCCAACTCCTTACACATATGAAACCCTTTATAAAACGCGTAAATATTCCCCAAGTTCCCACCCGGCACAATCACCCAATCAGGCACCTCCCAATCAAACTGCTGCAATATCTCAATCGCAGCCGTTTTCTGCCCTTCCAACCTCAAACTATTCAAACTATTCGCCAAATAAATCGGCAACTCAGCAGTAACCTCCCTAACCAACTGCATACACCCATCGAAATCCGTATCCAAACTCAAAACAAACGCGCCGTTCGCAATAGGCTGAACCAGCTGCGCCATGGAAATCTTATTCGCAGGAAGAAACACAATACTCGGAATCCCCGCACTCGCGCAATACGCAGACAAAGCAGCAGAAGTATCCCCAGTACTCGCACACCCAACTCCGTAAACAGGCTTCCCCATTTTACGCAACCTGTTAACCTGACTAACCAACACAGTCATACCCAAATCCTTAAAACTCCCGGTATGACTAATGCCACAATGCTTAACCCATAAATCATTCATACTCAGAAACTGTTTGCCAAAACGCTCAGCCCAAAACATATTACTATTCCCTTCAAAAGCACTCACAATATCATCAGAATCAATCTCGGGCAAAACCCATTCCTTTTTAGACCAAACACCCGACCCATAAGGCCAAGTAGTCTTGCCTATCCTTGAATCAAACAAGTTTTTCCAATAAGCCCCATCGAATTCCTTCAACGCTTCGATGTCGTGCTGCACATCTAGCAGCCCCCCTGATCTTGACCTGTAGACAACTTCGTCTAGGGAGTAAGACTCTTCGCCATTTGGGTCGGAGTTGAATGGGACGTATTTGGCGCTGAAGGTGTTTTTGGAAGTGTCGTGGCGGCGGTGGGCTTCTTGGCGGATGGATTCGTCGGCGGGGCGGCGGTGTTTGGATATGGGAGGTGGAGTGTTTGGTTGGGATGAGATTGTGCATTTGATGCTTGATCTGGGTTTGAAAGTATGGTGGGTGTTTGGATTTGAGTTTTGGAGGAAAGGTGATGAACGAAGGAGATGAGTGGCGGCCATTATTGGAGATGAAATGAAATGAAATGTGTTTGTGCGGCGAGTGGTGGGTTACTGTTTAGGGTGTGTTTTTTATATCGGTGGTAGGTGGGCGGGCTTGTGTAGTTGTGTTGAGTAAAGATGAGAAGTCAATAATCGGTTCTATCAAAAACTATTGGGATATTTGGGGTAGAATATAAAAGTTTATCTTATGCACGACTTGGGTACTTTTGGGTTTAAACATGTTTGTCACATAAGTTTTTCTTCTTCAAAACTACACTTCAATCACAATTTGCTAATGATAACCATAATGATGACCATTATTATTTTTTTTTAATTAAAATTTCATTCATAAATTATTTAGCCAACTAGTAACACAAAAATTCCGAATAACTAACAAAATTATACTAACTAACTCCTAATTATAACAAAATTTCCGGCTACAATAGCAATGTGGACAAAAGGAATCCAATAGTTTTATTAAAGCCCAAATTAATAGTTTCTTTTGTTGAGCCCAAACAAACTACCCTAATTATAAGGTATATAGACTAGTTACCCTAATTTTGTGTGGAGTCACTCTATCAGTTTACCCTCACAAAGATACGCAACCACAAAAAAATCCTATCACTTTCAGCCATCAAAAAAATTCCTATCACAATGTCTATACGACATCAAGATCCTTTAAGGTCTCGGGTAGGTATTTTTCTTGTTGTTTTCGTTTAAACCGAACAAAAGCAAGTATGAAACGATTGGTTTTGTTCTTTCTTTGTAAAGGTTCGAATAATAAAAGGAAGTTTTGTTTCGAGAAAGATCTATGACGAGTTTTACATTTGTTTTGTTAAGATCTTATAAGGTCTTTAATTCTATAACGAAACACGAAAAAACTGAGATATTGTTTATTTTTATTTTGTATTTTGAAACTTGTTTATGTTTAGAAGCAATCTTTATGTGTATTAAAAGCATGCAACGGTCAAAAAAATATGGGGAGTTGTGCTTTTTTAATCGGTTGGCTGACAAACCAAAAAATGCAAATGTTGGGTGAGATTCAATCATGCTCGGTTGAGCTAGGGGGCGACGCGGTCGACTAGTCGGTTGGGGGATCAACCAACCGAGCACCACCCTTCCATTAGCATTGGCCTATGTAGGTTAAAGAGACAAAACTTTGCTAGTTAATATGCTATAATGTGTTATGGTACTTTGTGTCAAGTTTACTAGTTTAGTATTATGTTTTCGTGCATAGCTAGAAGATCGTATAGTGGCAGATTTGGGTTATAAACGAAAAGTAATAAAAATTTAAGAATTTTAGAATTAAACACGATATAAACTGAACGAAAAATAATATTGGTTATGAGTTATAAACGAAAATAATAATAAAAGTTTATGGTTTTCACATATAGTTTTCTTAATTTTTCACTTTTAAAAATATGGGTTTTTCTTTTATATAAAATATACAAGTATAGATATAGATAATTAATGTTCTTAAAATTCGATTGTGCATGCATTTTCAAAGTTATAGATTGCATATGTGATTTGTCCAAACAACATAGATGATTTTTGCAACTTACTCTTTTTCTAAAAATCAACATGGTACTTCCGAAATTTTGTTTCATCAAACAGATTTTCATAGGTTTTCCAATAACGAAGTTTGACAAGTGTCTATAGTTGGTGTAAGTGTGGAAGGTATGATGTGAAGTTTTTTCATTTCACGTCGTAAAAAATAACAATTATGTTACTGTTTCATCAATTTTTTCTCAACCTTTGCAAAACATTAGTATTTCTTTTTCTCTCTAAGTTTTTCTATCTTTTTATCATTTAAAAGTACTATAAATGCACAAATCTACTCACAAGACCAGATAAATTGTACTCTTTGTCTCCTTAACACCTCACTCTCATTTTCCTGTTAATACAAATAAGCCGTAAAAACGTTTATTTATATTTTACGATCTTCTAATATTTTGTCGATAACAAACGTAAAATCATTTTAACGAAACACATAAAATACGTAAACTGTTTGAGCCAATAGTTTTCTGACACACTTACGCTTTCACATAAAATACTAAAACAAGTATAAGTGATTTTATGATTTAGTAATACATATGTACAACAACTAGTGTTTACATATTTGAGTAAATATATACTTAACTAGTATATACTAAAATGGGGAAAAACTAACAAATGGTATTGACCCATAACCCATGGTATTATCCAAACCACTTGACTAGGTACATTGAACTCATGAGATACATTGTCACTACAAGAAAAACGGGTATTTGGGAGGGTGGAAAATCGTGCCAAATACTCAAAAAGCCTTGCCAAATGCTTTTTGGCACGGCTTTGGCACGGTTTTGGCTTCGTCCTAAATATGAGGGTGCCAAATACATTAGGGTCGGGTTGAAACCGTGCTAAATAGTATTTGGCACAGTCTATGGGACGGTTTAACTTTAGGGTGCCATGAATGAGGTATTTGGCACGGGTGACAATTTTCTGTTCCAAAATGGGCATTTGTCACACTTTTATATCTCGTCCCAAATGCGTATTTGGTACCAATTCATCTCTCGTGCCGAATGCCTATTTGGTACAGTTTTTATTTACTGTGCCAAAATTAACTATGACGGTTTTATCTACCGTGACAAACGTATTTGGCACGGTTTTAATTTTTTATGCCAAACATATTTGGCACGTTTTTATCCGCCTTGCCAAAAAATATTTGGCACGCTTTTGAATTCGTTATAAAAATCATTTAGCACGGTTTGCGTAACCACTGCTAAAGTGTAGCAACACCATTTTATGTTACAAATAGATTTTATTACACCATCATATCAACCAAGCATATCATATATGCGCAAAAATAATTCAATGGAAGCCAAAAATAAATTGAACTCAATTTTTATTAATCATCCATAACATCAAGTCAACATGGTCACTTGAATACCATAAAGTAAAAACCAATATCTCTTTTAAAGCGTAATGCCTATAAACTTTTAGGAGAACTTCAACTTCATTCATTGTCTGTAACTCCCGATATCTCTTGAGCGCAAATCTGCACATAAAACTATGATGTGAAAATAGATAAGCTTTGTCAACACATACACAATTTTAAACAAGAGAACACGGTGATTAGTGTTGATCCTGTTTTGTTCCTTTAGCCATACCCAACACTTTCATAAATATTAATTGCAAGCAGAGTGATGATCCAAGATTTCAACTTCGACTTAATAACTTGATTCAATTCCTTGCTGCAAGATTGATAACATTAATAAGAAAATGTTGCAAGAAAAATCACCTTTAAGGAAAACAAACATATTAATGGAGAGGAGACATAAGTTACGAGATCTCACTAATTCTTTCGCACACATTGCAAGATTCGATTCGATTCATTCGAGTTGTTAAACCAGCGTTGCGGCGGCCTTTTTGACTTTGTTTTTTTAATAGTTTGCATGTTCGAGTTTATTCTAATCAGTATTCTACTAAATGTCAAAGTCAGAAGGCCATCCAAATTGGATTATATAGCAACCATACAACAACAGATTGAAAATTAAACAAAAATGAGTTAAAATATCAGTGATAATGTCTTTTTCCAAAGTGATCCAAACCTGATCCTAAACAAAGATACACCCATCTTGAGGAGACATGAAACTCTCTCTAGTAAAGTAGCTATACTTATATACTAACAGAGTAACAGATATGCTACACCATATAAACATATACTTATATACTAACAATAAACAACTAAATGCTCACAAATGACAGATACATTTGGCCTCCGTTTCGGTACCAACTTCAATATACAGTTTGCATCTAAAGTAAACACATGCTTACTTATTAACCAAAAAAATACACACATGATCTATGGCTACGATCAGAATTAGATAACAATCAAATTTTTCTAAGGTATTTATCTGCATAACTTGTGTGTTGGTTCTGGATTATAAGAATGGGTATATAAGAAATTATGAACGTCTATCTTAAACATATGTGTTTAAGTAATTACCTCTTTCAATTCATACTCATTAAATTCTTCTTTAGACTATTGCCGAAATTTTCTCTCAGACATCCTCTTCCATCTCCTTTTCTGGTTCTTCATCATCTTCGAGAATATATTGGTCATTCAAACCTAACCGCAAGTTATGTACACTTCTTCCTATTTCTTTCTCAATGATATTTGAGGATCAAGAGAATTTTTTTTCATAGAAGTGATATTTGCAGCAACCAAAGACATCATGTTAGTTTAGTTGCATGGTCTAATCCAAACACTCATTTGTGATAATCTTATGCAAACATACCTTATTCTTAATTTCTATAATAGCCTAATCCAAACATACCTTACCTGATTTTCGTAGTAGCCTGATCCTAACGTATCTCAAGTCCACATCAAAAATTAATTTAAGAACTGTTTAATAGAACCAATATACATGTTCATAATTCCAAAAGAGTTGGCTTACGAAGATCTACCGATGTGAAAGTGTAGCTTGTGATTTCATGGAAATTGAGAAAAAGTGGCTTACTTTTTTCTGCAATTAGTTATATGGTAACAGCACCCTTAATCATCTAAATGCCATTTTATAGCTAACCTATCTAGTTTAACGTATGGAGATCAAAAGAAACCTAAATCGAGTAAAAGGGTTAATATGTCACCTATAGACTATATCAAGCATGGACGTAGAAAGAGACTGAGTGGAATAAAAAATACCATTGCCAAACTTGTAGAGTCTTTACATCCTCTGGCGTGCTATTGAAATATTTCTTTGCTTTTCGTAGTCCCTTAACTTTAGATACTAAATCCAGATGAACGGCTACTCTTGCTGGTTGTAGATTGGGTTATCTGTTAGACATCCATTCTTAAATCTGCCATCAGAAGAGAAGGGTAACAATAGTCAGGAGATATATATGTATTAATGACGTTAAATACTACAAAGAGTACTCTTTGTAGTATTTTTACCAATAACCATTAGACATTATGGTGCAAGTAACTCAATAAGTCACTGGTTAACGTCTCAATTCTCAACTAAGACACAATAATTCAACAAATGTGTGAATGTTTTTTATCCATTTGAACATAAAGACATCTATTATTTAATTTGCTACTGTGATCTTATGTGCTATAAGCCTATATACAAAAATTCATATAGAATGTGTACTGCTAAATAGAAAAATAGTTCATGTTTATTGCTAAAGTGCTTTTGCCTATATCCAAATAGCTAAATAGCATGTTTCGTGTCTTATCGGGTTGACCCGATAACCCGATAAGAAAATAATTCAACCCTAACCCGAACCGATAACAATATCGGGTTATTAGGTTCGGGTCAAACAAACCCAACTAGTTTTATCAACCCAATTAACCCGACCCTATAAGATCTTATCGGGTTCGGTCCGGTCCACCTGACCCTACTGACACCCCTACTCCATACTAAGTCGAACCTTTTACACAAACGCATATACTCTATAAGCTCATAGCAATATTAATGCAAGGCACAAAATATAAATAACCATTTACACGAACACCCTAATCCTAATCCAAATATTAGAACATAATCAACACATAAAAATTGGCACAAACATATCAGCATAGCTTAAGCTCATTTAACTAACAGAAGATATATTTGATACAAAAGAAATAAGCTAACCTCACGAAAACATAAATAAAAGTTCAAGCATTTCAACAAACACCTTGTGTACACAAACATAAACATGCTCAAATCATAAACTATAAAAGCTATTAAGATCCAAATCGCACAAAATAAATAGTAAGCAAATAATACAAATAGTTCCAAAAAAGAAACAAGAAAAAAAGTGTAAACAATTGAAAGCATACATGTTGTAGTTAGGGTTATAGTCACTGTTACTAAGAAGGTAGATATGAGATGCGCAACAGATAGCGATGGTTTGGTGGAGCGGCGGCAGTTGAGATGCACAAGATGTGATTTTGAAAAATCAGATAACTAAAGGATGTGTGGATGAGGATTAGATGATGCGGAGGGAGATGTTTGATTTTGATTTTGGTGAAAACTTTGAGCGGGACAAATGAAATTTTCTAAGGATAAATAATGATATGTATCTATTTAACAGGGTACTCGAGTGTTGCGGTAGCGGGTAACATAAAATAATATTTTTGTTCTGGTAAATTATGTATTTTAATTTATTATTTATTTTTGATAATAAATTTACGGATATCAATAATTATATGTGACGTATTTCAACTATTTAACTAATGACAGTTTTTTCATTATACGATTGTGATAATAAATATTTTATTGAGCAATATTTTTTCGTCGTTCAAAATATCTATTTGGATTATATAAAGGTAAGTTTTATAGATACGGGTGTTAAAAAAATCTATGAAACCGAATCATATATTTTGTATCAAGTATTATATAACACAAACAAAAATACTTAAGGTTAAAGTTATAAAAGAAAGACAGAAAAAGTCAAACAAGAACTATAATTTTAAAACAGAGAGAGTACTACTCAAAATTAAGAGAGAGAGGGGGAGAGAGAGAGAGTGTCATCCCTCGTTTATATATAGTATAGATAAATTAGTAAAACTATGAAAAATTTAAAACATTTAAATGTTAAGTCACATAATTAATTTTTTCAAATTATTTATGATTTACTAGTTTTGGATTTTGTTTACACAATAATTAGACATGAGTTAAGTATAATGAAAATAAGTGAAACGCACTTAAACCGGATTTTTTTACACTGTTGGCCAAAACTGGTAGTTGGACCTCAAATTTGTGGCCAAATTGAATTTTAGAGGCGGCTAAAAGAGCCTGGTCTACACTTATAGATTTTTCATAAAACACATTTCTGCTTATCCAAAATACATGAAATTATGAAAACTTGAATCATTTACATTATAAACACATTTGTAAACTGTTTACATTAATAAAATCAACAAAGGACTAAGTTCATATATAAAAGAGTCTTATTCCAAACAAAAAACTTATATACTTGCAAAATACATGACATACTCTATGAAAACTTGTTATACAAAATGACTCTTTCTTTTAGGCATTCCAAATTGATAACATGAGATGGTCATGAGAAGCTCGTCATGTAACCTGTGGGCTACACCATTTTAACCCTCTATGCCCCATATCAACATTTAGCTTGGTCTCATCTTGCACTTACATAAAACCATGAACTAACAACGGTAAAGCACAAATCTTAGTGAGATATCCTACATCACTAGTCTCGTCGAGAAAAATGAAAATCTCGTCGGTACTCCGTTGGTAATTGTGACAGATATCCCACATCACTAATTCGTCGGTCATCTATCATTAATTAACGACAGATTATTGATGGCGTGCCAATGGATTACCAATGGATCTTCGTCTGTCACTAATCTGTCGTTTTCTTTTGGTGCAATACCGACAAAATTCTTTATATGTCGCTTGTCTGTTAGAAATCGGTCTGTATTCACAGACGAATTACTGAAGGAATTTCTTGTGTCGGCAATCCGTCGTAAATGTGTCGATATTCCGTCGAAAACATTCTCCATCGGTAATTGCTTGCCGGTAATTGCGGATGGATTTGTTTCCATCATTGTTGCCCCTTTTTCTAGTAGTGTTAATTTGATGTCCAAGATAATAAAAGTAGATTATAGACAACATGTGCGGGAAAAGTGTAAATTAGGTCAATTTTTTTTAAAGATGTTCCAAATACATAAGACTTAAAAACAATTTATTAAAATCACCCCAAATACAGCTGTATTTTTCAAAACCTATAAAAATCATTCCAAATACGTTAGTATTTGGCACCATCATTAAATAATGTTCCAAATACATATAGCCATTTGGGACCATTCGTACCAACCGTTCCTGATATATCAGTATTTGGCACCAACAGTAGATAGCGTTCCAAATACATATACAAATTTGGCACCGATGGTACAAACCGTTCCAAATACATAAATATTTGGCACTGGTAACTCAAACCGTTCTAAATACACATGTATTTGGCACCATTATTTGGAAACGTTCCAAATGCATACGTATTTGGAACAGTTTCTTAATGGTCGTCTCAAATACCTACTTTTTTGTCACGGTGACCCCACAAGTGCCAAATACGTGTATTTGGCACGATTTTTTGACCGTCCCAAAATGTTTTGTCCCAAAAACCCCCTTTTCTTGTAGTGTGTATCTAAATAAGAAACCCATGGATCAACCCATAACCCATGACCCATGACCCATGACCTATAGCCAAAATACCCATGGGTAAAGAGGAGCGTCCCACGGATCCTTATGATTACACTAAACGGAAGCTTTTCTCCTCTATAAATAGTAAGTCATTTCTTCCTTTTGGCTTGTAACTTTCACACATACTTTCCCCAAGTATTGTAACTCTCTAACCACTGATCCTAAGGGATCTTTCTATGTAGTTTGTTGATGAGTGTCTAAATACTCATCATTTTTATACTGTCTAGACTACAAAATCATCTGAAAACACTCAAAAATGCTTTAAAATGATGAAAATATCACAAATCAGTGTTTTATGTGTTTTAAATGCAAAAAGATCAAAATCAGATGAAAAATGTATCAAGTTTGCAAAATTGGCAGTTTTAGTCCCCCAAGTTTTAAAAGTTGTCAAAACTAGTCCCTGGAATTCAAAAATGTGGAATTTTATCATTCAAGGTCCCTGAAATATTCTAAGTTGTTTAAAATGATCCTTGAATGATTCTTTGGTCAATTGGCAAGAAAGGTCCCTAAACTTTGGAAAATTGCAAATTTAGTCCTTGGACCTTTGAAAATGGATTTTATGCAAAAAGGATCCTTGTTCTATCAAAGTTTGTCAAAATTGGTCCTTGTAATAAGTTTGGAATAGTGGCATTTTCAGTCCTTGAGGTTTGGATAATTTACATGTTTGGTCCTTGTGCTTATACTAAACCAAACGGATCCTTATATTATACCAAATCCAATCCTTACCCAACCTAGGCCCAAATCCAATCCTAACCAGCTGGCCCAAAACCTTGACCCGGCCCCTTTGTTATTATATACCCGGTCAAACGAAAGTCAAATCCACCCACGCGCGCCCAAAAACCAGAGCTACTGTAGCTCTACCTCACAACCTCTGAAACACCAAAACCAGAGCAGTTTTCCAGGACTTTTTCACCCCCCTCTCCATACTTTGTCCCCTCCACCTCCTCTAAACACCAAAAATCCTTTATTGATTGGAACCCACTCTCTTTAAAGCTCAAACCTGCTAAATAGAAAAATGGCGCCAAAAAACACAAGTGTATGGTTCTGATGAATTAGAGTGATCCAAGGGCTCAGAGATGGTGGGAAACAATCAGAGGTCAACAAAGGTTCACAAAATGATATAAAAGGAAGAAGAAAGAGAGGAGAAGACACTTTGGCCTTAAGCCATAGTCACGTAGTTGTAGTTTTCCTGCTTTTCTTAGTTAAAATATCTTTTAATCTTTCAAATGTTGTATTTTGTCTTAAAGTAGTGTAATGAACCTTTAATTTTCAGTTTAATTTCAGTTTCATTTCAGTTTCAAGTTTTGCTTAATTTCCTTTAATTTTCAAGTTATTTCAATTCCATGCTTTGTAGTTGTTTGATGGATTCTATAAGCCATATAAGCTCCTGACAAGAGCTCATTAAGCTTTTAGATGCATTAAAGCATTCTGATCTTTTAAATTAGAAAATACTAAAAAATAGAGAAAATCCTTGAAAAATCAAAAATAGTGGGTTAATAAAGAAGATGATGAAGCAGGGGTGAATTTGGAGTGCTAAGGGTATTAGGAGCTTATTGGGAAGCTAATAGGTGTAACCTTGTCCTTGGTTCCATGTTTCTCAGCTTGATGCATCTGGTAAGCTCATTTTCTCAATTTTTGCATATTACTGTTTCAGTCCTTTTTATGCTTTAATTCTCATATCTCTGTGTTTCTTTATTGTTTGTTAGTCATACTATAGTTTTAAGTTAGGTTGTTATGTTTTGAATTGGTTTGTGGTTTGATATTGCATTTAGACTGTTAATATGTCAATTTTGAAAATCCTAGACCTAGACTTGTTTGACATCTGGTTTAGGCTGAAAAAGATCCACTTTGACACTTTGGTACCTCTGGATTTGATGGAATTGGATTAGGCAGTCTTGAGCTTTGAAAACTTCAAATCAGTCCATATTAAGGGATGTTTGGATTTGATAATGAAACTGTGATAATGGTAGTTAATGGTGTTGTTATTGTTTGAATTGCACTATATGGAACCTATTTGAATCAGTGAAATCTTAACCAAAGGGTTTGGCATGGTAGAAAGTCAAAGTGACACTTGATGATCTATACATGAGAACTTTGAGGTTGTTGGATCCTATAATCTTGCTTATCTGTTTAAATGTTGTGTATCTTTGTTTATTTCATGTTTTTATTGCTTAATATATCATACATAATCAGTAGATTAAGTTCTAAATTCACTTTAGTCAACTTTTAGTTTTTAGTTAAAAAGTCAAATTTTCATATAGTCATTTTTGAATTAAAAATATAATTTTGTGTAGGATTCAGTATTAAGTTTTAGCTTTAATCCTTTTGGGATGTTAAAGTTTAGTTGGTTAACTTAATTAGTAAAATGTTAGTTCTCTTTTTATCAGCTTTTTAAGTGCTTTTTAATCAGCTTATTTAGAGTACCTGTTCTGAAAACATGCCCTGTGCACAGTTTTAGGTGTCAAGTTCACAAGCTTGCAAAAGCTTGTGGATTTGACCCTAGCTTGTGAACTTGGTTTCTTTGTGTTACCTTTATGGTCTATTTGTTATGTGTCTGCTTATGTTTCCCTTATTAGCTTATTTACATAGCTTAATCACTCTCCTTATTTTGTCCCATTTCACTCCTTCCACTGAAGCAAACAGTGGAAGTTGAGTTGTTTCCCCTAGTTCATGAAAAGTTCCCCACTTAGCTTGAGCTTGTGATTTTTGGCTTCTTGTGAGGGTATCCAGTCATACTCAATGTCTCAGTGTTGGTTGAGCTCTCATGAGCTTATTAGATAAGTTGTGTGAGATTGTTGTTTGCCCACTCACAACATACCCTGAGCAATTCAGTGGTATTACACCATTTCCACAAGCTCACACCAAGCTCATTAGTGATCACAAGCCTGTGTGGCTTGGCTTTTTAGGAAGCCTAGCAACCCAGCTTTATGGTTTTGCACTTTTATCTCACCTTGTAGCTTATTTACACAGGCTGCAAGTAGCTTTAACTTATCACCACTTCACTGAGCATACTAAATGTTCAGTGTAATCACTATATTTCATAAGCTCTCAAAAAGCTTTTTTGTTGGACTTAGCTTGTAAAATTAGTTTCTTTTAGAAGCTAACCAACCAGTTAAGAGGTTCCAATGTTTTAATTCCATATTGTAGCTTAATAGCTAGGCCTGCAAAGAGTTTTTTGTTTGTCCCATTTTTCTAAGTATCCTGGGTAGCCATCTTACTCAGTCAAATGGAAGGATTTTCATAAGCTTCTCACAAGCTCATCTGTGAGCCTCACAGAGTGAACTTGGGCTTTTTGGAAAGCTCACCAAGCCATCTTGCAACTCCAACTTTCATTTTGCCATTTTGAGCTTAACCTTGATGTCGGCTTAAATGGCCATTCAAAAAGTTGAGGCCATGGTTGGGACTGTTTGGGCGAGTGCATCGGGAATTGCTTATTTGCTTATTTTGAGCTTATAAGTTAATTCCAGTGCACAAGCTTGTTCATATATGTATATTATACTTGTACAAATACATTTTTACTTTTACTTTTTAAGTATGGAGCTTATTACAGGTTCTTTGAAGCCTCCATTCCATCCAAGTTAAGCCTTTGGCTTGACTGTCTAAACCATAAGCTCATGCTTATAAGCACTTCTCAGTGCTTATTGTTGTATATTCTCACCTATTATACCTGTACATATATACTTTTACCTTTTGTTTCCTTTGTATAGCTTTTTCAAGCTTATTTTTAGCTTGAGTTCCAACAGTCAAGCCAAAAGCTTAACTGTTGGACTCATAAGCTCATGTATAGCTTATTTATAGGTTTTATAAGTTCATTTCCTTCTAACTTGTATAATATCTGTATATATACTAGTCCTTAAAACAGAAATTCCAAACCCAAGCTTTAACCACAAGTAGTAGCTTCTGTTTAGGAGCTTTAGGCTTATATGCCAACTGTTAAGGAAATAAGCTCCCACAGAGCTTATTTCCAAGTTTTGAAAAAGTTGATTTTGTTAAAGTTTCTTATATATAGCTTATAAGTAGTTTTGCAAAAAGAAAAATAAAAAATAAAATAAAGTGCAAAAAGGTTGTGCGTTGGATTCGAACCTAGGTTCCCTTGGTGACAAGTTCACCGCATAACCCACCTGGGCTAGCTCACTTCTCAGTTTTCCTTTGCACATTTTAGTTCTTATAGTAGTAACATTTTTTGAGTTTCAGATTTTTATTTATCCATTTATTTTTATTAAATAATAATAGTTTTTAGTAATTAATAATAGTAAATAATTAATAATAAATAGAATAATTATGTAAAAAAATACATTTTCAGTTTCATAAATTATTTTATGATATTTTAGATTTTTCAGATTCTTTATTTCATTTATTTAAGTTAATTCTAGATTTTCTTGTTATTTAATTCTTTATTAAATACATTTAATTCATTTTTAATTTATATTAATTAATTTAATAGTGTAAAAATTTATTTTTATTTTCTAATAATTTTCTTATCTTTTTAGGATTTTAAAATAAAATTTTCACATTTGTGGGAGTTGTATTGGACTGAATTCACGTTTTATTTTTGTACGTTTACGTTTATTTAAACTTAAACGTACGTTTGTATATCTTTTACGTTTTTAGGTTTCTGATTGTACGTTTTTAACGACATAGCTGTGACAGAGCTATTACTATTCACATTCCTAGTGTTAGTCAATCAGATTCCTGTTTTTGTACATTCTATATCATTTCAGCAATCACACAGTCGTTGTATTCAGGATATCACGCCTCACCAGGACATAAACGATCCAAGGATATTTTAATCCTTGGTAAACTTGCATTTCTCTCCCGGGCTGTCGCCCTTTTATCATCTGTTACGGTTGACCGTTCACAAGCGGTTGATTAGTGTGACGGAGAAATAAAAGAAGGTAGTTCGGGAGGAATCATTTGTCTTTTGTTTTTGTGTGATTCTCTAGGTTCCTCTTAAAGGCGAGATCACCACTTCTTGAAGTCGAGCAAGCTCAAGTCCATGAGTTGCCATGCTTCGTCATCATCAAGACAACTGAGGTTCTCTTGTTGATAGTTCTTTCTTCCTCCGTAGATGTGTTGTGTTGAAGGCATTAGTGAAGGATGCCGAACGAAAGCATTAGTGAAAGGTGCTTCACGTCCGTGTCAAAAGCATTAGTGAAGAATGCTAAAGGTGTCAAGACGAAGGCATTAGTGAAAGGTGTCAAGCGTTGTGTCAAAGGCATTAGATAAAGGATGCCTAGGAATCAAATCAAGTGGCATTAGGGAAGAATGCCTAGGTCGTATAATCGATGAGGTGCATCGTTATACATATAGTATTAGCTTATTTTCAAGGATGGTGATATCCTTGATGATGTTGTAATAAGGAGTGGATCTCCTTTGGGATTAGGTGTTGTGTAATGTTGGGTAGTAGTTCCTCCATTTAAATGGAACTAGGTACTTAGCCTAGTACCTAATAAAGGGTAGGAGATGTTGTGATAGGATTAGTTCTCCTTGGAGTGAAAGAACTTGGTGGTTAGCCTAGCACCGGATAAAGGGTAGGCGACGTTGTGTTAGGTGTGGTTCACCTTGGTGTGAAAGAACTTGGTATTTAACTTTGTACCGGAAAAAGGTGTAAGCGATGTTGTGAAGGCTTCTCCGCCATAAGGAGTTGGTGTAGTGATTACGAACTCTCGAGTAGGTGACTCAGGGAGTGGAGTAGGGCAAGGAATGTGTCCTTGTAGCCGAACCACTATAAATACTCGTGTTGTGGTTATGTGCTTCTTACTCTTTATCTCTCATTATACTTTTATATATCTATCTATCAAAGTCCAACATACACATCTAAATAGATTGACATAAGTTGATCTAAATATTTTAAAAGGAAGTTTTAAATTGGTAAAATTATTCAAACCCCCCCCCCTTCTAGTTTGCCATAATTGGTATCAGAGCTTCGTTACCAAGTTTCTTAGAGTATGTTGTACTATAAAAACTTGATACGATCCGTGTATGTTTGAAAACTACAAAGAAGGAAATATTTCAAAACATTTTTTTTTCTCTTTATTGATAGATCATTCTAACATATTTGTTTCAAGAAATCTTCATGTTAGGATCTCCTCAAAATCTTCATTTCTATTCAAAGAATAAATGAAGTCAACCTTCGAGAAAGGATCTAAAAGTAATCACAATCTACTTACTCTAAGTACAAAGGATTACTTTAAGAACTCATGAAGCATTTTTGGTATTGTGTCTTCTCAAGCCAAGCCAAGAAGCATAAAGGTATGTTTACTTTCTTATTAGCTAATTTATATGATTATGTTGATATCATAGTTCTTGATTGTTTAATAAATTGCTAGTTTCTTAAAAGTCTCTCTTTCGTCACTTTCCCGACTTACTCATCATCGGGAATAGTATTCCTCTTGATTTCGTCAAACTAAAGCCGTCATCACCAATGGAACCTCGATAATTAACTTATCAAATCCCGTCGAACAAAACATTTTTTTTACCTTTAAACTATTTTTGTTCCGTAAGCTAATTTATAGCCTACTACAAAAATAAAGCCAAACAAACCTTTTCCTGTCCACAGGAGCCGGATCCCTCTAGTTGTACTAGCCGGATCCCAAATACAAGGGATCCGGGGGAACCGTAGAACAGAACACAGCTATACGCATTTGAAAAACATCACAGACCAGTTTCCCTCTCCCCACATAACACAAAAACGACTCAAGAACTGATTTCATCCTCATAGGACTCCATACCCTCAAGTATTTCTCTCTTGAACACCATTGTAAGTAATTACACTAACTTGCTCTAATCTCCATCATCCTCATCCTAGGGTTTATGGTTGCACAATTTCTAATCAATTAATTCAATTAGGGTTTTCAAAATTAATCATTAAAAGGGGTTTTTAACACAATTAGGATTACATTGTGTTCACAACATTATTAATACAAATCAAAATCATAAACCCATCTCAACTAATTTTACCTAATTAGAATATTTTTGTTTCTAGGACCAACCATGCCTAAAGCCACTCAACAAGACCACCATGATACCGTCCATTACCTCACCCATTACTATCGGGAAGAAGGGCTATCAAAAACCGATCGCAAAGTCTTCAAAAAAATTGAAAAATGACTTATTCACGAAGGGCGTGTAGTCAAGGAATGTTTCATTGAAGATACCGACACTCGCCAAGATTTCTCGGCAATCAACTTTGATTGTCTTCTTGACATTGATGAACAAATTTGCCCGGTTTTCATCTTTGAATTCTATAAAAGCATTAGGATCATTCGAAACGCCGATGATAGCATTTCAATCGCCTTCATCATCAATAAACGAAACTTCATTCTACCTCTCAACACATTTGCTCAAATTCTTCGCATTCCTTGTGAAGGAATTTGTATGTATTCTCAAGATTGGGCAATTAACGCTCAAAACCTTGCACTTGGTTCTAAACCTATCTACAATACTCCTCTTGATGATCCCGAAACCATTCGAGATACTATTTTCAAATTTAGGACCGACCAATCCCGTTACAACCGAAACAAAAAGCTCATTCACCGTGATCCTTTTCAAATGGAACTTTTCGAAATGCATCCCATGTTTAGAAAATGAGAAGAAATCCTTAGGGAAAACGTCATTAGCCTAGTTGGTAACAAGTATCATCCAAATGCATGTCTTGTGCAAATGATCTATTGTCTTATCCACCAAAAGCCATTTAATCTCGCCTATTACATGGTGAGGAGAATGGCCGGGGTATTCAAAGCTTCCAACATGGTACTTCCATATGGTATGCTCCTAACACGACTTTGTAAGTATTTTAGTGCATTGCAACCATCTCCTATCAACGATGATCATTTCTTTTCCGATCACGTAATGGTACCTCTTACCAAACAACCTTCTAAACGGTTTATGGTCAATGGAAACAAACTTAAAGCTCTCTCTGACTCCTCGGAAGGAGAAGAAGAAGAAGATGGAGAAGAAGAAGATGTCGACCCCATAGCTAACATTGAATTGGAACCCTTTGATTACTATGAACAACTTCCAACCATTCCAAACGAGACCGCGAAATTCAAACAATTAAGGGGTATGATTCAAAATCTAGCTTATCACCTCACAAAGTCAGGAAAGAGGAAAAGAAATAATTGACGAAAGAGACGATATGATTATGTTTGTTTCTTAAAAACTTGCTTTGTGTATGGATGATTATGTTTTAGCACTCTTGTTTGCGTTAACTTGGATATTGCTATTTCTACCATTTTCTATGAGATGTTTTATGTGATGACATGCTTATATTTATGTTTAGTTTAATGATTGATTAGTGTGCAAAATCTGCACATGATTCTGTGATAGTTCTGATATGCAGATGCCGGATCCCTAGGATTAGCCTAGACGGATCCCTCCCTTGAGGGAACCGTGGGATCCGTGACAACAGATCAGCAATACAACATCCCATACATCAATATAGTTTACTAGATAACCTCACACTAGCTAAACATAAGATCTTAGAACCCAACTAAGTCTCCTTCAAGAATGAGAAAGCCTTGAACTCACTCATAGCTTACATAAGAACTGATTCAAAATACCTTTTGATTTATCAAATCATCAAAACTCACCATATTTCCGCTTCAATACTCACAAATTGTTTTTCATTTTTCAAAACACTTAGGTGGACATATTGAACAATTTTAGGAAATTGTTTCTAGTCATCTTTATCTCAAAATGGGTCAAAAATTAGCTTTTCAATTCTCTTGATTTTTGAGGATTTTTCAAACTCCATCTCAAGCTAAAATCTGATCTCTAGGATCATTTATTATGACTTGACACCACCAAAACTCTTAGTGTTATCCTTGAACATTCATTGGTAGTCATTTAGTCCCATTTTCCTTCCATAAAAAGCAATCATTTGCTATATCATTCATTACTCTTGATCATTCAAGAACACCCTCATTTTAGATAATTAGGAGGACTGAAACACTCAAGATGGTATATGTTTTAGCTCTTAGAAACTTCAGTTCTAACCTTTCATAGCTGCTGAGAGCCGGATCCCTAGGATTAGCCTAGCCGGATCCCTCAAAGGAGGGAACCGTGGGATCCGGGTGACAGATTATGTCAACTCTAGCCAAAACAATCATTTCAAGCTCATCTTGCTTACTTGAACACTCCACCTCATCTTTATTAAGTTCCTAGATCAGTGAAACTCTGAACTTCAATCTTG
This sequence comes from Chrysanthemum makinoi, assembly GCA_910596185.1. Taxonomy (NCBI): domain Eukaryota; kingdom Viridiplantae; phylum Streptophyta; class Magnoliopsida; order Asterales; family Asteraceae; genus Chrysanthemum; species Chrysanthemum makinoi. The sequence continues at coordinate 221,499,457 of OU343224.1, forward strand.
TGCATGTTAATCATCACATTTCTAAGAATCTTAGTGGCTTAAGTCTTAAATGCACTTGCCAAACTCTTCCCTTTATAATTCATATTGCCAGAACACCTTAGTCATCAAACTCAACACAATTCTCAGCAATTACAAACATCTTCCTTAGTCATTTCATCATGAGAAAAGCTCCTAGTGCTAACTCATCCACCCAAGAACCACCCAAGAAACTTGCTAGGGTCATACACGAAGTTTCCTCAACCGAATCATCTCCGGTTAAGTCCAAAAATGCTAGGATTTCCCCTAGATTGTTCCCACAATAATATCATCACCAAATTCTACTAAACCAAACACACCTTTTTCAACCCAACCAACATCATCGGTGCCCAGAGCCACATCATTTAACGCCTCACAATCATCCCCAAATTCTCACAACTTAGAGGACTTACCCCGTTGGCCATCTCATCTTCCACCACTACCAACAAATTCACTTGAAAAGGTTGTGCAACAAAACCAAAGTGTTGAATCAACACTTGCACCAATATCAAATTCTCCAATTCCCCCCAATAGTCCATTTTGGATTATGAGGAGACATCAAAGTCAACCACCCGACCACATGGAAGTTGACACTTCTTTACCTCCATCCTCAAACATTGTTGAGCCACCACTTAATGAACCTCCACCAATTCCTCCTTTATTTGAGGATCCTCAACCCACTTCACTTGAACCTCCATTTCAAGAAGCTCAAAACCATGACAAGGATTGCTATCATTGTCAACATGTTGAAAGGTTGATACATGAACTACGTGAAGAGCAACGTTTCATGTTTTATCACCTCCTCGAACTTTTCGTAGAGGTCAACAAACCTAAACAACCATGAGCCTAAAGCGGTGTCCTAGTCTTAAGCTCAACTTATAACGTCTAGGAATCCCATTTTATCCTTAAGAATGTGGTTACTTCTTAAGTTTAGGTCACTCGTTAGTATTTGTAGAATATGTATGGCTAGATCATTCTCTTAGTTTTAGAGATTTGTTTGGTTATCTCTTCATTTTATTGAATGATATCTTATGTGCCATATTGCTTTGAGTGTATTATTTATACATATCTCACTCTCATATTTAGCATTGTTTGGAATATCACAAGTGCTGAAAATTTGTCACCAGACAGACGGATCCCTTGAAAAAGCCTAGACGGATCCCTCCAAGGAGGGAACCGCGGGATCCGTGCAACAGAAAGCAAATTCCCTACTAACATTCTTATTTGCAGGAAATTATGCACTATACTCTTGTTTTCTAACCTTTATTTTGTAGATTTTCAAAATACACATGAAGATTTTTGACACCATAAAGCTAGGGGAGCTTTGTGTCAAACCATACATTGAAAATCCATTTGCAACTTAATCCTTATTTGGATTACTCTTCATGACACCCCATTGCCTGATTGCAATCTTCAAGGGGGAGCATTTTCGTCACAAGGGCGAACCATTTGCAAACATAATTGCAATACATTAGTTTACTCATTTTTATGTACTTGGCGCCCTCACAAAGGGATGGACTCGTCAAGGGGGAGTTAAGACGTGAATCATTCCCGTCACTTGCTCTCTTTACATCTTTTATTTTTACATGTTTTTCTTAAAACTTTGTGTTAGTTTCTTTTCGACGCTCTTTTTGTTTCGACAAAAAGGGGGAGAAGAGAGTAAAAAACTCCAATTCAAACTTTTACGAATTAGTTTTTCCTTAAAATAATTGTATGTTTTGTCATCAACAAAAAGGGGGAGATTGTTAATACAAATAAGCCGTAAAAACGTTTATTTATATTTTACGATATTCTAATGTTTTGTCGATAACAAACGTAAAATCAATTTAACGAAACAAATAAAATACGTAAACTATTTGAGCCAATAGTTTTCTAACACACTTACGCTTTCACATAAAACACTAAAACAAGTATAAGTGATTTTATGATTTAGTAATACATATATACAACAACTAGTGTTTACATATTTGGGTAAATATATACTTAACTATTATATACTAAAATGGGTAAAAACTAACAAATGGTATTTACCCATAACCCATGGTATTATCCAAACCACTTGACTAGGTATATTGAACTCATGAGATACATTGTATCTAAATAAGAAACCCATGGATCAACCCATAACCCATGACCCATGACCCATAGCCAAAATACCCATGGGTAAAGAGGAGCGTCCCACGGATCCCTAGGATTACACTAGACGGATCCCTTGTGGGAGGGATCCGTGGGATCCGAGGAACAGTAAGCTTTTCTCCTCTATAAATAGTGAGCCATTTCTTCCTTTTGGCTTGTAACTTTCACACATACTTTCCCCAAGTATTGTAACTCTCTAACCACTGATCCTAAGGGATCTTTCTATGTAGTTTGTCTTTTGTTTTTGTGTGATTCTCTAGGTTCCTCTTAAAGGCGAGATCACCACTTCTTGAAGTCGAGCAAGCTCAAGTCCATGAGTTGCCATGCTTCGTCATCATCAAGACAACTGAGGTTCTCTTGTTGATAGTTCTTTCTTCCTCCGTAGATGTGTTATGTTGAAGGCATTAGTGAAGGATGCCGAAAGAGTCAGGACGAAAGCATTAGTGAAAGGTGCTTCACGTCCGTGTCAAAAGCATTAGTGAAGAATGCTAAAGGTGTCAAGACGAAGGCATTAGTGAAAGGTGCCAAGCGTTGTGTCAAAGGCATTAGTGAAGGATGCCTAGGAATCAAATCAAGTGGCATTATGGAAGAATGCCTAGGTCGTATAATCGATGAGGTACATCGTTATACATATAGTATTAGCTTATTTTCAAGGATGGTGATATCCTTGATGGTGTTGTAATAAGGAGTGGATCTCCTTTGGGATTAGGTGTTGTGTAGTGTTGGGTAGTAGTTCCTCCATTGAAATGGAACAAGGTACTTAGCCTAGTACCTAATAAAGGGTAGGCGATGTTGTGATATGATTAGTTCTCCTTGGAGTGAAAGAACTCGGTGGTTAGCCTAGCACCGGATAAAGGGTAGGCGACGTTGTGTTAGGTGTGGTTCACCTTGGTGTGAAAGAACTCGGTATTAGCTTTGTATCGGAAAAAGGTGTAAGCGATGTTGTGAAGGCTTCTCCGCCATAAGGAGTTGGTGTAGTGATTACGAACTCTCGAGTAGGTGACTCGGGGAGTGGAGGTGTCCTTGTAGCCGAACCACTATAAATACTCGTGTTGTGGTTATGTGCTTCTTACTCTTTATCTCTCATTATACTTTTATATATCTATATATCAAAGTCCAACATACACATCTAAATAGATTGACATAAGTTGATCTAAATATTTTAAAAGGAAGTTTTAAATTGGTAAAACTATTCAACCCCCCTTCTAGTTTTCCACATTCCTTTCAAGACTAAACTCCCACTCGCATGATTTGCCGCCAAGGCGAAGGGAAGGAAAGAAAATTCTCGTAGGTTTGCTTGAGCTATTTCTCGCATCACACTTTGAGGCCTAAGATATGAATGAAAATTATTGCTAGTTTGTTTGAGCTTTTTCCCACATCACACTGTGAGGCCTACATATGAATGAAAATTATTGTTTGTTTGTTTGAGCTCTTTCCCGCATCAAACCATGAGGCCTTAGATATGAATGAGATGTGTTGGTGCATGACATGTAGAGAATGTCGTATCACATTACATTATTACTAGATGTTATGAAAGATGATATACGACACTTTTTTTAGTTAATCTGTTATGTCATAATAAACTTATATACAAAATCTATACAAACTTATAAGTCTCAAAATAAACCAGAAAATTTAAGTGTGTGCTTGTTTCAAAGTGTGGAATGGTAACGAGAAAACCAAAGGGAATATAAGGGTGTGTTTGGTACATGCCTATAGGAATCGTGAAGTCACAATGATAGTCATAGCAAGTGTTTGGTTAATAAGTAAATGAATTAAAAGATTGATTGATACCCATAGGATCATAGAAGGAAGAAGAGGTGCCTTTTGTTGGTCATTTCTGTGAGTCTCACTTTACTTTCACTTATAAATTACAAAATATCCTAATATATCACTTCTTATTTAGATTGATACCCAAACATTATTGTCAAACCAAACAACAAAATTAGAAATTCTTATACCTATTCCATTCCCTTTATATTCATATCAAATCCGATTGGGATTTCGAGAAGCAAACAAACGCACCCTAAAGGAATATAATGATCATTCCTTAGTATTTCTTATCTTATTAATAGTGCTTGGTACATTCTAGCTACTACCGGTTGTTCAGTTTATAAATACAAAAACCGATATTAGTATATGTAAAAGTTGTTATAAGCCTATGAACACACTAGAGTAACACAATCCAATAGTTCGTGCAATGTTCTTTAATCTTGATCACATGAAATGAATTAGGTTACTAGCCGCAACATAACTGAATTTGAATTTTCTATTGGTTAGAGATCAATTTTTAAGAAATTTGATGAACATGTACGATAAAATTGAAATTAAGTCATCGATACATTAAAACTCACACATTTCAGTTATGGTAACTTCATTGCTATAGAAAATGAATGTCATGAAAATAATTTGAAGGGGGAGGACGTGTAATGTGAGTAATTGAAAATTAATTACCTTTAATTTTAGGGAAATGATTTAGACACTCTCACTTTTTATTGGCACATTTCAATGAGTGCATCAGACAGTTGTATTTTAAGTATAATCTGCTTTAACTGCTTGTACATTGGAGTGTCCCGATAAGAATTGAAAGTGTGCAAATTACTTCCCTTAATTTTATGAGCAATGGAGTATGATCTAATACTAAACAATGATTTTTCATTCTCTTTTTCATTACCCATGTCTCATAACCTCTAACCAAACATCCTCTAAACTTATAAAATATAAAGAAAAATTAAATAAGTTTACAAGCCCACAAATAAGCTTAAACAAACACCCCCTTAACCGACACACACATACATCAACGCAACTAGATATAGATGTTAAACATTCCAGTAGGGGTGTTCATCGGTTCGGTTATCGGGTTGTTCGGCTTGTTCGGTTATTTTTTTTTTCTGGTTATAACCGAAAACCAAACAGAACTCAAATTGATCAAACCGAACCGAAAAACCGAAAACCCATAACCGAAAACGAACCGAACAACCCGAATTATATAAATTTAATTATTTATTCATATAAATTTTTAAAAAAAAAAAAAAAAAAAAAGAAAAGAAATTTCAAGCTTAAAAAATGTTATATTTTTAGTATATAAAATGTTTTAATATCTTTTTTTATATAAATATATAAAATATATATATATATATATATATATATATATATATATATATATATATATATTTGACTTCGGTTTTCGGTTTGGATTGCTAAAACCATAACCGAACCGAAAACCGAATATTTAATTCGGTTCGATTCGGTTTTGGCAAATTCGGTTCGGTTACGAGTTCAGTTCGGTTATTTTCTGTTCGGTTCGATTTCGATTTATTCGGTTATTACCCAACCCATAAACACCCCTACATTCCGGTCCTGCTATGAGCAGGATAATCGTGTAGTGTTATATAAACGGGCCACTCGGTGAACTTATTTTGTTATAACAAGGATAATAGCCCGCTGCGTTGCAGCGGGTATTGTATCTTTTTTTTTCTAACTTTATGTTCGTTGCAGCAGGTTTTTCCGGAACTGTGTCAATGTGACAGGGATACGATTTTAGCGCCCATTTTTTATCGATTATTTGGGATAGTCGAGGTTTTGCGTGTTGTATTAAAGTAAAAAAATCAGGTTGGCTTGCATTTTAGGAAGGCATAAATAGTGTTCTCGAGACCAGCCTTGTTTTGGGATCAGGTTAATGCAGGTTACTACATATAATATAGGTACACATCAATAAGCATATAAAGGAATAACACTAACTGAACAGAAATTATATTTCTCCCACATACAAAATTGTTATAATAGCCTATGAAGTATATGGGCATTTATACCTAGCAGCATACAAATTACGCATTCTAAAATATATCTTGTTTTGAGTGACCTTTCCACTTTAACCTTTCTAAATAACAATTTACTTCCTAATAAAATAGCTACACATCAATAAGCATATAAAGGGATAATTTGTTCCTGGTCCATGAGAAATGTTCTTAACTTGCTTAAAATACGATAGTACGTCATTTTTGTGCGCTTTAGTGAAATAATTTCACCTCCAGCCACTTGTCCGACTCGTCGTGCACTTGGAGCTGCACCTCCCGCCACTTCACCAAGTCCTCCTTTTACTTGGACATGGGTTTCAGCGTATCTTTAATATAAACAAAAAAAGTCAAAAGGTCACAAAATAGCACATGATATTAAATGTTAAAAATAAGTTGCAGGAAACAGATGTGGAACATTTATAAAGCCACAGGTTATGATACCAGTGTGTACTTCTATGGTGTCCTCGTGTACGAAGTTCATTCCAGGTCATACAACATCTCCAAGTGAGATATTGGGTTGGACCAAAAGCAATAAAGTTACATTACAGGTCATACTACAATCACACGCCATCATAAAGCATGCCTAACCATACAAACATGGTTGAGTGGGTAGTGCTTTTCATTTCACACCACTTTCAGCAGGCGGTATGTTGGTAATCTTTCAAACATGTAAAGCTAAAATTCATGTTAAAAAGAATGAAATATATATAAGTTAGTTGAAAATACCTGAATAAGGTAGACCTGATGCGATTTTACTATTTCATCCATTACATTCCGTATTAAATTGTATGATACGCGAACAAATTATCAAGCTACGCATGAAATACCTAGTACTCGTGTAGGATTGGGTCGCATACAAATTACAAATATATACCGTAACAAACCTTTATCATTGGCCAGTGCCACATCTTGCCTTAACCATTCTACTTGATGAGCATATCTTATAGCTCTTAATCCAGTAGCTGACAGACCCTACATCAATTCACGGAAGGAAAATTAATGCTTCTAATTTAGAATAATAAACAAACAGTGTTCACGCGTTGCAAACAGATTGGAAACCTGGAGCTTACGTTTGGCTCTCTTCGGGCTAGGCTAAACGCCAAGATCCAGTAGAATTAGATAGATGTGACATGCAATCGATATCCTTGATTCCAATGATGATGGTGCATAAGTCTGAAAATGTCTTGGGAAGCTCTGAAGGGAAGAGGTTGCATAGTATAGGTCTTCCTACTACCTGAACAAATTCAATGTTAATAGTAACATGATATGAAGTGAATCAATGTGGTAATGTGGATGATTTGAGGTCATCTAGGACAAAGGGGTGCCTGTTTGTCCGTAAGCAAAGCAGGTTGCTTTTGTTCGTTGGAAGATAATTGGGATTATGGGTCCGAGCTGACTTGCAGTATATCTACACCACATAGGAAAGAAAAAACAAACAAACAAACTTTAGTCAATATATCTTAAAGAGTGCAAAATGAAAAGTGATGAGACAATTTCATAGACCCACTTCATCATTTGTAACATCTTCGTTCATCATGACATCAAAACAAATCCCTGTTTGTCGACATATTCAGTCAGGTGTACCTGCAAAGTAGTAACACCAATTAAATCCAGTCGCTATGCTAATACATACTTTCCAACAAACTGATAACTTATTATGATAAAAAATTCCCCTTTTTCGACATAACATTCTAAGACGTTTCTTCTTATACATAACATTCTTCCATTTACCCACAACTACCCCTTTTTCAGCTAACACATATACATTTGGAGTGTTGTGAAACAAATTCACTAAACGGGTACAAATTCAGTAGCAGCTAATACAGCTAGAAATATGGATAACAACCTTACAAATCGTAAAACGTTTCTTTTAATAAACTATAACAACAATAAGAATAATAATAAGCCATAGTTTCAGCTCTCATATTCAACTTTTGTCAAATATACAAATAAATAAATAATACACTAATTTCAAATCAATAAAACACATTTACCTATTTGGTGGGTGCTGGCCGATTGGTGGCAGATGGCAGCAACGGAGGCGTGACGGCAAACAGCAGCGGTGGCCAGGTCGTGAGATGCTAACACAAATTTATTAATTAACACAAACACATGGGTCTTTGGAAGCGCTTATTGTTAATGCTTATTAGCGTATTACCTTGATGTTATATCGTATAATTCATTACATCTACATAAATCAATCACAAACATGATAATTAGCAAGATTAAAAAAAAAAGGAAGAAATAATATCAATACCTATTTTGAGATTTCGTCATCAGCTAATACACAAGATAAAGGATTTCGAGATCATTGGTGGTCAATGGGATAAGGATTAGAGATTAGAGATCTTGATTAATAAGAAAGGCGGTTGGTGATGCGTGTATCTTGAAGACACGTGGGGTGCGTACAAATGTTATACCAAGACTGTGAGATACAGATTACCACCTGAAAACGGGCCAAGACGCAAAACGGGCCAAAACGGTAGAAGCCCAAAAAAAAAAGGGAATAAAAAAGGAATATTCTTTAGAATCTTTTGTGTTTTAGTATGTATATCTAATTTTGGAGTTTAAATCAGTTAATGGGTCTAGCTGAGCCCAGCCCAAATAGACAGATACTATTGTAACGACAGTGAACCACCAACAGATTATTTGATCCCCACAGTTGTTCACATGTGGTGATTGACATCTTCTTCTTTTCTTGCCGATGTTGTCTCACTCTAAATCTAAACAAAAACACACCTTTACTGTGTGTGATTATGAATCTATGCTTCCAACCGTCTAATCAACCTTAATTTTATTATCACCATTATTAGGTAACATATCATATTTAATTATTTATCATTATATATTTCTTTCAGTAAACACTATATCTATTATTATTTTTTTGTAGCAAAATTAGGGCTCTTATTAGCTTAGGTTAATGTTTTGTCTAATTGTTTAGATTGTAGCTAAATTAGGGTTTGTATTGTTAGCCTTTATTAGGATAGTTAGTTAGGTTTATTTTTGGTGTGTTGTTTTGTTTATGTTAGTTTAGGACCGAAATGTTTGGTAATTTGTTTGCTCTTTAGTGTTTGATGTGATATATTGCTAATATATTTTGGGTTTGAATAGACCATGTTATGTGTTTACCTTCTGTTATATTATACTTTTAGCAATTTGTGATGTTGAAGGTTGTAAATAATTGTTTCACCGATTTAGTAATCATTACATTACAGTTTGTGTTTTAGAAATTTTTTCGAAGTAAAAGAACGGATAAGCAAACCTTAAAGCTTCTTATATGTTGTATTAAGACGAGATAACTAGATAACTAGATATGCAGTTTAGATGAGCAATTTCAAACACCCCATGAGGCTTTAGGCAATCAAGTGGATACAAACACGAGCGAGTGTAGAACAACAAGAAGAACCCAACCACAAACAAAAACCTTATATGTTGTTGTATCAAGGCGGGATAAGCAGATAGGAAGATTAAATAACATCCTTGTAAGCTTGAGACAATCAAGTGGATGTGAACAAGACCGAGTGTTGAACGACAATAACCCAGCCACGAACAAAAACCTAATAACCTAAGTAAAACCAAATTATAACAAAGATGGCCACAACCACAATATTAATGGGGGTCTAAACACAAATCATAGTAAAGGTACCCAGCGAGGCAAGGATCGAGGTTTAGAAATATGATCCTACACACATCATGCTTAAACATTGCATACATGGGTTTTGGAATATCCAATGTACAACTCGGCTACCTAAGCAACTGACACTAATCCAAACATAAATAGCGTCGTGTAAGCTATCTCCAATATGTTTGTACCAGGTATTGATCTTGTGCTTATGTGTTGTCAACTGCCTTGTGCTAGATCAAACTACCATCTAATTGGAAATAGCTTACGGGGGGGTTATAACGTACGGGTACGTGTCAATTGCTTGGAAGGGTGGGTTATACAATATATCGACCGGAAACCATGAATGCATTGTTCAACCAACTTGGCCATGCTATGTTTATTTTGTGATTTGCCTTCCAACCCCATTAACATTGCGTCTATGGTCATCTTTGTGATGATTGGGGCATTCTAATAATTTTACTTATGTTATTAGGTGCTCTTCGTGGTTGGGTTCTTGTTGTTCTTACAGTCTTATTTATATCCTACTTGGTTGCATTGAGCTTTAGTGTGTTATATTAGAAGGGAATAAGTAGATACACAGTTTTGTTTAGCGTGACCTCAGTTAAAACCTTTTGTACGCGAGGTCAATTATACGATCGATTCCAAACCTTTTGTTCGAGAGGTCAAGTATTTAATATAATTATAACTTCATCTTGTCGCCTGACATTTGTCGTTATTGAGCTGATTTTCAAATCATTTTTCTTGCATAATTCCAAAGCAATGTTAGATGAAGCCTACTTTTTAAATTTAGTGCTTAAATTGACCAGTAGCATTATAAACGGATTTGTGAATGTTTTGGCATCAAGTTCAAGGGATATTCTTTTTGTTATTGTCCTATTTTTTTGAGTCTCTAACTTGAACCCCTTTATTTAGTTTAGGCTCTGTCTTGTCTCTCTACATGCCTGTAGGATAAGTGAATCTCCTAGGGAAATATCTAACATATTGTATGTGTATGCTTAACCATACTGTTTATACATTTCGTTCAAGTTACCCTTTTAAAGGTTTTCTAATTTGCAGGCATGGATCTGACCAGTTGGTCTACTTGTTTTTGGGAATAAAACTTTCGTGTTCAACATGTGGGGTTTTGCTTCAAATGCCGTTGCTGGTACCTCTGGACTAAAGAATGCTTCAAACGACTGTTCAGATGATGAGATTTCGGAAAGCAACAGTGGAGATGAAGGTTTCGAGTGCCCAATATGCTGGGAATCCTTTAATATTGTAGAAAACGTTCCCTATGTGTTATGGTGTGGTCATACCCTCTGCAAGAACTGTGTACTCGGCCTCCAGTGGGCCGTCGTGAAGTTACCGACTCTTCCAATTCAACTCCCTTTTTTCATATCTTGCCCATGGTGCAACCTTTTATCGTTTCGTCTTGTTTACAAAGGGAACCTCAAGTTTCCTAGTAAGAACTACTTTCTTCTTTGGATGGTTGAGAGTATGAATGGTGACAGGGTAAAGTCACATTCATCGGTATGTGGAGACCATGTACCCGTTTCTGCTTGGTCATGGAACCGTGGTTGGACCACTGGTCAGTCTAGTCGGGCTAATACCGCGGTTGCTCCATGTACCCGTGAGTCAGATCATAATCAAGAGTCTCATCCTACACATTCCAACACAGAAAGACTCCACTTGTCGCTCCGTAAGTCACTAATCTTTTTTGTTCACTTGACGGCTAAGTTCCCGTTGGTCTTTATATTTCTTCTTATTGTGTTATATGCCATACCCGCAAGTGCAATCATCTTAGCTGTGTACATACTCGTTACAATTCTGTTTGCTGTACCGTCTTTTCTTGTTTTATATTTCGCATACCCAAGTCTTGATTGGCTGGTTAGGGAGATTATCAATTAGAGCTACATCGTCAAATGGATATTCGTCGAACAAATTTATTCAATTATGTTATAGAAGATTTTAAGTCTGTTGAACATTGAGATGGCAAGTTTATTAGGTTTTTTTGGGTGTTTGTTCTTTCTGTTTCTGTTCATATATTTATCATCTTGTAACTCAATTGGAAACCTTGAAATATTTTTGGAATTTTTTGTACATCATCTGCTTGTGTTGAGGACTCGATAATTAAGATAATGTAAAGTGACCTTGTGAGACAACGTTATACTGTTTTTTCACGTTTTTGTTCAAGAATTGAGTATATAACGTGTTAGTTTTTGGGAGATGTACATGCGTGAGAAGCTTGTATCCTGTTCCTACGAAGAATGAAGAGTTCGTTTATGTGAATCAATTGGCGATTGGCACTTGATCAGGGGAAATTACCTATGTATGTAACATGTTATTGCACAGGGATGTGAAGAAAGAAGAGGCGAGCTTGAGTTTGCTTGATGTAAATGCGCAAGACACCGAGACAAAAAGTGTTGCAAAAAAAAGACATTAATGTTTCATTTTTTTTGCAAAATAGCCACCGAGACGCACTGTTCACTAATTTTAGTTAGTTTTCCTCATTAAGTGCAGTGAAATGACTAATATACCCTCGTCTTCTTCCCCATTTGATTTTCTTTTGAATTTTCAGTTAATTTATCCCTAAATCAAGTACATAAAGAACAAAACCCAGAACATTAAAGGAAACCAAATCCTTTACAATTAGAATAAACATCAAATTATAATCACATGAAATACATCATCTAATAAATCTAAATCCATGTGTGAATTTCGTAACCAACTTTTTCAGTTGAACAATTCAAGATATGTAATGAAATTAATATCAATGGTATCAAACATTCAGATTCCATACCACAAAAAAATGTTATATAATCACATATCTTCTAATATGTTTCATTTTGCATACATGAATTATTTATATTCACATTACTTTCACCTAACAACATTGCCTAACAAACTGCTGCTTGAAGGCGAACTCTGCTCGCTTAACCATAGGTCCCGCACAGAAACTGGTGAATTGTCTGTCTATGTCGCCTCTTCTGTTCTCTTTAAACAATCGGGTATCACATTAGGAACAACGAGCCTCCGGCTTCCAATCGCCATGACCTTTTTAACTATAAACCCACCTAATGATTTCTCACTACCATGATACGGCGATGAAGAAACTGATACAACTGATGATCCCATAGTTGCGTTATCATCCATTATGTTCCACCCACTTATTCTAATCTGTTCCAATTCATCTGCTACTTCGGTCATCGATGGCCTCATGTCTCTATGAAAAGCCAAGCATCTAAATGCCAACTCAGCGACCTTGTGAATTGACGAAAGTGTCCACACATCTCTGTTTGGTTCCAAAAAAGGATCTATTATATCGTCCACACAACCTTTGCTGATTTGTCTATAGCAAGAGCAGCCAAGTTGATTTCACTATGATGTCTCGAAAAATCAACCACTTTTAAAGCTGTAATTATCTCTACAAGAACCACTCTAAAGCTATAAACGTCGCTTTTGTCTGAAAGATGGAAGTTTTGATGGTACTGTGGGTCAACATAGCCCGGAGTTCCTTGTGGTGCCGTTGATATGTGTGAATCGTCCAACATACCGAGTCTAGAGAGACCAAAATCTGCGACCTTAGATTTAAAGTTGTAATCTAGAAGTATATTACATGACTTAATGACTCTATGATAGATTGGAGGGTTCATAGCAGAATGAAGATGAGCAATGGCTTGTGCGGTCACGATTGCAATGGTGAGTCTAATTGTCCACGGGGGACCTTTCCCTCGTTCTTTTTGTAGATGTTGTGAAAGTGTTCCGTTTGGCACAAATTCATATACAAGAATTTGTTCGCCTTTTTCAATTCAACAACCAATAGGCGAACTAGGTTTGGGTGGTTTACAGTAGAGATAAGTTTGATCTCGTTCATTACTTGATCATTTCCAGTCCCATCTGTGTCTCTCTTTCGTATTTTTTTAACAGCTACCCATTCGTTGCTCTTTAACTTTTCAGCATAAACCGTTCCATATGCTCCTACACCTTATCTTTGCTTATCGGAGAAAGAATTTGTGGCTCTCTCGATTTCTCCTACACCTAATCTTTGCTTATCGGAGAAAGAATTTGCTGCTTAACTGATTGTAGACGAAGATCATGCAGCATGGCTGGTTAGTATGGTCTATGGTTGTTCATATGAAAGATTTGGTCTTGATAATTGTTTAAAGTTAAATATAAATTTAATACTAGAAAATTAAAGGGGAAAACGATGAATAGCGTTTCGGAAGTTAAGTCTTCCTTTGCAAATTTAGCCATTGAAACGAGTGAAATGGCGATAATACCCTCAGTGACGTGACACTTAACGAGGAAAACTACCAAAAGTTAGTGAACAGTGCGTCTCGATTGCTATTTTGCAAAAAAATGAAACGTTAATGTCGTTTTTGCAACACTTTTTGTATCGGTGTCATCCTTGCGCATTTGGGTTACTTTAAGGACCATTTTTGCAATTTACCCTTATTACAAATTGTTAATATCTAATTGTATTATGCATAAAAAATAGGGCAAATGACAAAAAAATGCATCGAACTTGACACTTTTTATGATTGTGTGTAGCCAACTATTTTTTTTCTTATTGTGTGTACTGAACTTTCAAAATTCAATTATTGTGTGTATTTTGTGACCATTTTACCCTTACTTTTTTCAATTTTCGAAAGGTAAAATGGTCATTTTACATGGCAAAATACTCACAAAATACACATAATGATCGAAATTTGAAAGTTCAGTACATACAATAAGAAAAAAAATAGTTGGCTACACACAATCATATAAAGTGTCAATTTCGATGCATTTTTTTGTCATTTGCCCTAAAAAATAATATCTTTTAGTTTTTTAAAACAAAGTTATGTACTCTTTTTGAAAAAAGTAAGATTACCAAAAGAGAAAGGGTTATAAGAGCATGCCCAATAATAACGCACCAACGGCGTTAGAGGGCAAAATAACGCCCGTTAGTGGCGTTAGCTGTTGGAGTTGTGGGGTTATTTCGTCGTTGGTCCTTGCGCGTTGCTCCACTATCGCCCGTTAGTGGCTTTAAAAAAAAAAAAAAATTCAAAAAAATGTCAAATCTAGTCCCTGCAACGGCTAGTAGCCGTTAGATTTCAAAAAAAATTCAAAATTAGTCCCTAACGGCTAGTTTTTACAAAATATATATATATATATATATATATATATATATATATATATATATATATATAAAAATAAATAAAAATCAAAACCATTTTTTACCACTATAAATACCCAACTAAAACTCCATTTTTTTTCACATTTTCATAATTCAAATTCACAATTTATATACTTCCTGTCACACTTTGATAATTTAAGAATCAAGTTCGTTCACAATGGATCCAAATGAATTTGGTGATATTCCTCTGTCTTGGTGAGACGAGAAGACCAAGAAGACTTCCAATTTATGGCGTCGATACGAGTATCACCTTCGGTTGGAACAAGAAGAAGGTATTGAATCTCAACATCCTAGTCGTTCTCGTAGCCATATATATCGTGAATGTGAGCTTGCAGAGGAGGAGCGTCATGCAACGATTATTTCATACAAGGTTGTAAGTATTCAAACCGGAATTTTCGTAGAAGATTTCGTATGAGCCGGAAACTATTCCCGCAAATAGTTGAAGGTATTGAATCTTATACTTCGATAATATTCCGATCATTTTACTTTCTTTAGGCAAACACCCGATGCTTGTAGTCGAATGAGTATAAGTGCTCTAATGAAGTGTCGTCGCCATACGCCAATTGGCGTCTGGCACCTCACCCGATGCATTTGATGAATACTTGCAAATTGGTGCGAGTACTTCAAAAGTATGTCTTGATAATTTTAACAAATGTATTATTGATTTGTTTATGCCGGAGTAATTAAGAAAACCAACATGGTAGACATTCAAAAATTTATCAACAACATGAAGAAAAACATGGTTTTAGGGAATGTTTAGTAGCATTATTTGTATGCTGGGAATGGAAAAATTGTCCAGTGGCTTGGCAAGGGCATTTTGCTAGGGGTGATAAAAAATACCCAACAATTATGCATTTTTTGGGATGGCGGGGGCAAATAACGATATTAATGTTTTAGATAACTCTCCGTTATTCGACGACCTTCTTGCTGATAATGCCCCAAGAACACCTTATATGGTCAGTGGAACTAGGTATGAACATGGGTATTACTTGGCTGATGGAATTTATCCACAATGGGCAACTTTCGTCAAATCCTTCACGGCAACAAGCGATGAAAAACATCGTGCTTTAAAAGGAGACAAGAAAGTGGCCGAAAGGATATTGAACGTGCTTTTGGTGTTCTTCAAGGCCGTTGGGGTATACAACAACAACCGGCACGTCAATGGGAAATTTCCACGATAATAGAATCATGTATTGTTGCATTATTTTGCATAACATGATTATAAAAGATCAAAAAATTGTATTACGTGACTATAACTGTGGGTGGATCCGTCGGCAAATTTGAGGCAACGAAGATGGGTCGAAAGATGTGATACTCACAGTCGTAAGGCAAAAGAAATACACGACCGACAAACGCATGCCCAACTCCAACAGGACCTTATAGAGCATGTTTGGCTGAAGAATCTTGAACGACATGGACAACAACAAGAGAGCGACGATGATGAATAAATATTTGCTATGTTTTGTTTTGTTTTTTTTTTCGTTGTCATTTCCTTTATGTTGTAACGTTTAATTTGCGGTGTATTTTTTTTAATTTCGATGTATTTTTTTTATTTGTTGTAATTTTTTTTTCGATGTATTTTTTAATTGAGTATTGTAATATGTTTTCAAATTTAATGTTATGTTTAGTTTAATAAATGAAGTGTTTGTTTTAGTTTAGGGATTGAAATTGAAAATATGAAATGTTATTGATGTTATGGTTGTGGGTGTTTTTTGGGGATGTTAATGTTAAATGTTAAAGCTGATGTGGCGCTGACGTGGACGGTGTTATTGGTGTTATGGTGTTATGATTGAACATGCTCTAAGATGATGAGCTATGTCATTTACATGACATACTATTATTTGAAGTGACATTTGACGATATGAAAAAATATCAATATAGATTTCATATTTGTCATAAATCAAATGAATCAATTATGTCTATTCATATTTTGTTCAAAAAAAAAAAAACTTTTACATTTAAAAAGAAATTAAATATCTCAGCAAATCGTTAATTGTTACTGAAAAAATCATACCATCACGACGAGAATTAAATTATATTTCTATAGATATGCACTTCTATATACTTTCAATTATTTTTTTTCAAAATTTCCGCCTTACAAAATCACATGTGATTCAGAAATTTCACATGTGATTTTTAAAATGAATCACATGTGATTTTTATTAAGTACTATGTTAGTACTCGTGTATAACAACAAGATATTATAATGACAAATAATTATAGTTACGATATTAATTAAGTGTTTCGTGTAACGTTTATGTATAAAATGAAAAATTATCAAAATTTAAAGGAAAAGATGTGTGTAGTCGAGTATAACATCAAGAGTTGAGATCAATATATATCACATATTTGTCATAAATCCAATGAACGAGTTTTAGCCATCTATTTTTCATCAAAATTAATAAAAAAAAAAAAAAAAAAAAACTCTTTTTCATTTTTTTTTAAAACAAACATATCTTGCAAACGGTAAATCTTCAAGCTACGAAAAATATACACGAGTACTAACATAGTACTTAATAAAATATAAGAGGTCTCAAGTTCAACCCCTCTGGATTCAAATAACGTCGAATTATCATACCAAACATTTTGAAAAATGAATCTTTTACTTAGTTTAAGTCCGTGTGATGGTAAGTCGGCAAAAATGTTTGGAAACAAAAAATCTAAGGGTGCGTTTAGTTGGGGGAAAACACCCTTGTTTTCCACAAAACTTTTGTGGAAAACAAGGAAAATAGAGATCGCGTTCAAATTATCATTTTCCAACAAAATGTTTTGCAAAACACAAAATCCCCTATTCCTAATCTAACAAGGAAAATTAGAAAACAAATTTTAGTTGTTTTCCTTGTTTTCCTTTGTAACCCCAACCTTCCCTCCCCTTCTTCAAAATAGAAAATACAAATATCAACTAAACTCATTTTTTATATTTTCAAGTGTTTTGTGAAGATAAATTTCCCATCCAAATTTTTATAAAACTAGAGACAAAAAACAAGGGAAATTTTTCTCTAACTAAACGCACCCTAAATGTTTGTTTAGTTGATGAAAAATACTTCAATTTTCCAGGAAAATTTTCATTAGAAATTGAAAAAACTGAAAACCGGTTTAGTAACACATTTTTAAGAATTTTTTCTAAAACAATGAAAATCTCATATTTTTAAATTTATCTAGAATTCAGGAAAGAGCTCTTTACTCTTTCTTATATTTTTCCTTCCTTTCATTTTATATCCTTTTGCAATTTTTAGATTTTTGAGAATTTTTTCTAAAATAATAAAAATCTCATTTCTCAAAATTTATACTATATATAAAGGAAAAACCTATATTCTTAAAAGTGAAAAATTAAAAAAGAAAATATATATGGAAAGTTGGAAACCATAAACTTTTATTATTATTTTCGTTTATAACCCATAACCTATATTATTTTCATTCAGTTTAAATCGTGTTTAATCTTCAAATTCTTAAACATTTATTATTTTTCGTTTATAACCTATAATTTTTTTTATCACTACAACTATTTTTGTCGCTATAAATCCCATTACTACTGGCGGATCTTGGCTAGGAAAAGTCAAATTTCTCTTCACTAAAAATGAAAAATGTAACATCACGTCTTCACTAAACAAGTTTTCAATTTCTTAGGGCCCGTTTGGTTGAGTGGTTTAGAGTGGGTTTTGACTTTCAAAAGCAAAATTTGACGTTTGGTAGGTACTTTTACTGTTGGTTTAGATTTAAAATTCAAATATTGTCTACTGGGTCAAATCTAAGCAACATTAGGTGGTATTGATGGTTATTATGACATTTGGTGGGCCATTATTTTGTCTCTTTCTCACAATCTTTTTTTTTTATTATATTCAAAATTAATAAAACTATTTTCAAATAATATTATTAATTATTAAATTATTCATTTTTATTTAAATATATTATTTTTTTTTATCTCATTTTTTTTCCCACATCAAATCCAAATCATAATCTAAATTTATATCCAAATTCAAATCATAAACTCATCTATATATCGAATTGACCCAAGTTTAAGAAAACCATTTCATTTTCGGAAAAACCAAAAATAAAAAAATGATTTCTAACGGACCATTTCTTTATTTACAATCCCCAAATCAACACCAACAAACAAACGCACACACTCACATTTCCCGCTCACAAAACAAACAAACAAACCCTCATTTCAAAACCCTAACAATCAATCAAAATCAATCACCCACCGAATGGAACCACCGTCTTTCCCAACCGAACATAAACGCAAGGCACCTTCCGATGTCGAATCATGGAACCTATCCAAGTGTCAGAAAATCTCCCCCGAAAAGTTTATCGTTCGCCTTGAAATTACGTCTCCGCAGTCCTTTTGGTCAAGCCGTTGCGGTTGACGGCTATACATTTATCGGAGAAAAGGAGTGTTTTAAACAATTGAGCTATTGTCTCTTTAATGTAGGTTTATTGTATACATTTAAATTATGTATTATTGTTTTTACTTTTGTAATTAGTACTAGTTTAAAGTCGAGCATCGTGCCGTATCGTAGAAAGGATACCTGGATCATTAAGATCTGGCGTTTCCATCATTTGATTTTAATGTAAGTTAATAGATACATTTTAATAATGAATTAGTTATTAATTAGTGCTAGTATAGTCTCGAGACTTGTATGATATCGTGGAGAGGATGCCAGATCATTAAACAAATTAGGCGTTTTAGAATTCTTTACTTTCAGACGTCTCAACACATCTGATTATTAGGGTTTGCAGTGGTACAATTGGCTAGTTGCTAATACATTTAAATCGCGTCCTTTTTATTGTGCTTTATTAGATACGTTTAAATGATGTACTAGCTGTTATATTTAGTACTAGTACAGTCTCGATACTCGTATGATGCTATGATGTCGTGGAGAGGATATCAGATCATTAAGATCAGATTAGGCGTAACTGAATTGTTAAAATTAGGGTGTGGGATTTTAGGGATTGCAGTGGTACGATTGACTAGTTGTGACTGTATACGATATGCCTAATTTACTAATTAGCTGATGTTATTAGGTGGTGGCGTCACATTACACACAAAACAATTGTGGTGGGGAAGCTTGTGTTTACAATCTCGCAGATTATGATGCCGTTGTTAGGTCCGAGCGCATTGAGTTTGAGGATATTCCTTATGTTAGTGTCACTGTCGTGTGTTGATGGGCGATGGATTTATCTGATGAGAAAGTAGCGGAATTAATGGGGCGGCTTTCGAAGTCGTTGTTGGAGGTTCTGCTTCCTTTTCAAATTGAAGGCGTGAAGTTTGGATTGCGTAGGGGTGGACGGTGTCTCATTGCTGATGAAATGGGACTTGGGAAAACACTTCAGGTAAGCATCGGGAAATTGAGATAAGTGTGCAGTAGTATAACTTATCTTAGATTAGCGGATATACACTAACATGGTTGCTTGTTTGGTTTTTAGGCCATTGCAATTGCAAGCTGTTTCATGAATGAAGGTCCAATACTAGTTGTTTGCCCTGCTATTTTACGATATACATGGGCAGAAGAATTGGAGCATTGGCTTCCATCTTGTTTGCCCTCTGATATTCACTTAGGTATTTTTCTTAACTATGGATTATCTTGTTGTGCAATGCTATTAGTCCTGTTATGGTTAAAAAGCATAAAGATGTCCTGCCAAAATTGATAGTGAGCGCATTTGCTAATAGATCGTGATGTTAGTTTTTGACAAAGGTGTCGCGAGAGGTACAGCTGGCTTAAAGTATGCTTTCTCCACCCTACATTAGTGTTTTTTCCCAGTAAAATGGAGTGGAAGTTATTGAGTTTCACATATTACGGAAGTTGCAACATACTAATTGATGGTTTAATAAGAAAGTGACATATATAATGCGGAATATTGGATTATATAAGTAGTTTTCGGAATTTTGATTAATCGTGAAGCAATTGTCATCTCTCCCTGCTAGCTTTTATTATTGGATTTTTTTGTTTCATTTATACACATGTGTGTTTTTCTGTGCTAACATCTGGGGTATCATTGTGTATGTAAAATATTGCTTCCCTGGGACATGTGCCTGTTTTACCTGATGCAGTAATTTTTTTTGCTGTATTGTACGACACACCATATAGTGTTTTCAGCATATGCAATTGTTATCAATGATAAGAACTATTAATTCTGAGTAACTTTTGGTAGCTAATGCATTGCTTCTTCATTGAATTTTGTCTTTCAGTTTTTGGTCATCTAAACAATCCTGCAAACTTAGCAAGGCTTCCAAAAGTTGTTGTAATTTCTTACACAATGCTGCACAATTTGAAGACGAGCATATCAAAGCTAAAATGGGCTGTCTTGATCGTTGATGAATCACATCATGTACGTTGTACAAAGCGGCCTTTAGCGAAGCGGGGAGGTATAGTTATATTCTACTGGCACTTCGGTTAACTTTGAATTTTTTATAGATTTCATGTAAGTAGCGTGTTGTGTCTTCAGTTTTATGTAATCCTTTCAAACTAAGCACTGTGTCTATCATATGGAACACTGTCTAAAGTTAGTGCCTTGAATTTGCTAAAAAAATAAAATGGAAAGAGTATTGGTTTTTGTGATTTTTGCTCTACTTAAAGTTTTTTTAGGGATAGCCTAGGTTCTAGCTATAGGATGTCTTTCTCAGGTTGATTTTTTGTACATTTAGGCCCTGAAATGTGATGCTTTCAGTTTCTCACAGAAGTAAAACTAGTTACCAAGAATCTTCCAAAGGTTTAAATTAGCGGGGAAATCCTGACCCCATGCACCCTTTTGACCCTTCCCTAAGAATCTAATGTAATGAAATTGCATTAAGTACTTTTAAAATTTGTCCATGTTTTATCTTGTATTGAATTGCTGTGTTACACTCTCTTGTATGTTGATTGTTTCTTTGGGCTTGGGTGGTCAAAACAAGTTATTGGTGGTGTCTTATACTCATACTGTTTTTCATTTTTGTGCTATTTTGGTCGCCTTATTCTCTTGTCATTTTTTTTTTAAATTACAGACACAAGCTGTACTTGATATCTCGACAAAGATCAGCCGTATAGTTCTACTCTCAGGGACTCCTTCTTTGTCAAGGTTGTGGCAATGCTAAATTACATTTTGCGGATGATAAAACTTAATGCTTATTAGTTATCAGTTATCATTCATCTAGTACTTTAGAAATTTACCGTCTTTTATTAATACTTCAATGTGTGTCTCCTAATTTCTTGTCTGATATTTCTCCTAGGTGCTAATAGGCCATTTGACATTTTTCATCAGATAAACATGTTATGGTAAGTTTTAATGTTCCCTTTGTATTTTGTGGATAATTGTCGGATCATGTAGTTTTCTTGACATATCATCCTATCTTTGGCTAGGCCTGGACTGCTAGGAAAGGACAAGCTTGCATTTGCAAAAACCTACTGTTCCATGAGTATTGTGCGAGGTCAGCAGGGACATGTGTATCAGGTAGCATTTATGTGTGTGTATATATGTATCCTTGGGTGTGATTAGGTAATTGTAACACTCAAATTCTGCATATTTAAAGTGGTTTCATTCTTTTAGGATTTTTCAAAGGGCGTTCGCTTGGAAGAGCTAAATGTGTTACTGAAGCAGACTGTTATGGTCAGTTTTGTTATTTGCACTCCTTTGTCATTTCTTTAACTTCTCAGCGAGATATCCTATCCTTGAATGTTGAAACAATCAGTTATAAATCACAGTCTCTTCTCCCCATTCAAGAGTTTTTGACTATTATTCTTATTTAAAAAGAAGTAAACAATAATTTATAAGATCTAATTCATATTTAAGGTGAACTTTTGAAAGAAAACCATTTTTCGGGACAGAGAAAAATTGGGAAGTAGACATTTCAAAAAAGTTGATCTATTTGAAAACATCATATCTAAAGTTAAATCTTGATAGAGAACTTCTTTCTGGGTGATTTAGGACAAACCTAAAGAGTAGACCATTTAATCGTCGGAAGATAGGTTGATAATTAACGTGTTATCAGATGGGAGGGGATCATATCATGTGTGGGCGGTGATAAGAGTCGAAGGTTGATAAAAGTCTTCTCGGATTTTTTATTTTATTTATTATTTCAATCATTCAAACTTAGCACAATAAAAGCCTAAACAATTGAACGCTATTTATAATACACGAGTAACAACCCTTATAAGATACTCACAAGTAAACCTAATTTTTATTAAACTAGGAGACAATTCCTAAATAAAAGGAAACTAATCTGATAAATAAAATCTTTTTTAAGAGACTTCCTAGTTTATTCAATTTTTTCTAATTTCATATCCTGTACCAACATGTTTTCATCAATGGGACAAAGAAAATTGTCAAGTGGAATTTATGGGAAGGAATGGGTAGTTTAGAAATGGTTTTGCTCAATGAATCTGGTAACGTATATCACGCTGTATCATTTTTAGCTTTATCATCATTTTCGTCAATATCTTGAATGTTATCTTGAGTATTGCCGCTATTCTGTGTCATGTAGATACGGCGATTAAAAGAGCATGTCTTGATGCAATTACCACCCATACGAAGACAAATCATAACCTTGATTTTGAAAAAATCAGATATCGATTCAGCAATAGCAATTTGCGGTATGGCAAATGATGGCACTTCTACAGGAAACGTTGCTGAAGATGTTCCATTGGATGAGCTTAATGAAAATAGTGGTAATTGTAAGATTTCAGCATATTATTTGTTAGTGATGTGAAGTGCGATTTTCTTTCCAGAGAAACAACCATGCTCCTTGTTTTAGTGACATAATATATGCTGATATCTAGTTAGCTTGCTATGTTTAAAATTTAAATTCTGTATTATAGAACTAGTTGACTTTTAAAATGCCTTTATTACCAGCGTCCTTGTATAATCTGAGCTGTCATCCTAACTTCTACTAAAGTATTTTTATAATGCCTCTGCCATCTGTAAGCGTTATAATGAGTTACAAAAAAGTATCTTATCAGCTGTAAGAAATTCCTGTTTGTTTTTTTGTTGCTTTCAGAGGATGATGCTGTTCGCAACTCTTCAAAACCATCCAATCAAGCTATCAGTATAGCAAAGTTATCAGGATTTAAAGAGTGGCTACTTATGCATCCTATCATTGCCGAATCTGATGACGAACATTTTGACTCAAGTGAAAGTTCACATAAAATGATAATTTTTGTTCATCATCTTAAGGTGCCTGTCAGAATACTGGTGAGGGAGTTTCCTTTTCCTGTTTAGTATAGTATTTATTTGTTAGTGTAATCGTTATGATTCAGAAAGATTTGTATTTCAAAAGAGAGGAAATGAAGTAAGTCCAAGAGAAAAAACTAACATATCTTGTGTCTTTCTAATACAAACTAAGTTTGATTCTATCCGTCTTCTTTCATGTATTATTTGTGCTAAAATAGTGGATCGAACTTGGTTGCCTCATTATCAGAATATATTTTGGCATTTCTCTTTGTATCCTTATCATATCTTTCAACTTAACAGGAATTCCTATGTGAGAAGGGGATCCAGTTTGTGCGTATTGATGGCGCGATGGATCTGCCAAAGATCGACAGCAAGCTATCCAATCTTTTCAACATTCAAAACAGGCATGTCGAATGTCATCTTAGTAAACTCATTTGAATACTGTTTCTTTTCTTATTTATTGATTCCGGCATCTATCAATCTTTTGTAACTATCATTCATTAAACAATGTGACTTGCAATTTCAGGTTAAAATTGCATTGGTTGGGATACTTGCTGGTAGTAGTGGACTTGACTTGTCAGCTGCACAAAATGTGGTGTTTCTAGAATTGCCTGAGAGAATATCCGACTTTCAACAGGTATGAACATGCCGAGTCTCATGTTGTCACATTTTTACTGATGCATTTAATGAAAAGAAGAAAGTTTTGGAGGTTGCTTTCTTTGACTTAATATTACTAACTATGATGTCACCATATCTATGTGGTGGTTGGTTTTTTTCAACTAGTTAATAAGGTTGTGAAAATGATTTACACGAGATTTAGGGATCTTTAAGGGTATATTAGTCTGTTAGTATCCTTGATCTAACCATACAGCTTTTGAGAGTATATCTTGTTCTGTTTTTTCTCTGTTGTGTTTACTTGATGCAATTGTGAATATTATAGGCTGAAAGTCGAGCCCACAGGCGTGGTCAAACGAATGCAGTCAACGTTTATATTTTTCTTGCAAAGGTCTGCATACTCATTTATCTTATGTATGATTCAGGCTTTTTAAAACTGTCATGACCATTTCTAATTTCTTTTCAGGACACCAAGGATGAATCCCACTGGAAAAGATTAAATAGAAGTTTGCATCGTACTTCATCTACTGTAGATGGGAAGCATGACTCATTAGCGGAGATCATGGTATCTATTATTTTATCAACAGTTTTTGGAATATACTTTTGGTTAGTGATATAAGTTTATTCCTAAGAATACACGTCACTCCTAGAATGTGCTGTTTGTCCACATTTTGTGTCTTTAGGAGACACAATAATAAGAATAGTCTGCGAATCTGTGTTATGATTTTCGATTATCGAAATTTTTATTTGAAAATATAAAATAGGGAAAGATTAGATAAATACAGTATATGTATATATTTTCAAGTAAGTTACCCTCTTTAATTTATAAGATAATTTTGTTTTGTTCTGCAGGTTGAAGATATTTTTGAACATGAATCTGTCAAAGAAAAAGACACAAAAGATAATTTGGTTTTGGAGGGGGGAGAAATTGATGAATCTTCTGACATTGATCCAGTGAGGTGCTCTCAGTATGCAACTGGTGATGATATACAGTCTGATGAAGTTGTTAATGGACCCAAGACTTCTGTAAGTGAAGATGAAAATCCTTTTGGTCCATTTGGCAAGTACTGCTACAAGAAAAAAGTAATTGCTCCAAACCTTCTTAATATAACTACATTACGTGACTTGTTTGAAACAAATGCATCATAAACTTTAATTCATTGACAGGCTGGCGTTGTCCCTGTTATAAATAATGAAGAGATTATGGCTTCCAATGGAACAACTCAAGAATCTACACATGAAAGTAAGCGAGAAAATATCGTTCATTCACACACTTCACTTGAAATACCAAGTGATGGAGAACCTACTGACCAGGTTGAAGCTGATCCTGGTTGTATCCCTGCTCATTCTCTTCGATTTGAGGTATGTTTTAGTGCTTATGTCATTCACAAGGGGTTGATAATATCATTTTCCATGTATTTAGTATGCATGCTTCAAGTTGAGTGTTGGGACATTTACAACAATTTTTCTTGTCTTTTATTGTTCATGTTTCATCTTTAGTGTCTGGCAAGGGGTAATAATATCATTTTACATATATTTAAGTATCTTTGCTTCAAAGAGTGTTTTGGACAAAGGGTATTTCACATGCATTCGTTATTTAGTTTGTTTTTTTTTCTTGGGTTCATTACACCAAATTGCAACTTTCTTTTATCCCTTTGTCTTGTATGTAAGAAAAAAGTGTTTTTCTCCAGTTTTATGTAATATATTTTCAAAATTTTGACATTGTATGTAACCTTTTACAGCATTATAAATTGGTGATCTGACATCAGTTTTTTGATATTGTGGAATTAGGCATGCCATGACACTATCTTACTTGTCCTAGAAGTTACATACCTACAGCAGTACAGATTGAAAGTATTTTGCATTACAATATGTAGTTTCTATTATCTTACCTACAATGACATTAACGTAAAAGTGAGTTACTTTTTGGTGCACTTAACGTGTTTGTAGCACAATTCATACAAATGAAAGAAATTTGGGCCCACCAGACACAAGCCTGCATAACATATAAACTTTCAATTGCTTATAGTCAGTTTGAACTTTTTCCAGGTCAGCAAATACACAGGAAGGATTCACTTGTATTCCTGCATCCATGGAGTTGAAACAAGGCCAACCCACTGTTTAAAATTTGACCCAGGAGGAACTTGAGACAAATGATCCACCTGTTCATAACAACTTGGCTCATAAATTAGTCAACGATGATTTGATATACAGGCCTGCTCTTTTAAGTTTTATTGATGAATGGAACAGTCTCCGACCTATTGAGCAAAGCAAATTATACAACAAGCCTCTTCAGCTTCCATTGGG